>BFEA01000067.1:2546277-2578333 GCA_003427395.1 Chara braunii
GAGAGAGAGAGAGAGAGAGAGAGAGAGAGAGAGAGAGAGAGAGAGAGAGAGAGAGAGAGAAGATAACAGGTAAGTCTCCTCGCGGCTGACCTCATGGTACTTCCATACATAGGATGAGCAAAATCGAATGAATCTACCCCTCAAACATGGAAATATAGACTGCCACAATATAGAATGCATTTACCGCTAGAACATGGAAATATACATGTATTCATTTCCAAGAAAAAAACCCCGAAATGTTTTTTTTTGTTTTTTTGACACACACCCCCGTCCTTTTTTTTTTTGTGTGTGTGTTTTGAAGCTATGGGGTCTTAGCTGGCCCTTGCACGACCTCGATCGTGCCTCGACCCCGACAGCCCGGGACGCCACGTGGCCGCCAGAGACGTGAACGACCGTTCACAGAAATCGGGGCCCGTGAACGGTCGGTCACGTTCAGGTGACCGGCACCGGTCATGTTCACGGGTCAGGCACTGGCGGACAATATTACTTTCCTCCCGAAAATCGTTGCTCTGGATTTGTGGATGCTGGATTTGTCATTATCGACACGCAATTTCCACCCTACTCCATATTGCTCCCCTTTAACGAGCTGATCGTCATTCCGTGGACGGCAGTGGCCTCCCATTGGCCTTGAACCAGGTGCACACAGGGTCAGCGTTTCGATCGCTACGAAGCAAAGGGCTTCCACTACCGAGTACGGAGTGAAGACGAGCATAAGGAAAGAGCCACGCGGCTGAGATCCTCCACATCAGATTCAGAACTGACCAGTGAACAACGGTGGGATTTGATACGAAAACGAGACACGCGAAGCGTGCCAAAGCCCTTCCGCTCTAAACGATGGGCCGTAGCACGGTGGGAAGATCGACAATACTTTTTGGATTGAATTTGGATTTTTCTCTGTTCGCGCCGTGCTCGCGCGCGCATTGCACGACGCGCGAAAGCAATCGATTTACTTCATCGGACGAACACGGGGGATTTCAGTTCCGTCTGTGTCCCCACACTCAATTTCCAAAAATCCTTGGCACACCCCATCTTGCTGTTTTTCTGGGCCTCTTTCCGCACATTTAGCACTCCGAACGAAAGACAGCACAGGCGTGAGGTTGGTATCGGAGCCGACACGTGTCGGTTCTGATGATAGTAAGTCGAACTGGCGAGAGGTAGGAGAAACCCTCAACCAGCTCGTCGAGATCGTCCAGTGACCAGATCTATATCTGGTGCTGCTATACCAGCTATACTAATGGTGGACGGTAATAGGGTAGTGGTTAGCATTCCCTCCCCCTTCCCCTTCTTCCCTAATCATACCCACCCTTAAGCTTGGGCGGAAGCCGTCGAAGCTCAAGGATACAGCGCGGGTGACCTTCCCTGCGTTTTTACCTTGCTGCTTCGGAATACGGCGCATGACTGGTTCAGGAAGCACACGTGGGTAAATTGGAATACTTTCAAACAAGCATTCTTGGCTCGATTCGATACGGTCAGTGATGCTGCTGCCTGGTACGTGCTCAAAACTCGGCCACAAGGACCAGGGGAATTGCTGCCCGATTTCGTGGATCGATTTCTAACTACGTTGGACAAATCTGGGCGGGACGAGAAATCCGCTCGAGACTTGTTCATCGATCACCTACGAAGTCCGACGTTGAAAGGGAAGTTACAGAAAAAGGTCCCGCCAAAGACACACTGTCTAACCGCTATCATCGCCAAAGCGTTGGAATTAGACCTGGCTGATACAAAAAAATATATCAGTCAGGGAGATGAAGATATTACGGACACCATACAGGATGTAGCGGCTAAACGGTGATCGTGGCTGCAAGCGGTAGAACGGTTTTATCCCCGCTCCGACCATGACCTTCCCGACGGTATCACTTTCGATATCCCGCCCGTTTCTCCTTCCTCTCCCCCAACGAATCAACCGATAGCGGCAGTTAAGAGCAGAATCTCCCACGAACCTCCCTCGCCGGACGTAACAAACCTACATCTTGCCCAAATGATCCATACGGCCACCACCAAGCAGTCCGAATGGATGAGCAACTTGATCCAAATGCAGGCCGCTCACATGGAGGGGATGGAACAGATAATGAGCAGGCTAATTAAGCCCAACCCAGCCCCTGCTCGACCTGCCCCCACGTCATTTCCTCTCTTGCCTGCCCCGCCTGCGCCTGGCTATCCACCACAGTTCCCTCACTCGGCTAATCCAGCAGGAAAGATTGAGTGTTTTAACTGCAAACAGCCCGGACATTTTGCCCGCAGCCAAAACGTAATCAACCCCCGCCGGCGGCGGCCCCTGTTGCTCTAAACCAAGGGCGAATGACCGCATTGATGGACACGGCCCAAGGAGGAGAACTCGTTGCATATGAGCAGCCTTCCCTCTCAACGGCAATAGCGTCAACATCGGGATCTTCTTCCTCTGACGCTGCTGACGTGGTCGATCTACTCGAGTATCTTTACCTAGCGGGCATGATCGGGGCGATCCGATCAACCCCTGATGATCTCGAATGAGTCGATCGCGATTCTAATCCCGGTCCACAGTTTAGGACGGGTGAAATCGATGTGTTACGAGCGTTCAAGCAGCAAGATATCCGTGTTTCGATTCCGGTGGGACACTTGCTCACCATATCTGAAGCTGCAACGACAAACTGTTACAACAATGTCAGAAGAATCAAAAACGCTTCACGTACCAGCGCATACAGCGAATGTTAAAAAAGAAGGAGGAGAAAAATGAGGATGTTGCGTCACCAGAACCTGAAACGGGTAAACCCGAAGCAGCACGAGTAGCTGCGATCTCTTTAGTAGAGAAGGATCACTTCGTACGAGCTCGGCCGGTGCTGTGGAAGAGCGAGGAATGTGATTGTGAAGTTTGGGGCAAGCCGTTTAACGCCCTTATTGACACAGGGTCTTCTGCAATGGCCATCTCATTAGACACTATCAGGAAGACGGGACGACTTGGATCCATTCTTCCTCAATCTGGCAAATACAATTATGTCTCTGCCGACGAGGAAGCAATGAACATCGTGGGCATTATTGAGAATGTGGCTGTAAAAGTCGGACGAGTACACGTCCTCATTAACGCACTCGTGATAGATATGCGCTCCTATTTCATACTATTAGGATTACCTTGGGCAATGGCGGTGGGCGCACGTTTGCATTTTGATTCCAAGCAAGTGGTGCTCACGCAAACTGGGGGAAAGCCTCAAACTGTTCCCTTGCGAATCTCCACCCGAACGATAAAACGAACTCCTAACTCAGCCCAAATAGGGACGATTCGATGCATTGATCCCGATGAGTATTCTTCCTCGGACCTCAGTAGCGGAATCGGGGAACAGGAATACGAAGAAGAACTGCCTAGTGAGTATGAATGGAAACACCTGGTCGAACTTTTCGAACACGAAACCCCCGAAGAATTCCAAGTGTGCCCCGACACTGCCCGAAGCTTCCACATAGATTCAAGAGACGGCGCGCTCGCGCCTCCGAAAACCCAGATCAGTCCTTCAGTCCTCCTCGGGGAACCCATATTACAAGTGTCTGACCTGGCCGATGATTTGGAACCCCCTCGTACCTTGGGAGCACTTTCCTTGCGAACACGTTATCAACAAACGGAACAGTATCTAGACGTTTCTGTTTTCCTGCCCAAATCGTTACTAACGACGGGGGCGACCATCGCTTTGATTAAACAGGAAGCCGAAGCACCGGTAAATGACGTGCCTGATCTAATGCAGGAGATGACGGACCTAACAGGACTGACTGTGGAGCAGATTTCGGCCGACTCAGAGACTGACGCTGAAACTAAAGAAACCGAAATGATCAGCCCTGCTGAATCACGCGACTATCTTTTATGTTCGCACCAGTAGTTCTGTCTTTTCCATTGTCTACGATCGAAGGGAGCGGCCGGTTGATTGGATCGACATACCCCTTAAGACTCCTGGGAATCAACGATCACCCTACCGAGCCACGTCCCCACGGAACTTCGAAAGTCACTAATCAATGTTTTGAACGGTTATGCAGAGGTGCTGAGCGTGCATGATAATGATATCGGCTTGACTAACGTGATTGAGCATGTCATCCTTACGGGAGAACATCTGCCCATTAGCTGCGCTCCTTACCGATACTCGCCAGCTCAACGAGCGACCGCTTTTCGGCGGATTAAGGAGTTCGAAGCTAATGGATGGATCAAACCCGCTATAGGTCCATGGTTTTTTCCCGCAGTGATCGTGCCTAAAAAGGCCGGAGGGATTCGCATTTGCATTGATTATCGAAAATTGAATGATATCACGATCAAGGATGTGTACCCCCTCCCCCGGATTGATGAGTTGTTGGATGCGATTGGGAGTGCTCGATTTTTCAGTAAGTTTGATGTTCGCCATGGGTTCCATCATCTTCTTGCCCGAGAAGAAGATCGTCCGAAAACGGCGTTTGTGCTTTTTGAGGGTACGTGGCAGTGGATTCGATGTCCGATGGGTATCTGCAACGCCCCCACGACCTTTCAACGAGCTTTGAATATGGCTTTTCAAAATTTCGTGCGGAAGACTCGTTTGGCGCAGAGCATCATCAACTACTGCGTGATTGTGTACATGGATGACATTCTGGTGTACTCGAGTTCCTACGAGGGACACGTGCAGCACATCGAATGGACTCTGCATGCGTTACGAGATGCGGGCTTCAAAGTGGCGTTTGAGAAGTGCCATTTTTTCCTTACCACCATTTCCTTCTTGGGACACGTGGTAACAGACAAGGGGCTCTAACCGGAGCCGCAGAAGGTGGCAGCTATCAGAGATGCGCCGGTGCCTACGACTATCACGCAAGTTCGCGCTTTTTTGGGTCTGGCCTCGTACTACCGAAGATTTATCAAGGGCTTCGCAGCGATCGCGGGACCCCTCACGAATCTGCTTCGCAAAGATCATCCGTTGATCTGGACGTCGGAGTTTGATTAAGCGTTTTCGAAACTCAAGGCCGCTCTCATTTCGGCTCCGGTCCTGATAAGACCGGATCCCAAAAAGCCTTTTGTTCTCATCACTGACTGGCAGCCAGAGGCAATTTCGGCGATCCTTGCCCAAGTGGGACCAAGTGGACTCGAGAGCGTGGTGGAATATGTGTCCAAATCGGTGCCCGCCTGCAAGCGCAACTACGCCGCTCCGACGGGAGAATGCTACGCGACTCTCTAGGGAATCAGTCACTTTCGCGCTTACTTGTACGGGCGAAAGTTCACCTTGGTAACCGATCATGAGCCCCTGTTGGCTCTGAAGAAATCAAAGGATTACTCTGGCATGATCGGGCGATGGGCAACGGTGCTGCAGAGCATGGACTTCGACATTCGTCATCGGAAGCACGAGAGACACGGGAATGCGGACGGATTGACACGACTGCACCGGCCTGAGAAAGTTCCGAAGAGTGAGGAGGTGATCCCGTGGAACGAACCCAAACAGGAGGTTGGACCTCGGTACGGCCAAGTGGAGATCTTGGCGAAGCAGTAAGTGACACGAGGACCAATTTGTCTGTTCTACCCTCTCCGCAATTCGGTCCCATCTCTCCTCCTATGTCATCATGACTACCCCACTTGTCTTTGCAACCCCTTCCTCTCCTACTAATTTTGCCCCTCTCACTTCCTCGGCTTTCTTTGCCACCCTCCCCGATAAATTCTGCTATTTTTGCACGTGTATTGCACGGGTTTATGGGGTTCATTGTCATCCTTTCGAAACTGGGTTTGTCGATTGGGTAGAATGTGCCACGTGTGTCAATCATGCTCACGGGGCCTGCGTTCGTTATCGGACGAGTAGCAAGGAATGGAGGTGCCCCCTGTGTAGAACGAACAAACTCCCCACGGAGGTTCGATTCGAGGCCGCCCGTACGGACAACCCTAAATACGACGAAAAATACCGACGAGCGGAGGTTTGGACGGATAAAATTTTATTGGCGAAATTAGTGGGATTATCATTGGGACACGTCACCAAACACGACAGACGTAGGGCAACCGAGAGATCTTGGGACTATCAGTGGATCAACGGTCATTTGGAGAAGCGTAAAACTGACGGATCGGGGTCGTGGTTGACGGTTCCCCATCCATTCCAGAGATATGATTGGATCCGATCGGCTCACGAAGAACAGGCCGCTCATTTCGCGATACGTGTCACGGAGGCAACTATAGACCTGAACTGATGGTTCTGGTCCAACATACGAGATGATGTCAGATACATTGTCGCCAACTGTCTGGTTTGTGCCGCTGATCCCGCCCCAATACGGGGACCAAACACGATAGTACCAACGGAAGTAGAGCGCCCCTTCCAGCGAGTCAGTATGGACACAACCGATATCGACGTGCCACCTGGCCCAAACCGCTGTGAATATTCTATCCTGTTAGTGTTAATAGACCATTTCTCCAAGTACATCGAGGTCTATCCCTGTAAGACCCGGAAAGCCGCAGAAATAGCCACGTACATCGAACGGTTCCTCTATACCCATCTAGATACGAAAGAAATTCTAACTGACAATGGGTCCGAATTTAAGGGGGAAGTAGAGGAACTGCTTGCACAAAGGGGCGTCACGCTCTGACATACGGCACCCCACGTGTCCTTGTCGAACGGGTTGGCTGAGAATGCCAACCGTATGATTAAAACCGCCCTACGCAGGAATTTAGCGGCACACAACATGCGTCCATGGCCCGAGATCGTATATCAGATCGTCGGGATCCACCGGGCCACCCCTCACGAGTCCACGGGGTTTACCCCTTTTCAACTTCGTACTAATAGCCTCCTCTGTGTCGATTACCGGGGTAACTCGAAAATTGCCGAAGCAGGGGGTAGAGACATGTGTGCAGCCTTCAAGGCCAAGGCCAAAAGGTACACCGAACTAATGGAGCGGGCCGTCCCGAAGCTAGCCCGAAAAAGGCGAAGGATGACCGATCTGGCCCACGGTAAGCAGGTCCGTAGCTACGAGGCTCGGAATGGAAATGCTGGGCCCCAGCATCAATATAAATTAGGGGACCTGGTGCAGGTACGGAAATGTGCACATGACCGGAAACTCGCTCCCAAATTCTCTGGCTGTTTTCGCGTTGTCGAGCTCGGTCCTAACGGCGCCAACACGGTGCGCATCGCGCCTGAGGCTAGTGTCAGCCATAGCTCTATCCCCATCGTCCGTCATACCTCCTACCTTCGTCCTCTTCCTCCCTCTCATCTTCCTCCCTCTCCCTCCTCCGGAAGCGAGGAGAACGACGACGATCTAACTCTCTCTCCGCTCTCTCCCTCCTGCCCTTCGTTTTCCTCTCCGACCTCGCCATGAGTTTCATCACGGAGCGGGCTCTTGACGAGCAACTGTTGCAGCCACGTGGCCATATCTCGGAAATTCGGCAAGTTCGTAATCCACGGCTTAATACAGATCTTCGACGTTTGGCGCAGTTCTTCTGCGACGTCGGTGTGTGTGCCGCCGCCGCGTTTCGATTCGAAGGAAGCTCACAGGAAGTGGTACTGGTGGAAGTAATCACAGTTCATCGGCGAGCGGCTCCCGGAACGAGCCACGTCACCACGGTTGAGGCTTTCAGCGGCGACATCAGTTCGATCAATCCACGGTGGCATACCGCAATCTTAACCTCGCTGCGAGAGTGGACGAAACATGTGTCCAACGTGCGGCAGCACGGTCTTGCCCAGCCAGGGCACAACCTCATCCCGACCTTTGCACCGGATCTTGGCGAGATCCGCCGTTCTCCGCGCGAACCTCCAGTTGTGATCCCCACCCTCGTCTCTTTTCCGCGTCCCTAATGAACCACGCCGATCCCCTCGCTCCTCTCTCCATCTTCGGTCTCCCCTCTTTTTTCCCCACCTTCTGGCAGTCCGGTCTTCATCCTTCTCTTTCCTTCTCGTTCGAGCCTCCTTTTGTCCCGCTTGTTAATCTTGGGCATTGGCCACTGTGGCGCGGAACTTTTAACGAGTTGTCCTTCTGCTTGGCCTGAGTATAGGTGACGTGGACGCAGACCAGCGAGCATCCTGCGTGGATGGAAAATTTGGAGCTCCTGATCATACAAGCTTGGAAGTTGGAAGACTAACGTCGAGGGCGATCTTCTCGGCTTTCTCTTTGGATCGGTTCGGCTGGGCCGCCGCTAGTTGATTGCGCAGGAACTCATCGCGCAGATCGTGCAATAGGCGAACGATCTTTCGCCCGATATCTTTTCGCAAAGTGACGACAGCCCCGCACCGTACGTTCTCGAGCGGTCATTGGATCCGTACCTTCAATGGACTGCGTGCTTGGAGGAGCCCAGGGACGAAGATACGCTACCATCAGGGCAGGAGTATCTGAAGCCTTAGGACATCATCCCTCACGCCTTCTATCCAAAGGCGGAAGAAGTGGTGATCGACGACGACGAAGAAACGTCGGAAGAAGGAAGCTATAGCGAGTATAGCGAGGGCGAGCTGAGTGAAGAAGAAGAAGAGGAGGAAGAAGAAACCGGATCTGAGTGGGAAGCCTTGCCAGAGGAAGCGGCGCGTACTGGCACGGAGGCGGAGGATCCTGAGGCTGCGCGTAAGCAAGAAGAGATTGCCGCCGGGAAACGCCATCTAGAATTCGCCAGCGGAGCAAGTTAGCGCATCGGTGACGATCCGACCAGGGATCCGAAGCCGCCGAAGCCTGAAGATGGCGACCCCACAACCGCTACCCCAAGCACCTCACGACGGAGACGGAGCAGATCCCCCTCCTCCTCCAACCCCATCCGTCCCCCAATTCGCCCACGTACCGATGCGGGCGATAGGCCTTCGTCCTCGGACGTTATCCCGTCGTCCCCTTGATTTTCTCACCCTCGAACAGATCCACACTCCCATCACCTTCCCCCTCCATCCCTTCCTTCCCCATCTCTTCCGTGACTTCTACTCTACCCGCCTACTCGCTACCGTCTACCCCCACCCATCCCTTCAGCCCGCTGCCCCCACGTTCTGCTGGCATATCCTGTTATTCAGCGCTGCATGGGAACGATGCAATGTGGTAGAAGTCTACTGCGTAGCCACGGGGACAATCCCCGCCTATCGCCACAACGAGTTCTTTCGAGCGGCGCTCCTCCGCACCCTCTCCTCCTTCTATCGCGACTACCTCGCTTCTCTCCCTCATAGCGGCAATCGCTTTCCTCGCTTCTACCGGATCATCCGATATGAGGAGCTTCCGGTTACGATGGAAGGGATGAATCGCTACCTACCCCCACTTCCTCCCCGTCGTCCCCGTGAGCTCCCCTCCATGTACCGCCTCTACTGGCCCATTCCAACTAGGCGATAGATCCCGATCACATGACTATTCCCCCCCCCCTTCCTCCTCTCTTCATCTAATCGGCAGGAGAAAACAGCATGAATCAGTAAGCTTCGCGAAGATCACGCCATCGACGATGACGTCAACCTACGCTCTGATTCGACGGGCAGCGACGAGCTGGGGCGCAGAGCACACGGAGACCAGGTGGACCATGATGGCGTCACCTAGGCAATCTCTACAGCGCGGAGAACAGGGGTTGCATATGACAGGGCTGCGGAGATCTTGCCACGGATGTTGTCGCCATCTCATCCGTGGCTCAGTTATTGTTCCTTGTGCTTCTTCCTGATGATCCGTCTTCTCCTACCCCTTGTTCGAACTTCCGTACAAGACAAAAAGTTGCAATTGAACTTGGCGTCAACATGAACTCTGGCACGATCATCTGTTGATACGCTTGGTTCCTCATTCATCACTCTGTTCTCTCTCTCTCTCTCTCTCCTTCTCTGCCATAACATGCAATCAGGAGATCGCATAATTTTGGAACCCCCTGCGCGTCACATATGTGACGAACTACTTCTCGAACCTGTGCTATCTTTCGTACCCCTTTGGTTCAAATTTTTTCTTGTACCATACCAACCCTACGAATACCCCGTGTGTTTTCTTGATTTTGGGTGCCGTGTTTTTGGCCCCCGTTTTGTCGGAAGGTTGGTTGATTCTTGGAATTCTGCTTTTTGCAATTCAGGAAATGCACGGGAATTTACACGCGTCTTAGCGAGCGCACTGGGAATTGGGCCCGACAGTTGGGAATTCCGGGATAAGCGGAACTTCGACGTGTCCTTTTTGTGTGTGAATGTTCTCGGTCTCGTTGGGGAAAACTCTCGGAATTTTGTGGGGATACGAATAGGCAAAGGACTTTCTTTTCCCTTGTCGCTCTTTCCCGCGCGGATATGGTGATTTCAATTTTGAATTGGTTTATGACGTAGGCAAGCTGTAACTGTTTCGGTGCCTTTTTTTTCTCTTTGTTGTTGACGACGCTGCGCATGCAAGGCTTTCTCCTCTCTGTCCCCCGCATCGCTCTCTCCCGCGCTCCTTTTTCCTTCCCCCTCCTCTTTCTCTCTCCTAGTAACTGTTTTTTTCCCTCTCTCTCTCTCTCTCCCGCTCAACTCTTTGCACGCCTATTTCCCCTTTCTTGATCATCTGAATCTTGGACCCGTCTTGCGCTACTTCTCGCGCCTTTTCTTTTTTCGCCCTTCGAGCAAAGCTTGTGAAGTCCGGTCGATCCTTCGATTACTCTCGCCCACCAATCAGACGCGAGGTACGGTAGGATCTGCCTATTGCGCGACGAGTCTGATTGGCCAATCGCTAAGTCCCGAAGGATCAACATGGCTTTTATTGCGCGCTTCTCTTCAAGTCTTCTCCTCCTGCTTCTCTTCTTACACTTCGACTTTCCCCCTGCATTCTCTCTCCCTTGTCTCCTTCCTCGCCACTATAAATTCTGCAAACGCGCCCGCAAATCTCTCTTACGTTCTCAACTCCTGAGCCAGCTTCCGGGAAGCAGTGGCTAGGCAGAGTGTTTGATGCGAGTCGGAAAGTCCTGTCGGGCTGTCGATAGGCTGGCCGGTTGCGCGCTTGATCGCCACGACGGACTGTGGGATCTGGGCGAACCGCGTCGAGTTTACGTCAGCGGGGTGACGATCGTAGTGGTGGGAGTTAGCACGCGGCGTCCGGGATCGTCGGTGCGGGCATGAGGACCGATTGATTGGAGTTGAGTGGGTGATTGGCCCGGGGCCATATTGGAATTAACGACGAATGCGCCTTTGTTGTTGCGGATCCTTATCTCGGGCGTGAGTRTACGGCRGCAACGCCGAACTTCCTCTTTTCGGATCTTGTCATCTTCTATCTCGATATTCCTCCCTCGTCTCCTTCTCTCTCCTCTATCTTTAAATGATGATGTGTCTCGACGTTTGTCTCTCTCTCTCGGATGGGAATGAATCTGTGTGCTTTCCTCAGTGAAAGAACTTCTTTCGGAACTCTTCCATTAGTTTCCTGGGTAATCCCCAGATGTCGAGGAATTGATCCTCTTGCCTTGTGAACGGTGGATGCGTGTGTACAATTCCCTCGATTGATTTTTGACTTGTATACCTCTGTCATTTTCGCACCTCCCACAGTGAATGTATGTATGAAGATACGCGTCTTTTTGTGTTGATTAGACGCAGCCCTTGGCGGGACTTTGTCCGAGAATGCAAGAGTATTTAGATCTGTAGTTCTGAATGCGCTGCGCATACCATTTGCCTTATGCTGCACGACATCTGCAACCGATCTACAGGGCAGCCTCGAGAAACCAGGCGCCCGGAGATCAACGCCGCGGTGGCTTACGAAACCTGAGTCGCGGGCTGGTCCATCAGTTACCTACATGATCCAGTTGATGAGTGTTTTTTCTCTCTCTCGTGATTGGAAAGGATTGATTGGTGGTTGCGCGAGTGTTTCTTGTCTTTCTGTGATGACGTCTCGGAGTTTTTGCAATTGATTGACATGTGGACTTACAAGCACCCTTCGATCGGGCGTCAGCCTCCCGTACCTCCCGTATCAACACGACCTTTTCCTTACAACGAGGAAAGGACACGTGTATGCGAGTGGGACGTACGAGAAGATGTCGCACGAATCGGTAAACAATATTACTTTCCTCCCGAAAATCGTTGCTCTGGATTTGTGGATGCTGGATTCGTCATTATCGAAACGCACTTTCCACCCTACTCAATATTGCTCCCCTTTAACGAGCTGATCGTCATTTTGTGGACGGCAGTGGCGCCCCGTTGGCCTTGAACCCGGTACACAGAGTGCCAGCGTTTTGATCGCTACGAAGCAAAGGGCTTCCACTACCGAGTACGGAGTGAAGACGAGCATAAGGAAAGAGCCACGCGGCTGAGACCCTCCACGTCAGATTCAGAACTGACAAGTGAACGACGGCGGGATTTGATACGAAAACGAGACACGCGAAGCGTGCCAAAGCCCTTCCGCTCTAAACAACGGGCCGTAGCACGGCGGGAAGCTCGACAATTTTTTTTGGATTGAATTTGGATTTTTCTTTTTTCGCGCCGTGCTCGCGCGCGCATTTTGCGACGTGAGAAAGCAACCGAATTACTTCATCGGACCAACACGGGGGATTTCAGTTCCGTCTGTGTCCCCACACTCAATTTCCAAAAATCCTTGGCACACCCCATCTTGATGTTTTTCTGGGCCTCTTTCCGCACATCTAGCACTCCGAACGAAAGACAGCACAGGGCGTGAGGTTGAGCGTCACAGGGATGCCAAGATGAAGGAAGAAGAAGAGAAGAAGAAAAAATTGAAGAAGGAAAAAGATAGGAAAGAACAATGGTGGATGGAACGTGAACGTCTTGTGGAGGAGATGGGAGCACGCCTTGATAAGCGGCTGGAGAAAGTTTGTCCAACTGACTCCAACATTGAAAGACAAGGAAGACGTAAGAACCTACTCTAATGATGAGTTGGCTCAATTGAAGAAGGAGAATGCGAAGTTAAAAAAATTATTGCTTGGAGAAGAAATGGTGACGAACAAGATAGAATGATGCGGCTGCAGCGCAAAATTCTCGGATCTGCGGAGACAAGCCGCTGAGAAAAAGTCTGCAGAAGATGATATTTTCACATTACGACAAGAAATTGATCAGCTGAGGGGAACGTCGGAACAACACTCGTCAAGACAAATTTTGAATAAAAAATTTTCGGACTTAAAGTCGAGATCAGACTGTTGAGAGGGCAAAGTCCCGAAGCTAAGGAGGAGGTCAAGTTGTGGAAAGGTGAAGCGTTAAGACCTGGAAACAAACGGGGTAGATGCATTGTTGTTACCCCGACTGCTCGGTGAGAGGTTCACCAAAACCTAGGTGGACGGATAACCTATGTGATATGGATAAATGGAAATAAGAGTGCCCTTAAGACGAAGGAGAAACATCGAGCAGCAAGTTTCGAGGCCTAAGTGCTAAAAGAGAAACATGCTAATGCAGAGGCGGAGGTCATGAAACTTCACGAGAAGATGGGTTAATTGTCGGTTGTTCATGCTCCAGACAAAATTGAGGGTGAAGGAACTAATATGAAATCAAGGTTAGAAGCAGTGGGTAGCTGTTCTGTCTAAAAAAGCAAGAAAGTTACTCCAGTGAGAGAGGGGGGGGGCAGGGTTAATGGAGTCGCGGAAGTCAACAAAAGGTATGCCTTCATTGAGGAGCAGAAGAAGTCGCTTCGTCAGTACAAGAAGTCTGGGTTGGAAATTTTGTGCAAGAAGGCGGGCTTGAAACTTGGAACGGTTGAACCCATGATTACTAAGATAGTTGAGGACCGAGCACGCCGAGCAGATAAAGCGTTCGTGAAACGCAAGGAAAAGGAAAAAGAGGCGGTCATTGTGAAAGTTTCAAGCGACTCGCCATCCAAGAATGAGGTGTCCACGAATGACGACGATCGCTTAGTCCAAGTTAGTCGAACTCTAGGATGGTCCCCCGGACGCGATGATTTGTGGAAGTGGGCTTGCTACTGTAGAGATTTGAGAAGTTGGTACGTTCCTCTTTCTTATTCTTCCTCGGTTACGTCCGACGGTATCTGTGCTCCGCCGAGTCGGACATGGAGTGAGAATACGGATCCTTGTTTGTTCTATTTGCGGGATAAGGAATTTAACACTTTCTTTAGAAAAAGATTGTTATTGGTTTGATTCTGGCAGATTGCATTCCATGGGTGGAAAATTTGATGAATTACTTAGACGAGTTGCTCCTTACTCATTTCGACTTTGAAGAATACGAGGGTCCACTGGTTTACGTTTTAGTCTCTTTGTGGTCAAGGCACATCTATGTCGGATCAACGGCGTGGTCTCTTCCTATCTGCTGGAATGAACATGTATACCGTTGTTTGAATCAGGATGTTGTCTAGAAAGGGAGGTGTAATCAGAGACTGTACTCCTGATTCCGAAGATGCGAGATTGGACAATATGTGAGTATTCTGCTCTGTCGTTGTAGAGAGGAGGATCTTTTGGACGTTGAAAGCAATTTGATCTGCTTAATTAACTTGCATTTGAATTTTCGTGGCACGAAGCGGCGTAATAAGCGTAGACGACTTGGAAAAAGGGAGAGATGTAAGAAAGAAATTGTGGAAGGACGGAAGTTGTGCCGACAAGAGATTTGTACACAATGTCATATGATTTTAGATTCAACAAAGGGGCATGTGACGTCATCATTGATCCAATTATTGGATCGTTGCAATGAGCGAGTTCCTAGTTCTGTGAGGGTGATCTGCGCTGGTAGTGAGCGCTTACTTGATAACTGGAAGATTGTAAACCGAAAATATATGATCTCGGTAAATATTGAATTTGTGAAAATATAACAAAACTACAAAACCTAACATTTTTATAGAATGAAAAAATTAAAGTTAAACATTTATTTTTGACACATAAAAGATGGCCTTTTTAACCGTTTCCCGAGAAAAACGACAAAATATGGGTAAAAATTCTAGTGATTCTCAAAATATGCAAGAAAATAATTTCCAGCAAAGTTCATGTTATAAGACTATAAGTTGTTCTCAGTAGATTGACAAAAAGCATAGCTCAAACAAGACAATGTTTAAGGACTGCAATACGAACTCGAAAAATGTTAAAAAAAAACAATTTCAATGAATACTCATTTATAGAACTATAAGTCGTTTTCAACAGTTTGGTAAAAAACAAGCTTTGCGAAAACTTGTTTATAGGACTATAAATTATATTTAAGTTCGTTTCTAATTTATCTGTAAAAACCTCTAAAAAAAATATATGTTATGTAAAAGAGAAATTCAAACAACTTTTGCTTGGGAGACATTTTTAATTTTTCGCCAACCACGATTTAAAATTAAAAAATAAAAAAATATTTTAATAAAAAAAACTAAAAAACAATGTATTCGTCCATACATGAAAAAACATATCCAAATGAACATATTCGTGAGCAGGAGAGCATTTGTGCATTTTTGGGAAACCCCCGAATAGGTTTGTTATGCTACATACCTTATAGAACTATAAATATGATTTTTAAAGATAAACAAAAAACGAGGATGTTTCAGTTCCTTGACAAACGGTGCTTTGCAAGGTAGTGATTTTTCTTTTAAAAACTTGCTTATCTCCTCACCACTTCCAGTGGTTTTGAAAAAGTACATTTCTATTATTTTTTTGTGGTTAATTTACTTCACATAAAATTTTGTTCATGTAGGAGGCTTGAAAAATGTACTCTAAAAATCTTTAAAAATTTTCGTGCAAACCTAACAATTTTTTTGGTTAGGTTTTCACGAATCCACTGTTGGTAGTGTAAGCGAAAAAAAATTCAGATGCAGATATTCTTAAAAAGAGTAAAGGGTGGTTCGGGCCGGGGAAGTATGTTTTCTTTTCTGTTATTATCCCTTTCTATTCGAAGTTTCTTGAACTCAAACCTGCTGTTTCCTCCCTGTTGTCTCATCCTCCTTCTCGAATCCGATTGGTCAATGGATCTTCGGTGTCTTGGTGTAAGTTTTTTAGCGATTCGATGTTTCTCCGAAAAACGATCTAGAACCCTGTTAAGGTTGTTTATCTCTTGGACTATTCGTCGATGCTTTAATATTAACGTGAGACGAAAGTTGTTGATTCATGTGACTTATGATCACCGTTTGAATAAAACTGACATTCGAAACTTCTTCTCTGACCTGGTCAAGAGGGCTGAGGTCGATGGATACTAGAAAGGGATGGTGATTCGACGGCTTCACGTTGTGTGGTTGAAAAATAAAGGTATTGGGGAGCTCATTTTTAATTTTAGGCTTTATGTGAAAGGGCCGGAATTTTTGTGCTCTTGTTTCTTGTATGATGACAAACTTGCTGGAATTGAAGGACACGTGTGTTGTCGATTGAATAAATGTAAGGTTGCCCCTTGGTGGCTTCACAATAATAGAAATGTGCCGGTTCCGAGTGGTCGCGATATTTTGAGGCGCCTGTTTGTGGAGTTGAAAAATCCGATGAGTACTCTGAAATTTGCTTTACCAAATTCCGAGCAGGTGGATGTGGTCGACTGTCTGAATCGGAGTAATGTTAATAAGAATCGTACGTGTTCCGAGGAAGAAGTGTTGAAGTGGAAGACGAGGTTTCATAGGTTGGTTTGTGTTCCTATCGACCACAACCCGGAAGATACTTTTGTTTATTGTACGACAACCTATCATTTATGTTTGAAGAAGTTGTTTCTGGACAAGGAAGGTTTCGAGGAAGTTCATACATTAGAGGAGAGCCTTATCTGTGAAATGTCAGTGAATTATATGAAGAATGGATTAAACTTCTTTGCTGGATGAGATAAGAAGGGGAGCTTGGGCAATGCATATTATGCAACTCCCAACCATTAAGATATTACAAGGTAAAGACCGCTCTGCCCCTCTTTTTCACAAGTTTTCAGAATTTAGTGTGCGAGGCTGCAGGAAGATGTCGAGAGGATTAAACCAGATGGTCTGGGAACCTCCAAGGAGATCTCTTTTTAATTTAAAAAGCACGGATCTTCTGGTGAAAAACTTGGAGCATATTAATAAGGACTTGCGTATGAATGATAAACTGTTAATCGCAGCATATGATGTGAAAGAAATGTTCAGTAACTTGCCGCATTAGTCTATTTTGAATGGTTTGCATTGGATCATTGATTTTTGGTTGAGACAAGGAATAACATAGGATTCGTGAAAACCTAAAAAAATAACGAAATCTATTCAAGATTATGATAGGACGTTTTTCAGGTCTAATAGGGGATTCGTGAAAACTTCACAATCGGAGAAAACCTAACATTTCTTATAGAATGAAAAAGTAAAAGTCAAACTCTTATTTTTTACACAAAAAATAGCGTTTTTAATCGTTTTGTGATAAAAGAGGCAAAAAATCAGGTGAAAAGTCTAACGTTTCTCAAAATGTGCAAGAAAACCCTTCCTTGCAAAATGCTTTTATAGGACTATAAGTCATTCTGAGTACATTGGCAAAAAAACAGAGTTCAAACAAGGTAATTTTTAAGGATGACAAGGCAAACTTGAAAGATGTAAAAAAAAACGTGGTGAATACTCATTTATAGGACTATAAGTCAGTTTTCGTTGTTAGGTAAAAGTTAAGCTCTGCACAAAATAATTTATAGGACTATAAATCACTTTTGAACTTAATAATAAAACCCTTATCAAAAAATATATGTCATTTAAAATAAGAATACAAACAAGTTTTGCCTCGGAGACACCTTGAAATTCTTAGTTAAACACGAGTTTAAAATAAAAATATACAGAAAAAAATTAAAACAAACAATAAAAAATAATATATTCGCCCATGTATGGGAAACCATATTCAATCGAACGTATTCACGAATAGGAGAATATGTTTGCGCGTTCGAAAAACCCCCGAATAAATTCATCGTGCTACACATCTTATAGGACTATAAACACAATTTTTTTGGATAACAAAATTTCAGGATATTTCAGTTCTTAAACCTACGGTGCTTCACCAGGTCGTGATTTTCTATGAAAAAAACTGCTTGTTCCTTTGCCCTCTCTAGTAGTTTTGAAAAATTAAATTTTTATTTTATTTTTTGCGGATTTTTCACTTCTCGTAGAATTTTGTTCCTAAAGGAGACCTGAAAAACGTACTATCATAATCTTGAATAGATTTCGTGAAAACCTAACAATTTGTTTTGTTAGGTTTTCACGAATCCTATGTTGTCTCCTCCAGGAACAAAATTCTAAGTGAAGTGAAACATTTACAAAAAAAAGAACAAAAAATTAATTTTCCAGAACTACTGGAGGGGGCGAGGAAAAAAACGTGTTTTTTCATAAAAAATCACGACCTGGTGAAGCACTGTAGGTTCAAGAACTGAAATATCTTGATTTTTTGTTATCCAAAAAAATTGTGTTTATAGTCCTATAAGATGTGTAGCACGATGAATTTATTCGGGGGTTTTTCGAACACGCAAACATATTCTCCTGTTCGTGAATACGTTCGCTTGAACATGGTTTCCCATACATGGGCGAATATATTATTTTTTATTGTTTGTTTTAATTTTTTTTCTATATTTTTATTTTAAACTCGTGTTTGGCTAAGAATTTCAAGGTGTCTCCGAGGCAAAACTTGTTTGTATTCTTATTGTAAATGACATATATTTTTTTATAAGGGTTTTATTATTAAGTTCAAACGTGATTTATAATCCTGTAAATTATTTTGTGCAGAGCTTGGCTTTTACCTAACTGCGGAAACTGACTTATAGTCCTACTATAAATGAGTATTCACCAAAACACGTTTTTTTTACATCTTTCAAGTTTGCCTTGTCATTCTTAAGAATTACCCTGTTTGAACTCTATTTTTTTGCCAATCTACTGAGAATGACTTATAGTCATATAAAAACATTTTGCAAGGAAGGGTTTTCTTGCACATTTTGAGGAACGCTAGACTTTTCACCTGATTTTTTGCCTTCTTTATCGCAAAACAATTAAAAACGCTCTCTTTTTGTGTAAAAAATAACAGTTTGACTTTTACCTTTTCATTCTATAAGAAATGTTACGTTCTCTTCGATTGTGAGGTTTTTACGAATCCCCTGTTGAATGCGAAGAGTTCTAGTAAGGAGCAAGGGAAGGAAACTAAGATGATGAAAGAAAAAAAACAGGAGGGTTGGGAGGTGATTGACTTTCAAGATATCTTTAGCTTTGTGGAATTTGACTTGGATAATACCTTTGTGCGATGGGTGGGAAAATTATGAGGCAAACGGTGGCATACCTATGGGTAAGTTGTCTAGTCCTGCGATCATCTGCATGTTATGTGTCCACTCTAAGGTCACCTTCCTCCTATCTTTGGGGACTAATAGATCCTTAGTACATGAGATTCGTCTAATCAATGTTGTTTCAATTTTCATCAAGTTCAAAAAAGGAGATGTGGAGAATGACAAGAAGGTCAGGGGCTTGCTGGAAAAATTTGAACAGTCGTATGATGCTTATCTCTCATTGGGGTGTACTGGTCGAGCGGACCATTGAAAGTTTTTAGGATGTGTTGTCAAAAATTTTGATCTGTCCATCGGAATCCGAATTGCGGCGATACACAAGAATCAGAATTTTGTGAGAAAAAGTGGGGTCTCTTTTCAGAATTTACAGGATGCATGTTCCTATGCCAGTTGACAATAGAAGATGGCGGTAATCAACTCTTTCCTGCACAGGACAAGGAGGTTTACAAGCATGCCAGACGCAGAGGGGGCATTTTTGTTCTCTCTAAAAGTGAAATAGAGATTACGAGGGTTTTCTTACAACTACTTTGATAATTTTTTGAGATGTTTTTCGAAGAAATTCAAAGGGGTTTGGGATGATTAGGTGAGTTATTTAACTAATTAGAGATGAGGTTTTTGGGATCCCTTGAACGGGAGTTAAAGACAGGGGGCATTTACTGATGACCGGGGTGATGACCGGGGTGATGACCTTTGTTGAACTAGGGCTGAGTAATACTGTGAAGGTTTTTTTTTCGATAACGAGGGGGCATTTGCTGATGACTGGGCTGTTGAACTTGGTTAAATTTGGACTGAGTAATACAATGAAGGTGTTTTTTTTTTATAATGAGGGGTCTTGTCTTGGCCAAGTTGGATTGGGGGTCTGGTGACACTGTGGATTCCCGCATTTTTTAGGCTTTGTCGCGTTTAAGCTGTCGGAGTTCCTAGACATTGACGAATCGCTGGACCGCTGGGACTGGGATGATGCGATTTTGGTAGTTTCGTATAGAAGGTCTTGTCCCATATACATTCACCTAGAAGTTAGTTGTCGTTCCTATAAATGAGTTCACAACAAAATGATTTTCCTCTCTGCAGTGACATTCAAGATCCTTGACGATTCCGGCTTTGGCGGCTGGATGAAACATGTAGGGTCAGCCGTTGGAAGCTCGGACATGTTCTGCATTGACTACGGGCACAACGCCTACCTTCGGTTCGAGTTACGGGCTTGTGTTTTATGATTAATTTTAATTAAGCCAAGTCGTGTTCGGGAGAAAATCGTGCGTCGTATGCTTGTCCGTCACTATGCTGTGTCTCGTTTTCTTGCTGACATCGTGTGCTTTGCAATATGCATGATTGCTGAGTGTCTTGTCGCTCTTACATGAAGAGTTTTAATGCTGAATTGTAGTCATTGTCAAATTTATGTGTGTGATTTATCACATAGCACTGCCCAGGACCGGCCTTTGTCGTCCAGCTGGAACCGAAGTTCCTAAAGTACCCTTGGCACTCTCCACCATCCTCCCCTTTTGACCTCCTGTGGTCCGGCCCGATACCCTGGTTCAGAAAAAAAAAAAAAAAAAAACACGCTATCCAGCCCAACCGGCTAAGGACGTCATTCGACACCACTAGAAAATACTTGAGTTTCAAGTGCACACTAAAGGAGAAGTTATGATTAAATTAAATTTACACTAACTCGATTTATGTTTGCATGCAAACTTGAGGAAACCCTTGAACAGTGTGCACTTGAAACCGAACTCCACGGCTTGACCAATCCTGGACCAGGATTGCCTGCGGGGAAAAAAGAAAAACAGAAAAAAGGCTGCACTGGGAGTGCTGGCAGTATCCGCTGGCACTTGAACTCAAGGTACCTCCGGGAGGTGAATTGAATTCAAGGGCGATTTTGGTTGTGTCGCCCTTGAGTTTCAAGGGTGCACCCTTGTATTGCAAGAAAGTGAAAACAAAGCGGGTTGCTCTAAGAGGGGGGGGGGGATGAAACGATGATGTTTTGCTTCGCTCTTGAACTCAAGTGGTGTGGAATGAGGCCCTAACTGTAACCTCCCATCCACTGTAACCGATGTGAACTGACTTACCCTGGATGCGAACTGGCTTACCCTGCACCAGGTCTCTTCGCGCCATCTTTCACCCCTGTACTAACTTTCCTTTCTCCGCCTTCCTCTTGCAGTCTGCCGTGATCTCGTTTCTGAATATCTCCTAGAGAAGGTTCTCAGCGTGTTGTTCAAGCATCCCCTTTCCATTGAAGCGCCACTCGTTCCGATCGATTTATCCAGATTACCCACATGATCATAGTTGCCCTTCCCACCTGGCCTAAATAACCCCACCCCCTTGAAATTGACGTTGCCGCGTACATGTCCCATCAAGATCTATCTCTCTCCTGACTCTCCTATAAACTGAGCCTGCCCTGAGAAGTGCATCCAATAAGCTTCCCACCAAATCCACCGCGTCCTGGATCTGGGGCAAGTCCACCATAGGTGGCACACTATCTCATAGATTCACTGCAGTCACATCTGTCACATGGTTGTTTCACCTGCATGCCTCTCTTTGGCAGCCATCTGGGTACCGACACTGCCAGATGAGATTGTAAGCAAGAAACCAAAGCAAATCTTTGGGAGGAAATATTAAGTGAAAGTTGTTCCCAATGCCTTCTTAGCTCCCTTGGGGTCGGTGCTGTCAGATGTAGCAATGCACACAGGCTCCCATTTGCTAGCAAGTCTTACTTTTGTAGTTGCAGCTTGCCGAGTCCCTCCCCTCAGTGCCCTCACCACCATTCTTCCAAATTTCTCCACCCCTTCGATGTCCTCCTCCCCAACTCTCCAACCCCAGTGGGAGGGATCTATTTGAAGTTCTGCTATTGAGCAGCCCCCCACCACAATCTGCCACCGCTGGTCTTGTTCTCGAACTTTCCTTACTCTCACTTCCTCCAGATGGAAAGGTTCCCCTGTTGATTTCGGTATATTCCTTCATTAATATCCCCGGACTATCGATCCTTCCTCTTGTACCTTTCCATTGAAGTTTGGCATTTGCCGCTAGGATCATCCTCCCGTAATCCCATTTAATAATCATCTTAAAGACCTTATCCGGAGGAGCCCTTTTCTCTCTGAACCACCACCCTGCTGGGGCTAGTATATAATGGGGGTTGAGAATCTCTCCTTCTAGTTTGGCGAAAGTGCTACAATCAAGGCTGACAGGCGTTTTGCCTCTAACTGTAGGTTGTAGCTGCCCAGTTGAGGTCGAAGTTGTTCTGGCATCTTCCAGCAGCCCGTGAATTCATCCCAGATATCCCCTACTGATGATACTCCCCTTTGCAGCCATTTCACTCCAAAGCTGCCTGGTGCTTTTGAAGTGGGGAACACTTGCCCATCACTGTCCCTTACATATTATTCGTTTTCAAACAGTGATTCTCATAGGACAACTGCCCTTATGGTCGACGAGAAGTAAATCGTCGATCTGCATTTCCTCCAAGCCTCTATCACTGCCGTCCAGAGTTTGAACTCCACTCTCTTGTTAAGAAAGTGAGGTAAGGTAAGGGTTACCCACACATCTGAGGTCCGACTCAAATTCCATTCATCGACCAGGTGCCACTCTGCCAGTTCACATCAGTCTGCCTCTAGGGGGGCTTCACGGACTCTAATGAGCCATGTAGAGAGGAAAGACATTCTGAGTATCCGGGTGACTGGGTCTAGCAGGTTCAGACCGCGTTGTTCTTTGGGTGCACATACTGTTTCTCAAGCCACCTTTGGTATGTAGCCCTGTGCCTCCTCTGTTCCCGGTTTCCAGATGAACCTTCGTGCCACCGCTTTCACATCTTCTTGTAGCATCGGCTACGACAGTCTCCTTACTCGGGCGACGTACCAAAGGATCGAGAGGGCAGACACTGCCACCACAAGCACTCTACCTATTAGTGACAGGTGGGGAGCAACTCCCCAACTTTTCATCTTTTTTTTCTTTTTTTTTTTGCAAAGCCCTTGTGTAAGCCCTCTATCCCGACGGTGGTAAGAGAACTGTCAGAATTCAAGGCTTATCTGCTGGGCTGCCCATCGATTGGTGGGTCGTAACCCTCCTCTCTTTACGGGTCATATGCTGAGAGGTGGTACAGTCTACGAGGGCCACTACGATCCCCATAAATCTTTCTGCTTCGCCTTCATTAAGTGACACCCGCTTCATTCCCCAATCGACTTGCAGTTCGTAATTCACTAACCATACTAAGTACATCGACTTATTCCAGTTAACTGCAGCCTCTGAAAATTTGGCATATTGCTACAAACAACTTTCAAGGCTTCCAGATAATCTTTCCGATTGACTGAAATTGCGAAGAGGTTATCTGCAAGAGCCTTCACTCTGCAATTTCTCCTGCTCTTCAACCTCAAACCCTGCAATACCGGATGAGTTTTTATGTTACACAACAAGACTTCCAACTGCAGCACAATTAATAGTGGTGCTAGTGGGCAACCTTGCCGCAGCGAACGTAGAGAGAAAGAACTCATGTGAGAGTGCACCATTAACTTGGGCTATTGTTACTTGAAGATTCACGAACTATTTATATGGAATGAACTTAGGGTGGTGAGAGTACTTACATTTGTGGTTTGGTTTGCGTGTGACTGGATGAGATTGTTAGTTTGTTTAAGTTTCATTACTATAGGTAGTTGCTGTAGTTGCTCGCCACGTGTTAGAGTCATAGGAGTTAGTGTTGATTCCTGCATTTTCTGTAATAACGTTTTTTTTACCTAGGTCAATTGCTGCATTTTCTGAGATATTTTCTTATTCTTGGCTTTGTATAAATCTTGGCAAGCTACTTTTCCTACGGGAAGCGCTGCCGAAATTTCTACAAATCCAAGAAGTTAATCAACTTTTGACTTGTCAGAGTTCAGTTTGACTTTTTCATATATGGATTAGTATAAATCTGAAAAGTCTCCTTTTCTAGAGGGAGTGCTGCCCAAATTTTTACTAATTCAAGGAGTTTGACAAAATTGGACTTTGAGAAGTCAAAGTTATTCTCAAAATTCTAAACTTAGTCTTGTATAAATTTTGGAATAGCACTTTTCTAGAGGGAGTGCTGCCGAAATTTCTACAAAATTAAGGAGTTAGTTAAATTCAGTCTAAAATTGAGCTCGAACTACTGTTCGAGTTCATATCTGACTGAGTATAAATTTGGGAAGTCTCCTTTTCTAAAGGAAGTGCTGCCTAAATTTCTACTAATTCAGAGAGTTAGACAGAATTTGACTTTCCATAATTAAAGATTAATTCTGCTTTCATATCTAACTTCGTA
Source organism: Chara braunii (assembly GCA_003427395.1). Classification (NCBI taxonomy): domain Eukaryota; kingdom Viridiplantae; phylum Streptophyta; class Charophyceae; order Charales; family Characeae; genus Chara; species Chara braunii. The sequence goes on from BFEA01000067.1 coordinate 2,570,500, forward strand.
TAAATCTGGGAAGTCTCCCTTTCTAAAGGAAGTGTTGCGCAAATTTCTACTAATTCAGAGAGTTAGACAAAATTTGACTTTCCATAATTAAAGATTAATTCTGCTTTCATATCTGACTTAGTATAAATCGGGGAAATCTCCCTTTCTAAAGGAAGTGCTACCCAAATTTTTACTAATTCAAAGAGTAAGATAGAATTTGACTTTCCAGGAGTTAGAGATTATTTCTGCTTCCATATCTGGGCTTGTATAAATTATGAAAATGCACTTTTCCTACGGGAAGCGCTGCCAAAATTTTCTTAGTTTAGAGGAGATAGATTATATTTTGATAGGTGATTCAGGCGATCCACCCAGGATAGGGGAGATTTTTGCAGTTAGTCTACCTTCAGCTTAAGCACTGACTTAAAAGTAGACTTAGATTTAACTAATAAGGAAATTTTGAGTGAGTATGTATTATGGAGTTGTATTCTCCATACACTTATGATCTTAGTTTGGGGATTGGTCTGCCGTGTGTTACAGGTCCTTTTGATCATTTGATCCAGGTTCAGGGCTAGATCCAGCTTGATCCCTTGAGGATCACTTACTGTTATCACTGATAACAGATCGGTTGCCGATTCATCGGTCTACGACTCAATTTCAACTCTCCCTCTACACTCAACCTAAAAGGCTTTAGCCCTGGTGATTTTGTTGTTTTATTAAGGTTTCACCCGGACTTTTATTGAATAGCCATTTGACAAAGGTGCTGAGTATTTAATTAAGGTTGGTTGGACAGGAGGTTTTGGGGCTTGCAYGGYTAAAGCAAGGGGTATGAATGTCGAAGGTGGTTGGGGTTGACTCCGTSTAGTGTGTGGGCTGTTSATTTGGTTTGTTGATGTGATGGCAGGTATGTGCTGTGAATCASATTCTGGATTTGRTTGYCTGCGATCAYACAWATACGTATTATYGTGARAGACCCCAGTGAGACCATGAAAAATGATCGTCACATATTTAACTCTTATATATGTATGCATGGGTATACTTGGGATGAATGTTTGCATGGGTTGAAGAGCCCCCACATTGGAGCCCACTCAGGAGCTGAGACCGAGGGACTTAGGGAAGGTCTCTCCTTTTATTCTTGTCTCTTGCTTTTTGATGATTTTCTTAGTCGGACGTTTGGTCCTGGGCCAGGATTCGAGGTCCTCGTCCAGGACATCCCAAGCCCTAGGCTCTGCAGGGGAGGGGTTTTCCCTCGCGAAGAGCCTATTTGATTTGCCTACCGTGACACTCAGGTCGAGAGCCTGAGGTGCCTCGGCGGCTGCACGACTATTCCTTCAGCCGTACAATGTCGTGAAGGGTTAGGCCCTCACGACACTTCAAGTCTAACACTTGTGTGTCATAAGCGGTACTCGAATCCACGAGGGACCACTTGATTATGGGCACTACATAATACGCCATCGTTGCGACTGATTGTGTACGCCTGCATTGCAAGTCGATATGAGTATGCCCTGCGTCCGCGCGGTTTTATACCAAGTTCAGCGCGCGACACCTATCCGATTTCCGCACTGGGAAGTTATGGGTCGGCTACCGAGGGGCTAGGAGCATTGTCGCGTTGTTGGTATTGTGTCGTTTCGTATATATGTTGTTTTGTGTGTATGAGTGTTCGTAAAGTGGAGTGCGCGTGGTGTGTGGGATGCGTCCTAGTCGACCGACGATGAGTCGCGCTTGGGACTTCAGCCCCCCCAAGATGTCGGTTCGTGTGTGGGTCCGATGGAGGCGTATTACCGCACGTACCACCTATGCTACAGCGAACGAGAAACGCCCTCGGCTGGTCCACCTCTGCGATTGCAACAGATTAGCTTTCGTACAATGGACTGGTAGCTCGGCGGGGATACGCCCATCGAAGGGAGGTGACAGCTCCCGTAAGGTGTAGGTAAGTCGTGCCTCGCGTAGGCCCTATCCTGTCGTAGGGGCTTGCGAGAGGTATGGCTGGCGCACCCGGCCGGAGCGGCTCGTGGAAGCTCCATGCATATTGCGACGAAGGGTTCTAAAAACCAACTCCTGCGTGACGCGGCCGGGAGGGTCCCGCGCAGCCCCCGTGCGGTGCCGGACCGATGCGCCCGACAACGCTATCTTGTGCAGCAGACGGTTGACGACATTTATGACGCAATGATTGCATCGGGTGAGGCTGCTATGAGAGAGAGAATGACTGGAGCTGCCGGTGTGAATATCTGTAAGTTGTATGAGAAACCTGTCCTTTTGTTGGTTGCCCTCTGTGATACATTGCATACTGACGCTTCAGGGAGGATTGTGAGAGCAAGGAGGGTGTTGCCCGATTATTTTGACCTCGAATGTGTGAACAAGTACTACTACTACCCTCTCTGCGGTCAGCATAACGTGGCGGCGGCAAGAAGGTGTTTTGTTGAACGCCCTGACATCGCACAAGAGCTCCGATTGGATCACTGGACTGCGAGGCCTGTTTATTATCCCGATAAGAGCATGAACAATTACGACACGCTGAGCACTTTCCAGAACTCCAAGGACAAATGGAGTACCCCACCGCACCAGAACGTGGTCGTCCAGAACATACGGAAGTTGTGGCACGAGTCGAACTGTCCTTAAGCTAAAGGCGGCTCAGCGGCAGAAGTGAAAAATGCAGAGTATAGAAAGTTTGCAGGAGAGGCTCTTCGTTTGATCAGGATTCGTAATTTGATTGACATGTCCCTTCCTACTCAGTGGAGCGGCCAGTGGTCTGAGGCCCTCGGGCCCTACATGTTGTTGGCAAGGGCGACAGATGACGTTTTCGAAAAGGTGAAACTTGTACGCCGCTTGGGAAGCTGGACAATTGTCGGGGAGAGATGCTGTGAAGCCTGCTACCAAACAAGGTGAATCAGGGAAGGCACCGAGGGCTGGACCCGGATTTGAGTTGAAAGGTGGAGTTAGGTATCCGGTTCACTGGGTTCAGGGTACCAAAGGACCTGGTTACCTCGTGGTTGTGCACGATCCGGATATCAGAGCATGGAAGCCTTTTTCAGTGCTTGGGAGGCGTGAGCGGCTGCAATTGTTGCGAGACATTCTCACAGGCAGTGTAATACCGACTCCTAAGCAAAGTGAAGCTGCTCAACGTGCCGGGAAACATTCAACGGAAACATATGTGGAAATGGTGAAGATTGAAAGAGCAATGTTGAGGATGTTTCACTACTTCGTCTTCTTTTCTGACCCTCACAGGAAGTCGGCAGAGTGGACGGAACCATTCTTCAACAACCTTTCCGATTTGTTTGATAAGTACGCTGATGAAGGATTGACGTCCGAGAGGTGGATCGACCAGCGTCGCCATTTCAAAGAGATGAGTTGGGTGCGAACGTTCCCGGCTACACTTGGAGAAGACGAGGAAAAAGGAGAAGAGGGCTTCAAGAAAACAACATCACTTGCTGTGAAGTGCCCCGAAAAGTTAGTGCAGTTTGTCAATAAACTGCTGCGCAGATCAGAAACCAGGGGTTCGGAAAGCATAAGAATGTCGGGCTCGGCGCAATATATACATTTCAAAAGACAGAACGTGAACTCTGTTTTCGTCCCGTTCCAACGGGAACCAAGCGATATTTCAGACGAGATGGATTCCAAGGAAATATATAGAGTCGTCAAACATCTGAGTTGCCATACGGCCGTGCTGGATTTATGTCACCCAACCCAGATAGGGGTGTGGACTGAAGAAGTCTTTGATGGTCTGCGGAAGTTCATGGGAAAACTGGCTGGTGATTATTAGACATTATTGTGCTTCGTTCCGCGGTCTTGCGAGTATACATTTTTCAAGCGAGTTACAAGTTGGGAGATTGACATTCACTTGTCTATTCTAAAGTGGACTCGTCAGCTACAAACGAAGGCGAAGCATTTATATAAGGTTGCAAACTTGCCTTTGGGGGACACAGACAGAATGGTTGTCATCATGTACTCCAACGATGGGGATTATCACCGCAACACTATTCCCTTGCTTGAAGACATTCCAGCAAACCCTCCAGTTGCAGATCGATCATCTGGTGAGCAGGCGGGTGACTTATCAGCACTTGTGCGCAGAGAGAGAAGGCCAAAGATGTTGGCTGATGTCGTGGAGAAGAACTTCACGCCCACGAAGTTGAAAATGGCAGGTATGGAGCCAAAAGAGAAATTGGTGTACGAAGGTATAGAAAGTGCGCCAAATGCGATGGTGGAGACATTGGAGCATTTTTGTCCTGCGGATGAGGCGGTTGTTTTCCTGGGAAAAGGCCATGCGACGTTGATCTAGGAGTTGTTAAAGAATCACCGTCATTGCATTGTTCTGGAAGGGGAGGTTATGAAGTTCGAGTTTCTCGTTCAATTCGTCACCAAGATGGTCAAAAGTGGACTTTACCTCGCCAAATTTGTTAAGCCGCCTCCTCGACATGATGAAAAGCGTGATCTCGTCTACAAAGTTGGCAAAAACATCGTCAACATTTGGGAGTTCCTTTTCGAGACTAAGCCACAAAACAGAGGGGAACGTGCATATGTCGTCAGAAGGCGAAAAATGAAATCACTTCTAAGGGGGTATCATAAGGCACCGGCGGAGACGGAAGTTGCATTTCTAGACCGTTTGGAGATGATGTACTTCGACGAACAAATCGGGGCGTTTACAATCGCAGCTTATGCAACTTGTTTTGGGGAAGGCTTCGATGCTGAGGACTAAGAGGAAGAAAGTGAAGATGGTACTTCGCAAGCGGCTTTGGCAAATGAGAGGCAAAAAACTTGTAGCTTGGCTTCGCAGAAGATGGGTGCGCCAGGCACATCGTCCGGTTCCAGGGGGGCTTCGAGTATGGCAGTAACAACGGACCAGTTTCAACGGAATAGTTACATGGCGGGCAACACAACAGCGCTATCGTCCGGCGCAGTTCGGGATGATCCGAGGCTGCAGGCAATTCTCTCCCCAGAGGTTATGGCAAGTCTGTCAGCTCTTGCACATAGCCCGACTACTGTTTTGGAATTGCGACGCTCTCAAACTCCTCAACCACCTCCGTCTGAGCCTTTGGAGTACGAGATTGAAGACATCATCCCTCCGGACATTGCACGGCTTCGTGGACCTATTGTGTGCCTGGACGATTATACGGTGATGCCTGACAACGTATGGGGTCATCACATTATATGGAACCCCCACCACTTCCAACCTGCATTGGCGAGAGGGAACTGAGTAATGGCTATAAAAGAAGAAGGGGAGTGGCAATTTTGCCTTCACAGACGCATGTCACGATCCAAGTTTGTCGCACATGCCAAAAATGAGATTGGCAAGCGACTACTGCGACTTAATCCGAAGGTTTCTCAATCAAGACTGGATGCAAGGACAGAAGAAATCTTTGAGGAGTTCAAAACATCTGGATGGCTTAAGTATCTGGAAGAGTTCTATGATCGAGAAACAAGTCCAGCTTTTGGATATAATTGGCATATCGAAGAGGAACTTGAAGACAAAGTTGGGGAAAGGAAAGGAGCGAGCGGCGATGAGGGTGGCAAGGGATCAGGATCAGGCGGCGGTGCGCTTGGCAAGGGAACAAGATCAAGTGGTGGTGAACATGGCAAGGGATCGGAACCACGGGGCGGTGCCAGTGGCAAGGGCCTGGTACCGAGCGTCGGTGCAAGTGGAAAGCCAATAAGTCATGGTGAACTACAAAAACACGAAATGTGTCAAGGGCGTCAAACAACAGAGGGAAAGGTATCAAGACCAAGCGGCGGTGCACATGACAAGGGATCGGGTTCGCCTCTGGGATTAGGACCAAGCAGCGGTGCACATTGCAGGGGATCAGGTTCGCCTCTGGGATTAGGAGCAAGCGGCAGTGCACATGGCAGGGGATCGAGAGGCGATGCAAGTGGCCAGGATTTGGGAGGAAGCGGCGGTGCAAACGTCAAGGGCGTAAGTCATGGAGAACTGCCGAAATGTGTCGAGGACGTCCTTCCGGATGACCAAGTTTGGGCGACCACTGTGTTGGCGAGCGAGAGTGTTACTGCGCAAGTGGATAATATTGGTGCACTTGCAGAATTAGAGATGCCACTGGATATGCCAGCTGAGAAAGATGAACATGAAGTCTCTCTGGACATGAAGAATGAAAGCGCGACTGCAGGTGCAAACGAAACTGCCAATGTACAGNGAAAGCGCGACTGCAGGTGCAAACGAAACTGCCAATGTACAGGCCATCGAAGAGGATGAAGGACATATAGTACTAAGTACACGGGAGCAACATACGCTTGTACAGCCTGAACTTATGGTTGCAAAATCAGAAGCACAACAGTCTGCTAACCTCGTGATATCTATCGACGAATCTCCTTTTACACCATCGCATCAATATTAAAAATGTGTGTTTTTTCATCGAAAGTTTAGCGTACGTCGATGCATGCAACCAACTGTTGATTGTGTGTATATTTTCTGTTCGCCTCGGGACATGTCATGTGGTACACAGGAAGTGAAGGAAAAAAATAATTTTCGCTTATGTTACACATGAGATGGTATGTGGGTCAGTGTTGAACCCAATGTTGGCAGCGTGTAGGCCAGTGTTGAACCCAATGTTGGCAGCATGTTGAAATTTTATTGATCAACTGTTCAACAGCGGACGACATGTTGAAGTCGTGATGGGAGGTGGACCCCCGCGATTCCCCAAAAACGGCCTCACAACGCATTGTGGTGAATTGCGATCATTATTGATGTTGCCCAGTTAGTGTCCGTACCCGTATTCCTCTTCCATTTTACGCAGATACTGAAATGTATGAAGATATTGCAGTCGGGATATGTACATTTTGTCCTCTCTTCCACTACCTGAAATAGAGTATCCTTATTGGTTCACTACTAGGGGCCATTTTTCTTTTTTTCTCACCGTCGTGCGTTTGTCGTGGCTCACACTAGTGAACCACTTCATATACATGTTCTACACTTATGATGCATGTGGCACGAGATCTATGGTGATTTTGTCTTTACTACTTAGTTTAATAAAATAAACAAAGGAAATTGACAGTCCAACCTGTATTCACACAACAAGCTAAGATTGGGTAGAACCACTAATGACCACATTCTTTGTCCATCAGCTGTGAAAAGGTAGTTGTCAAGAACTCTTGCATACAACCGCTGGAAGCTACGAGTAAAAGAGGGTGGATGACTTTTATTATTAACATGTAGCTACAATATGAAAATGGCGGACGATCATATTATTCCGCAACAAACCACGAGATATTTGCATTTTGTTATGCATCGCAGTACCAGGAATTGACTCTCGTCATGGGATCACCACTATGGCCCATTTTTTTTGTTCTTCTCTCCAGTACCTGAAATTGACTCTTGTCATACATCCATTTTGTCATGCATCCCAATAGAAGAAATTGACTTTTCTCATACATCCATTTTGTCAATCATCCCTTCACCGGAATAACTTTATATAAATAAAAAAAAAGAAAACTGACAGCCAATCTGATATCGACACAATAAGCTAAGATTGGAAAGGACCACTATTGACCACATTCTTTGTCCATCACCCGTCAAAAGGTAGTTGTCAAAAACACTTGCATACAACCAATGGAAAAAACGACTAGAAGAGTGTGGAGGAATGTTATTATTAACATTTATATACAATATTAAAACGACTGACGATCATATAAATCCGCACAAACCACAAGATGGCTCCGATCAATACAATATGAACATGGCGGACGGTCGTCATTGTCAGAATCAGTCTCCTAATAAATACACACAAAAAATTCATCAAAACTCGCAAGCGAAACTTTGAATCATCTCTCTCTCTCTCGTTGTCTCTCTCTCTCTCTCTCTCTCTCTCTCTCTCTCTCTCTCTCTATTTCTGTCTCTCTCTCTCTATATATATAT
>BFEA01000067.1:2578478-2593368 GCA_003427395.1 Chara braunii
GTCACGAACTCAGTATTACAGTCTTGCAATTGAAGTTTTTGTCTCTCGTTCCCTCCCTGATTCGCTACCACGTGGTTTCGCAAGAACTTCAAACTCGTAATCATCTTTAGTGATATTTGTGACATGAGCCGCATTGCTTTGCGTGTTGGGTGTTCCTGCGTGGAAGAATGTCACAGCCTTTTCTGCAACCGATGTTGTGCGATCAAGGTTGAGTATTAAAAAGCTAATTACAGTGTCGCAATTACGCACTGACACCACAATATCCTGCTTAATTGATGCTAATTTTTGAATCTTCTCTGATGCTTTGCTTATCTTCTTAGTCTGTAAATTTCAGACCGCACAACAAGTTCTGCAAATGCCAATTGTTGCAAGGTCACCCCGACCCCTCCATCATCTCTTCACATTTGAAAAACTTCTCTATCGCTGTCTTGAATGCTTTTGCACCCCACGGATCATTACCCAGTTGTCTCCATGACTTGTTTGTCTCCATCTCTGCTTGTAAGTTCTTGCGCACTTCCTGTTGGTGGTCCATTTCTGCACATCGCAAGATTGGTAGCCCTTTCTTCGCCCAGAACCAGTGTTTCAACTGTCATGTTATCTCTCCTCTCACCGTTGTCATGACTCTGTTACATTCCACCAGCACTGACCGCACTCCTGTACTATTCACATACATACTGAGTCCCTCCTTCACATTTCTCCCTAACATGTTTGCTGCTGATTGCAGAGATACGAAGAAGTCATCCTCCGAGGGGTACATTGTTGCATCCTTCGCCGCAGTGAATGCATACGCCTTTGCGATTGAACGAAATAATCTATCCTTTGCTTTCTTAGGAAAATGTATATTACCTTTGTCGCTTGTCTGCTTGTGGTGTCCTCTCTTTCTCTATATGTTTGACGGTTCCTCGACAATGTCGCCTCCTTGTAAGAGACAACGGACAGACGTAAAAAGACAGCAAACAACGTACATGCCCAGACAACACACGATTTTGTTAATAGTTTTGTAATATTTCTTAACTCTCTTTGTGCATCATTAAAAGGACGACATATACGAGGTCTGAGGTTGTGAACTACTGTTTTAAATAATGCACTTACGTTGTTGCGACGACGACTCCTTGCGCACCGACTGCTTGTTCATCTCAACTTTTTCTCCTTCCCCTCATCCAAGTGTTCCTTTATTTTCACGTTTTCTCTTCAAATTACTCCGTGATATCTGGCTGTCCTTGTCATTGTTACAGTATGAAGTTTCCTCTTCTTCATCATTGTTCGCGTCACTGCTTACACTGTCGCTTTCCTGCAGTGCGCCACTCCCCTCTTCTTCTTTTGAATTCCCTGTGGTCTCTGATTCACTGTCACCGCCATCGTCGTCTGTTTTCGCATTTTCCTCCCTTTCAGAATGAGAGACATCCTCCATGGACCGCTGCGACAGGTTGTCTTCCGCTCTTGTGCTGCTTTCAACAATATCCGGCCCCCTCAAATCAATTGTTTCGATGTCTTTGTGAACTTTATTTACGCTTCGCTTCTTCTTTCATTGTGTTCCTTCGTTACGAGCACATGCAAGTCCTTGATCTGTGAAAGACTTTTTCTTTGGCGTTTTGGGTGGCTTGCTCTCGCTCCTTGCATGACCCTTTTTCGACTTTGGCGTCACAAGAGATGATTCCTCCCGTCCTTTCGATCTCTCTGTGTCCGTCCTTGTTGCAGGCATGGTAACCAATGCACGCTCCCTGCAGATCTCATTCTCCAATCGTCTCTTTGATTTCTCGTTCCCGCTTCGTCTGTGTCTCCGCTTTGCTATCTTTGAGTCGGACTTTGATAACTTTCTCATGCCTGATTTTTTCTCATGACGCTTGACGGATCTGCTTAGATCCAAGTAACACTGTACCCGTATTTTTTCTCACGCCTTGATGGAAACACGTGCAAGGACAACCAGGAATCGTCAATGTTCCAACAGTCCTGCATGCATCCAACAAATGGAAACCAGTGACCAGAGTTCAACCTTGCCACCATGGTCGCTTTGCCATCTACTATGGCTGGATGCAAGACGCCTGGAATCCACTTAACACTGTACCCGTATTTGTGAGACGACACGTGTTCCTGCAGTTTGCTCAAATCGATGACACTGTCTGCGATGTCATGTTCCGACCGCAACACCTGCATTGTCACCATTGGATCCCATATGTTGTAGCATTGTATGTAGCTTGTGTTTCCATAGACAACTCGTACCTCACGCTCGCAGCCCCTCTGAAAACTTTGTCCTCCGACAACTCCATGCGCAAAGGGTGGGCAAGTGGTGGACAAAAGTCACCAGCATTATGACCATCATGTGTCATAGCATCCCTCTCCTGTGCAGACACCTCTCTGTCAAAAAATCGACATCTGAAGTTGCCATTGATGTACGTAGTCTTCCAACAATTTCCCATGAGATCACGCACAAGAATCTTACAATGACCATAACGAAAAGGAATCTGTGACGGCACCCACCCCCATTGCACATCCCTTCTAGGATCGTTGACATCAGACACGACATTCATTTTTCCTGTGTCCTCTTCCATCACCAATGACTCACGGCAAACCACACCATCATACAAGAAATCATTGAGCCGTAAATCATCCGCCTCCCAGACGTTTATTCCACATGTCGAGAGAATGACGTGAGACATCTGACAGCGTTGCACTGTCATTAAGCCTGATCAACCTGTCCAAAACTATTGCCGCAGTGACATTGTGTCATGTCATCTCCGTGAGTGGTTGATAAGGAATCCAACTTCCTCCACATTTGAAGGCTAAGCAGTGCTCACCTCCAATGATGTCAGGTTGTATAAAGTCAGGTTCCCAATTGATAGCATACTGGAAATATTCCCCGACATTCGTCCTTCGAACATTCTCGTTAGGCACAATGCATAACATACGGGAGTGCGATGTCCCGACATCTTGCCTGTTCGCCACTTCTTTACCAGTCACGGTTGTGCTATGGCTGTTGCGGCCTCTCCCAAGTTCATCATTATCTCTCATCACCATCTCTTCTGTCCCAACATCCAGTGTCGCCCCTACGCCACACTCCGTCTCCATCCCCCCTTCTTGTGCATTCGTGTGTGTCTGTTGTGTCATTGTCACATCAGCTCCCGCCATGGCTTCCACCATGTCTTCGGTTCCGATGCCGATGGTCTCGCCGACTGCCGCGGTTGAAGCATTTAATCCATCCATCTAATCCACGAGACATGACATGTTTTGTGAGAAATCATTGTTGCGAAAATTGTTGGTGGGGAGAGAGAGAGAGAGAGAGAGATGAAATGACCCTCAGTACCATAATCAATTCCGGGGATGTAACACGACACTGTGTGGCGAATCGGTAGCTGGAAATAAACAGCGGCTGACGTGAAGGTGAACACATCGGGGACGTGAAGACACCATTGGGGACGGTTGGCTAGTGCGTGTCATTTATACACGCACAGAACCGTAAGGCACAACACTTGGCCCCCACTAGTGAACCGACTTTAACGCATAGACCACTCCTGATCGGAACAAGCCGAGCGAACAGCTAACAAATAGTCGACATCAACGCACCATCGGGGACGTGAAGACATCATTGGGGACGGTTGGCTAATGCGTGTCATTTGTACACACACAAAACCATAAGGCACAACACTTGGCCCCCACTAGTGAACCGACTTTAACACATAGACCACTGCTGATCGGAACAAGCCCAACGAACAACTGACAAACAGTCAGCGTCAACGCACCATGGGGTACAATACGACACCACTAGAGACGGTTGGCTAGTGCCTGTCATTTGTACACACACAAAACGGTAAGGCACAACACTTGGCCCCCACTAATGAACCGACTTTAACACATGGACCACTGCTGATTGAAACAAGCCGAGCGAACAACTGCCAAACAATCGGCATCTACTCACGATCGGGGATGTGAAGACACCTTTGGAGACGGTTGGCTAGTACGTGTCATTTGTACACACACAAAACCGTAAGGCACAACACTTGGCCCCCACTAGTGAACCGACTTTAACACATAGACCACTCCTGATCGGAACAAGCCGAGCGAACAGCTGACAAACAGTCGGCATCAACGCACCATCGGGAACGTGAAGACACCATTGGGGACGGTTGGCTAGTGCGTGTCATTTGTACACACAGAAAACTATAAGGCACAACACTTGGCCCCCACTAGTGAACCGACTTTAACACATAAACCACTGCTGATCGAAACAAGCCCAGCGAACAGCTGCCAAATAGTCGGCATCTACGCACCATCAGGGACGTGAAGACACCATTGGGGACAGTTGGCTAGTGGGTGTCATTTATACAGACACAAAACCGTAAGGCACAACACTTGGCCCCCACTAATGAACCGACTTTAACACATGGACCACTGTTGATCGGAACAAGCCCAGCGAACAACAGACAAACAGTCGGCATCAACGCACCATCGGGGACGTGAAGACACCATTGGGRACGGTTCACTAGTGGGTGTCATTTGTACACACACAAAACCGTAAGGCACAACACTTGGCCCCCACTAGTGAACCGACTTTAACACATAGACCACTGCTGATCGGAACAAGCCCAGTGAACGGGTGCCAAACAGTTGGCATCTACGCACCATCGGGGACGTGAAGACACCACTGGGGACGGTTGGCTAGTGCGTGTCATTTATACACACACAAAACCATAAGGCACAACGTTTGGCCCCCAGTAGTGAACCGACTTTGACACACACACCACTGCAGATCAGAACAAGCCCAACAAAAAACTGACAAAGTGTGTGTGTGTGTATGTGTGTGTGTGTGTGTATGTGTGGTGATGAACGTTATCTGGCGCCCAGCACCATAGTCATTTGAGACAAATTTGAATCTGTGTCGTGTTCCCGGTTACGTTTATCTCTGAGTTTTGCGTGGGCTCATAGCGTCAGCATGAACATCATCTCTTCGTATGTCCGCTGGACGTCGAAGAAGACAATTCTGATTGCAACAATAATAAACAATAATAATAATAATAATAACGATAATAATAATAAATAACAACAATGAAACAATTTTTCCCTCTTTGCAGTAACAGACGCAGATCTCAGAGCTCGATCCCTAGACCTCACCTTACCCACGTACAGTATCTGTGTAGTCCCCGAGAGTTGAACTTGTGACATGTGTATTTCATAGACAGCTGGTAGGTTTGTCATACGTCCATAGGCAGCAGGGGTTAGATCTGTAGATCTATAGAGTAGAGGTCTTAGCGAGTTCCAAAAGCCTAGCTGTAGTCCTTCTGGAAGGTCTGCAAGTGGGCAAGTGGTCATGTGGCGAGTCAAGTGGTGGACTAAACTGCAGTGCAAATGCACAGGTTAGCAGTGAGTCCACAGTCAGTCAGCGGTAAGGTTCAGTAAGTCCCATTCCGGTCCAGCAAGTACCGCACGGGACTGTGTGCACTTCGGGCCAGGGAAATGGCCAGACCAACGACCTGCAAAAGTATAAATCAAGAGGCAACGCCCTGCCATTCATTCATTTATGCGGAAACCATGCGGGAGCGCTGTCTCAGCGTCTCGTGCGATGAGGTTTAAAGTGAGCTCGGAGGAAGCAGTAGGCGAGAGAGGCGAAGTACAACCATAGTGATAGGGTAAGGTGGAGGCAGTCAGTGTTGCCATAACTGTAGCTTAGGGCTAAGTGTGTGTGTGTTGTGTGAGTGTTCAGAGTGTCACGTGTGGGATGTCCAAGGGTGATCTAATGTATGCAAACAGAGAGTTGTTTGGGCACTGAGTCGCCATAGCCAATTGGAAGTGAACTCTTATCTGGATGCCATATCTCTAAGTATTGAGTGGGCGCATGTCACCAATTTGTTGTGCTGCTGTTCACATGCATGAAAAGTGTGAATGAAACGAGTCTGATTACATAATAGTAATAATAATAATAATAATAATAATAATAATAATAATAATAATAATAATAATAATAATATGCAAGGGGACATAAATGTGGACGAAGCACAGAAATCCAAACCGCAGAATCACACTGAAGCCCAAGTAGTCAAGGCAAGAGCAGATAGCACAATGAAACCGAGTATCCATCCGCTTGAGAATGATACAGCAGAATCGTGAGTCAATGTCCCCGCTCAATCGGGCATCACCAACAGCATAACCCAATGCAGCTCTTTCTCTTGAATGGCGTCAGACGCCCTATCTACTCTACAACCTAGTACTACAACTACAGCATGGAAACAGCCAGACAACTTGCCGACCAGCGAGTGATGACGTCGACACCAATGCCGGCCTCCTCTCTACCAGGTACGTCTTTCTCCTCCTTCACAACCTCGTTCCCCAACTCACCGATGCCAAACAAACCCAAGAACTACCGTGCAAATAATAATAATAATAATAACACAGGGAAAAATAACAACAGCGAGATGACAAATTCCTGATTACATCATCACACCGAAACCCAGATAACCAAACTGTATCCAGAGAGCAGCATTGCACCAATAAAACACCAATAGAGGTTCGTAGCACTAAAAACCAGTATCCATGGAGAGAATACTCTCTCCTCTCAACACAAGAGTCTAGTTCCTTCACACTCACACTTGGCGCTCAGCGCCCAACCTACTCCTACACGGCTACTACAGACTACAAAAGACAATGCAACTGCTGACATTTGTGGCAGCCCGAGGTACTTGAAGATGTCGCCCATGCAGATCACCGCCAATACAAGGTATGTGTCCGCACATCATCATCATCATCATCATCATCATCATCCTTTTTTCTCCTCTCTCTCTCCTTTCTCTCTCCTTCTCCGATCTTTCTCATCTCCTCCTTCTACTTCCTTCTCCGATCCTTCTCTCTCCCTCACTCTTTCTCTCTATCTCTCACACACACCCTGTTGCACACTGTAAAGGTGCTGACCAGAACAAGATCCGTCTTCTCATACAAGATAGCGTAGCGGAGGACTTAGATACCAACAATCCGGACAATCAATATTGCAGTGCAGCCTCAACATACGTCACTATCGTTTTCACGGTGAGACGGGCCCCGGCGCTTACACAGGAAGGACGCGCCAGTCCCTGCCATTCCAGACGAAGAGGAGGCTACACAGACGAGGAGGAGGGTACACAAACGAAGAGGAGGGGTTAGACGACGAAGAGGGTGGTTAGACGAAGAAGAGGGAAAGATGGGAATGTCGTCAACACCAAGTCTGTGATACGGGTCCCAAATAATCCTTGTCCAATATCTGAGTCCCAATGTCGAGTCCGGATCCAATGTCGTCAAGTCCCAAAGTCACTGATCTATGTCTCTCTCTCGTAGTCTGCAGGTACTGAGAAGTTAGGTAGCGAGAGGGTGAGGGAGAGATGGACTTAGAAGAGGAAGATGAAGAACTCTCTCTCTCTCTCTCTCTCTCTCTCTCTCTCTCTCTCTCTCTCTCTCTCAGTCCGCAGATACTGAGAAGTCAGAGGATGGGAGAGAGGAGAAGGAGATGGTGGACTGAGAAGAGGAAGAAGAAGAACTCTTTCTCTCCGTTTCGAGCCAGGCACTAACCTGGGATGTTGGCGCATGCTGCAGGTACCTCGAAGGAGAAGCTGGAGCAACGACGCTACAGGTAAGTACCTTCGGCCTCCGCCAAATCTCTCTCTCTCTCTCATCTCTTTCTCTCTCTCTCTCTCTCTTTCCCTCTCTCTTGGTCGAATCATGAACGTCTCACACATACACACACACACACACACACACACACACACACACACACACACACACACACACACACATTCCATCGATAGGATGAGCAAAACGGAATGAATTTTCTGTTGAAACGTGGAAATTTTCCGCTGGCACATTCCATCGATAGGATGAGCAAAACGGAATGAATTTATCGATCCAAGTAGCGTTCGGCGAGCCGCGAGTTGGAGACTTGGCTGATGGCCAAGATTGGAGACTTATCGTCTCCCTCTCTCTCTCTCCTCTCTCTCTCTCTCACGTAGTCCGCAGACACTGAGAAGTCAGATAGAGAGAGGGTGAAGAAGAGATGGTGGACTTAGAAGAAGAAGAACTCACTCTCTCTCTCATACACACGCACACATACACACACATAGTAGGGTGGTAATGTATATGTCCACGTTTCAGCGCTAGATTCATTTCGATTTTTTGGCAGTGTAGATTTCCATGTTCTAGCGCTAGATTCATTTGATTCATATTGATGGTAGTAGCGCAAGGTTAGTAGCGGGAAAGAAGACTTACCTGTCTTATTTCCTTGTCGTCGTCGTCGTCATCAGTTGTCGTCGTCGTCGTGGTAATCGTCGTCGTTGTCTTCTTCATTAGTGTCGTTCTCGTCGTCTGACCATACGGTCAGGTAAGTGCTTTCTTCTCCCCTTTCTCCTATCTTCCTACTTCTTCTCTCCTCCTCCTCCTCCTCCTTCTTCTTCTTCTTCTTCTTCTACTCTTCTTCTTCTTCTTCTTCACCTGTTCGCCTTCTTCCTTTTCCGCGCAGTCACCTTCCTCCTTCTTCGCAACTCCTCCTTCCTCCTCGGCGCACCTCCTCCTCTACTCTCTGGCCGCTCGCTACTTCCATTCCCGCATGCTCGTGCATCCTCCCCGCGCGCCTTCTTCTACCGCACCCCGCTACTTCCCATCGCGCGTCATCTTCCCTCCTCTTTTCTCCCGCTCGACCTCCATCTCGCTATCTCTTCTACCTCGCATACCTCTTGCCTTGCTCTCCGCTCTCCCTCTAACCACGCCCGAGTTCTCGGCTCCACAATCCTTTTTTTTTTTTTTTCCTACTCCCTGCTGGGTCGCACGGGCTGCAGTCGGAGCTCACCCGACCATGAACCGCGTTGGACTGAATCTGTCGTTGAATCGGCGACAGATTCAATGAAATGGAATGCTTTCAAATCTTGTATAATAATAATAATAATAATAATAATAATAATAATAATAATAATAATAATAATAAAAGAATTTAACGAACTTAGGAAGGACAAAAAAAAAACAAATCTACTACCTATCCCGTGATGCCAACTGCAGAGCACAAGAATTAGCAACGAGAAACAATGAACTAAATGTTTTTTATTATCTTCTATCCCTATGGGGACGAGTTCGAATCTCGGCCTACAGTAGTGGACCGGGGTCGAATTCGGGTCGCTTGCCAAAAAGAAGGGCTAGCCTAATGGTCGTCGGGTTTCGATCCATCAGTCTGTCGTATGCAATTCCGACCTGTTACCTACTGGGCTAACTCTTACCATGATACAGTAAGGAGTTGCCCTCCTATAAGTAAAGTTCATTGCCCTGAATGTGTGTGTGACCCGCAAGGGTACTTGCTTTGTTTGGGAGGCCCCGCAGGGGGGGTAGTTGCTTGTTGCCGTGACTTTGGGTTTGCAGCAGGAAAACACCCAGGTAGCGGGCCGGCCAGTACTTAGCCGTGGCCGCGATATAGAAGGTAGAGGAGGGAAACACTCAAGCGGCGGGGTAGGAGGTCCATGGTACTTAAGAACTGCGGAACACTCGAGTGGCAGTTAGGCCGGCACCACGCCAAGTAGAGGCAGATATGCTGAGTAGTCGAGGCCGAGTAGAAGAAGACAGAAGTTGGCACTATTAGACACCCAGTACCAGTAGGTATACGGGTAGCATTCCAAGTCTCAGCGGGCGTCGTAGATGTACCTGACACAACACTAACCTAATCAACCCCTTGGCCTCTTCTGTTGACGGGGCATCATACCCTTTTCATCCTAGACTGGCTCCGTCATGGTAGCCGACGCCGTCACCGTATTGAATGCAAAAGCGTGGCCAAATACCCTTGTAAGGGTATTTGGTCCGACACGCCCTATTGGATCTTATATTATCACACAGTATTCACGACCACGGACATACGGAAGGCGGACCACCAGACACCAAGAAGGACAAAAAAAAAAAAAAAAAAAAAAAAAAAAACCCTTCTTTTTAAATGCATGGACGGTGTTGGCTTCTTCTAATTATGGAATGTTCTTTTTTGCCACGGGCTTTGTAAAAAACTGCCATGTACACATTCGTTTTCACTACCTCCCGAACTCGATGGGAAGACCTGCAAAAAAGCAGTCGGATCCCACTTAAACCCAGTAGGCTACGCTCTGTACTTGTAGTCAGGGGGATGCATTATTGCCAATACGGGAACACCTTTACGGGGGACACTGGACAATGGCAGGTCGCTGTGCCTTCCTGACTACCCCTCCATGTGTGGCGTAGGGAGAACATGTATCGTGGCGGCTCGACACAGCTTGGTGGCAAGACAGGAAAGCACACTTGGCGCGCAGGGAAATAATGTATCACAAGTTCGCTAGTGCGGGCCATTTGCAACGACAAGCCCCATTCTGTAATGGCTCAAAGGCCCGCACTAGCGAACTCCCACAGTGACAAGCATGTTGTTGAACGACAGTAAAGCGCACGCTGGATAAATGTTGAAAAAGTTGAAATTATGATGGCGATGTTGACAACTAGTTGGCACCATTGTTGAACATATGTAAAGTGCCGATACAAACAGTTAACGGGAACCCTTCTCCATACTCAAATGTTGATTTCAATATTCTAGAAGTTGAAAAACAGAAGGAATTTTCGCACATTTTTTCTATTGATGGTGCGATAGAAGATCATGTTGAAGACAAAGTGTTAGTGAGCCACCGAGGTGAGCATGTACTTATCTCTAAGGGAATATCTAATACTTTATGCGGATTAAGGGGTACATGCACTCATCTCATAGGAACTAATTTTTTGCCTAAGTTTGCAACCGTGCGCTCGGTCATGAGAAGAAATGAAGTAGAATATTGTGTATCTCTTATTTGCAATTATGTGAAAAATTGAACTTAAACTCATAATGTTTTGTCTTGTCAATCATTGTTGTTTTATATTGCTGAATATGCAGGGCGACGAAAAGAACTGTGGAAAACGACGCACGTACGTTCGCAAAGGCAGAGTGAGAAGAATATTATTCGTCGTGGCTTGCAAGCCTTATCGACTTTGTCGTTATTGCCCAAAAAAGAGAGAAGAAGACTTACACCCATGGCATTTTCATCTATGAAGCCAGCTGCCTTAAGGATGTTTAAAGCTGTTGGAATAAGCCTTAGGGAAGGGAAGAAATTGCATCTTGAAGGTTGCAGTTTATCTATTGTGGATGGCAGCTCTGATAGCGAAACAGATAGACAACCAAAAACATGAACTCGGGTCTACGTCGTACATCACATAACTAAAAGTTCGTTTTTGTATGAAGTCCTAGTCATTACATTGTTGTTTATATGTGTGTTTGTATGCGGTGCATGACCCTTCGTTCCAGATTCCTTTAGCAACAAAACGTCTCACCGTAGAAGAAAAGGAGTATCTTGACATGATTAAAGGCAGCAGCGAAGACAACGAAGCATACGACATTGTCGATTACAAGGGGAGCTGGAAGGTGGGAAAGGAAGACATCATGGTCGTCGTCGAGGATGGGAAATGGCTAAGTGACGAAGTCGTCAATTTGTACCTACTAGCCGTCCAGATCACCAATGATCACATCAAGGTTGATTCGGCATGTACAGAAGTGACAAGAAATAGGGTTCCTTTTGTGTACATTTTCAATTATTTTTTCTTCACTCGATTGTCAGGTCCTTCGAGGTTTGAAACCGCATATTCTGAAGGGATGAAATGGGTGAAGGACACAAATCTTTTTTATTATGACTTAGTGATTATCCCTCTTCATTTTAGAAATCACTGGGCATTAGCTTATGTCAGCATAGACGATCCTAACTGTAAATTCCACCTCATAGACTCTCTCCCTTGTGCTGACTATGTTTCAGTCCTTGAACGTTTGAATTTTTTTTTCGAAGCGGAGTTTCATCGGCACAATCTTCGCGAAAGATATTATGTGGACGGGCCTACATCCTCCTTTGATACATCAGTGGATGGGATTCCTGCTCAAGAGGATCCTTGTAGTTGTGGTGTTCTTATGTTAGGTTTTGCATCTTTGCTTGCAAGAGGTCACTTCCCTCCATTTGCTTTCTCACAAGCCAACATTTCTTATATGAGGCTTAGAATAGCATTTGACATTTTGTCCATGATTAGATACGAAAGTCAATGAGGTGCGACTAAAGCTACAGTCCGTAGTTAATATTTTGTTGATGAGATTGACATGTTTACTGAGTGTAAACATTCGAGGTAAAAACTTGACATTGTATTGTATTTTGAGCACAGGCAACACGAGAGCATGACTGTCACATTAATTTTTCCTCATTGTTTTGTCGTTCCTTCAATTTTGCATTGCTATGAACATTGTTTCGTCCTTATTTTGCTTTGTCCTTATTTTGATTTGTTGTTATTTTGCTTTGTCGTTATTTATATTTGTCGTTATTTCGTCTATAATTTCCTCATTTCGTTCTGCCATTTTACAGTTAAAAAAAAAAGTGAACATGAAAATAATTTCATTTATAACGAAAACATCGTTAATTGTAGTAGATCAGAACAGGGACCTGCACACACACAGGTCAACAAAGATTCAACACCCTTCTCGATTTTCCACTTATTGATATCTAAGGGTCAAGCCCTTAGATCTGGTCTGTGAGCTTTTGGGATCAATATCCCAAAGTCTAGCTTCTACCTACCCTAAGTCGTCTGTCGCTCTTCCTCCTTTTGTTCAAGGAGTCTCTTGCCTATGTCCTAAGTTGTCTTAGGGAACTCATATTTCCTTTTACTCTCAGTCCTCGCATTTTCTCTCTTGCGGATAAGCACACCCTCCTGGTGCTTTCGAGGTAGTTCGGCTGAGATCAACTCATGCCAGTGGCGGTTTCTCCCTTATGAGTTTATTAACGAACTGAGTCTACGCGGAACCTCTTCTTTTCTAATTCTTTGTCCCCGCGACACTTGCCTTTCGCTCTGCTTCCTTTTAGAACATTTGGAGTCACTCCCGCTGGATTCTTCTCGTCTTGTCCTGACATATGTAAGTAGTGGGTTGACTCACCCGGGAATCTTCCACTACTTGATCAATTACAGACAGTCGATTAGTCAAAGAAGTAGTCGAGTAGCCCCATGGGAGCACTCAACCATTCTTCAAAATTCATGCAGTCCTCACGCAAGCGAATAGTTCAGACAATCTTGTGCAATCAAATCGAATAACTCACAGGGGAGTATCCCTTTATTAGTAAAAAACAATTAGTTGAGATGCCCTTACCGAAGCATCTCAGCACTTGACCCATCATTAAAAAAAAAACACTCTAGATCCAGGTGTCGTTACGGAATCCTAGTTAGTAATAGGTGGTCTTCATGGAAGCTTCATATTATTTCTTGATCAGAACTCAGTCTATCCTCAAAAGTGTAATAGGATGATCCTACGGGAGTCACCCTACTACTTTCTCAGAGTTAGACGAGCTAGGATTATGTTAGCGACTCAAGCAAACGCCTGATTCTCCCTTTGCTAGAGAATCTTATTAGACCTGTTAAGATAGAGGCAAGCAAGCAGTAGGATGACCCCACATAAGTCTCTCATTTCCTGCTTCAATGTTTAAATAGATAGGTCGTTAGTAATTAATCATGTCATCCATCAATTATACTCAAACAAGTACTAGGGTTACTCACCCGGAAGTATCCCTCTACTGCCCAAAATACAATCACCTCAGTTTCTTCCCCCCGTTAGTCGATCCCCAGATCAAACAAGTATTAGGAAAACCCTCCCGGGAGTCATCCTACTACTAGTTCGATGCGTAGAAGATTAATCAAAACAACTCTTCGTTGAGCAAAAGGAAATCCTACAACTGTCGTCCTGACCATTTATCTATGTTGACTATGCATTGTAAATGAGCAAAAGGTATGCCGACTCCTACGGGAAGTCGGACAGACCGTCCCAGACTCAAGAGTTCGCGTACTCACACGGTGAGTATTTTTCCAAGTCTGGTCGGATCATTGGTAGGAGAGCCCCACGGGAGTCTCCTACTACCTTTGCTTTTGTCAGTCGTTAAAGACATGTACCCCACGAGAGTACCGGATTACCCCCTAGATCTAACCTGTAAGTCAACAAAGAAGGCGCATGACACCTTCCTCTTACCAACGCCAAAATCAAACCGACATTCCATCAAATTGTCGCTTTAGTCAGATGAATGGCAGGGTAACTTCGCACGGCAAGTACCCCGTCATCCGTCTTGGTTAGCTCATGCAAGCAGTGTGACGACCCCTCGGGAGTCTCTATCACACTACCTTATGTTTCAGAACCAAGCAGACTAGGTTCCTTTTTGGTTCTCCTAGGTTCCTTTTTTTCATCAGGCAGGATTCTTACTTCATGCATATGTTTTTTTACTCCTTCTGAAAGCTTTACTCCTGAAGAAAACCAGAAGATGTACAACATGCATTAATACATGCGATCTGATAGACTATGAATCCCCCTCGGCGATGGCCATCCGCGGCCAAGTCGCAGGCGCGGCCCTGGCCGCGACCCCGCAGGCGTGTCCGCGCGGGCGCGCGGCCGCATAGCAGCCAGTGGGAAGGGGGGTTCGGGATTCGGGAAGTGCCATGGGCGGCGCATCCCCAGCCCCACCCCCTCATAAAAAAAAAAAAAAAAAAAAACTAATTTTTGTATGGGGGGTTTTGGATGACTGAAGGTATTTAAAAAAATTAAAATAAATTAAAACAAAAAACAAAACACATTTTTTTTTTCTTCCATTGATTGATTGATTGATTGATTGATTGATTGATTGATTGATTGATTGGCCCCAAAGGCGCACACACACACACACGCACACAGCTAGGATTGTATATTCTCATGTTCTAGCGGAAGATGCATTCGATTTTGCTTCTTTTTTTTTTCGTTGATTGATTGATTGATTGATTGATTGATTCATTGATTGGTGGGGGCGGGGTCGCCCCACTCCCCCTTGATTGATTCGCTGATTGATTGATTGATTGACTGATTGATTGATTGATT
>BFEA01000067.1:2617977-2639780 GCA_003427395.1 Chara braunii
GATGGGGGTACCTGAAACCCCATTTAAAAGCTTCAGCCACTTCAGCGGTTTCAGGTCCCCACCTGAAATTCCTGAAATGACCTGAAGTGGCTGAAAAAACAGGCAAAAAAAAAAAAAAAAAAAAACATAAAACTTGTCCTGCAAACCACCCGAAACTTCTGAAATAACCTGAAGTGTGTTCAGGCCATTTCAGCGGTTTCATACCACTTCAGAATCTTTCATTCTGAAATTTCAGTTGGTCGTTAACCACGAGTGGCGGTCCCTCGTGGATTCGAGTGCCGCTTATGACACTCAAGTGTCAGACTCGAAGTGTCGTGAGGGTCTAATCCCTCACGACATTGCACGACTGAAGGAATAGTTGTGCCGCCGCCACGAGACCTCCGGCCTTTGGTCTGAGCGTCTCGGCAGGCAAGGCAAATAGGCTCTACACGGGGGCAAATTCCTTTCCTGCAGAGCCTAGGGCTTGAGATGTCTTGGACAAGGACCTTGAATCCCGGCCCAGGACCAACGTCCGACTATAAAAATCTTCTAAAAAGCAAAGGTAAAAAGAGAAACCCCATTTTCTCTCGGGAAACAATCTGGTTAACCCTTATGCACAATCACAGTGGCCTCTCAAACACTCAGGGCACTTATAAACATATAAGGGTTAATTTTATAGGACGATCACTTCTCACAGTTACAGTGGGGCTCCTCTCAACCATATATGTATGTAATCGCAGACAATCACATCCAGAGTCCGAACCACAAACGCACCTGCAATTACATCAAAGATTCATCCAGAAGTCCATGCACTACACGGGGTCAACTTCAACTATTCCTTGCACTCATACCCCTCGCTTTAGCCATACAAGCCTCACTCGTGCAACTCTTAAATAAATACTCAGTATTTTTATTTGATGGTCATTCAATAAAGTCCGGGTGAAAACACAACAAAACAATTCAATCACAAGGCTGAAGCTTTTAGGTTGAGTGGCAGGAGTGAATTGGAGTTGAATCGTAAACCGACGAATCGACAACCGACTTGTTATCAGTGATAACAGAATGTGATCCTCATAGGATCAAGCTGAAACTAGTCCAAATTCTGAATCAATCAATCAAAAAGACCTGTAACACAAGACAGGTCAATCCCCAAGCTAAAATCATAAGTGTATGGAGAGTACAACTCTATAACACATTATCACCCAAGATCTTTCTAGTTGACTAAGCCTGAATCTACCTTTAAGCCGTGCCCAAAGCAAAGGTAGACCCTGGCGTAATCTCCTCTATATAAAGTGGATAGCCAGAATCGCCACCTGTCAAAATATAATCTATCTCCTCTGAACTAAGAAAATTTCGACAGCGCTTCCCGTAGTAAAAGTGTCTTTCCAGATATGAAAGTTGAAATAATTTTTAACTCTGGAAAGTTAAATTTTGTCTAACTCCCTGAATTAGTAAAAATTTGGGCAGCACTCCTTTTAGAAAGAGAGACTTCCCAGATTTATACTAAGTCGGCTATGAACTCAAAAGACAACTTGGGTTCAAATTTAGACAAGATTTAACTAACTCCTTAGTTTTGCAGAAATTTCGGCAGCACTCCCTCTAAAAAAGTGCTATTCCAAAATTTATACAAAGTTAAGTTCAGAATTTGAGACTAACTTTGACTTCTCAAAGTCCAATTTTGTGTAACTCCCTGAATTAGCAAAAATTTGGGCAGCACTCCCTTTAGAAAAGAAGACTTTCGAAATTTTTACTAAGTCAGATATTAAGAAAAAGACAAGTTGAACTTTTACAAAAGAAAAATTGACTAACTCCTTATATTTGTAGAAATTTCGGCAGCGCTTCCCGTAGAGAAAGTAGCTTGCCAACATTTATACAAAGCCAAATATAGAAAAATATCCCAAAAAATGCGAAAATTTACCTAAGTAAAAAAAACTATCACAAAAAATGTAGTAATTGAAACAAACTCCTATCGCTCTAGCACATGGCGAGCAACTAAAGCAACTACCTATCCAATTGAAACTCATACAAAGTAGCGATCTCATTCAGCCACATGCAGGCCAAACCACAAAGGTAAGTACTCTCACCATCCCAAATTTATCTAGACAACAATAGTTCATGATCTTTCAAGGATTTAACCCTTTATACCCTGCTTACATAAGGCATAAAGTCGGGTCACCCAAACTTACGGAATGTGCCTAACTTAGTCGAGAAGTATACACAAAACAGAGGGCATAACAACTTTTCTCTTCTTGGGGCATATGACTAGACCACTCTAGTCGCCCTGAACTGTTTAAGATATCCAAGTTATATATACATGTTTTTCCTTTGTCTTCTAAGGCTGCATATGATTGAACTAGCTTAAGTTCTGTCTGCCCCAGCTTACCATCAATTTTATTCTTAATTATACTCTCTTCAAGTTGCGATAGGCTATAGTCAGACCACCTGAACTTATAGAACAGTCTCATTAGCCCGTTCTTAAATAGAATAATAATAAAGTATAGCCAAGTTATAACCTTTGGGTTCCAGCATGTGCGGGCGTTGAGTCAGACCACCTGAACTTACAGAACAGTCTAGCTATCGGCCTGATTTGTTCCTCTCTGATCCAAAATGTGTGTGACATAGGGCTAGATCACCAGAACTTACAGAACCATCTGCCCTCTGTCAGGTTCATTTTCTCAGAATAAAGTCAGGAAGAGGCTAAGCCACCTAAACTTATAGAACAACTTAGACCTCCTCGTTCAGAACCAAATAAACAGAGGAAAACCCAAAATAAACAAGGCGGCCAAGACACCTGAACTTACAGAATGCACTTGGTCCCTGAAAAGTCAACCACAATCAAACCCTCGCAAGTCAAAGCAGTCAGGCCACCTAAACTTATAGAACAGCCTGACCCCCCATGCAAAACCACAACACAGGGTCTCCCCAAACTTATGGGGACTTCCCAGCCTCCAAAGCAATCAGAACCCCTAAACTTATAGAAGGGTCTGACACTCCAATCAAAACCAAAATAAACAAAGCATTGGGTCTCCCCAACCTTATGGGGCCCTCCCAGCCTTAATGACCCAGTCAAGCCTCAAGCAAATCAGCCCTTCATCCTGCCTTTCCCAGATGCAGTTCTTTTCACAGTCTGCTTTCACACAACCAACAAAGTTGAAACTGAGATCGAGCAGACATTCCTTTACTTAGCCTGGTTCAGTGTCCTGAAAGTCAAACAAAGGTCAAAGTAAGGGTGCACACCATATATTCAGTCAAACGTAGAAAGATGTACAGATAGGGGTTGTAGCCGGGTTTATAGAGGGAGTCAAGGAATTACCACTCAGTTCCCTGCATCCAGGACTCCTCTTGAGTCCCGACAGAGCTCCCGCAATCGGTGGGGCGAACCTCCCACAGAGGCCTTGGCGCGGATTACGGGTTGCAATCTCGCCTGTCGCCTTCCTCTCAGAACTAGTAGACTAGACTTAGAGAAAGAAGGCAGAAGGAGATAGGTTTGACACTCTCAGATCCCAAGAGGGTGCTCTCAAACTCGCAGGAGAGGGCATTGTTACCTTGTTTCGCCTGAGGGCCCCGCAATGATGGCCAAAGCACGCAGTTGTTGATCAACCCGAAACCAAGCTGCTGAAACAGTCCCTCCTATCACAACACTAAACCCCCTCCCCTCGTACCGAGCCCAACCACTTCCTGGTACCCTCCCTCAGCTCAATTGCTGCTGCACGGCAGGCCGTAGCAGCCGGCTACAGCCTGTGCGCAATTCAAAAGAAGTAGCGGATGTACACTGTTAACAACAGCAGCAGTCTTCCAAGCGCAGCCAACCAGCAGCGGCAGCCGTTTGACACATAGCACAGTTCCTTTTTGCAGTCCGACCAGTGGCGCTCAGCAGGTCGTGATCGCTGGCAATAGTCGGCGGCAGCATAACGCAGTACACAATAACTGGAGGCAATCAACAGTATCGCGCAGCCGCCAACAGTCAGCCACTGCTTGTGCACAGTCAAGGGCAGCAGCTGCTGTGCACAACCAAACCCGCAGCAGCAGCCTCCCATAGAGCACCACTCATCAGAAACATCTCGTGCATAGATGCAGCTGCAGCAGCCAACCACAATATTGCCACGGTACGGCCTTACACGCAGGAAGGTAGAGCGGCTATCTGCATAGGTAGGTCAGGCAAATTCGGGTAACCTCCCACACTTACTAGAGAAGATGTTGTCTGCCCGGTCTACCTGCTGACCCACTTTCGTAGCTTCCTCCGTTAGAACAACGGTTGGAGCTTGACCAGGTACTCACAACTTGACAGTATGGCCTTGACTATCCTTCCACCCCGTGCTGCCAATTTTCCAAGGTAAGCAATTCTCTTTTCAAGTTTTCTCTTTCTTGCCCGTCCGCTCTCTCTCTCTCGTGGCTGCATGTGCCCTTGCGCTTCAACGGTAGGGAAATGAAGAGAAGGACGAAATTGTTTCCAGAGTTGAACACGGGCAGATACACATAGCCCACCACTGTTACAACACTCTACTTGCTTGCAATCCTTCTGAGGAATGCGAGTTAATCCTTCCTCATCCCTGTCTCCTCTCTTTCTCTCCCTACCTCTACCTTTGCTTCCCGCCTGCAGCCGGCCGAATTTGCAGTCGGATTCGGTCGAGAATCGTGATGATAGCGAACAAGCGTACGAACCTGTAGCTGCGGTCACCTTCTCCAATGGGAACGAGCAACGCACCAGCCACACACATAAGTCTCCAACGCCGCAACTCGCTCCGTGCTACCTCTCCCGACAGGATAAACAGTGTCGGGCAACAGGTAAGTCTCTATCCTTGCGGTTGGTCTCACGCTACTAAACTCAAAAGGGCTATACCAAGATCGAACGAATCTATCCGCAAATGTGGTTAGATTCATTCCCCATCTTCTCTTTTTGCAATGGCTACCCACTCCCCCGCGCGCAGCTCATAGTACCTACCTTGTCCAAACTATAACTCCTATGCCAAAACTAACCTTACCACTCGCTTCACCCTGCCTTCGAATCATAGGTCCGGTCCTTACTGTGTTGAAATCCATATAGGAACGCACGAGGACATGCGCTTCCCACTCGCCCCTCTCTATAGCTCCCCGCCATAGCTCAGCGCACCATGCCTCCAACTAACTCTCTTTCCACTAACCTTTTCCTAAATCTGACTGCATAATCGGGGTCGCCATCCCCAAAACCCCCCGATTTGAATCTTTGATCGCCTGTTTTTTGTTAAGTAACGGGCGAGATCTCTGATCTTGAGACTCCCCTTCACCTCCTCCCATTGGGTTCGCCCGAGGCCAAACCCCTAGGATCGGCTCTTCCCTCGCCTGATTCCGTTAAGTAACGAGCGGGTCATGTCTTCTTCCCTCGGCCATAGCTTCGTTGCTATTTCTCTAACATCGAATGCACCCGGCGCGAATTCGTGCCAGGTTCATTCACTCCCACTCTTCACTTACTCCCAATACTCCCCCACTCGCTTTCACGGTGAAACGAGCAGGCATACGTTTTCGCCCTCCGCCATAGTCTTTCCTCCCCTACTTTGCATGCACCCAGCACCGGGTTCCGTCCCGATCCATTCGCTCTCCCGCTCTCTTCTTCTGCTTGCCTCTGATGCCTCCGCCAGCTCCACGCCCGACGGCTGATCGGTCCTTCCTGTAGCGTAGCAAGAAGCAGTCGGGCGCCCCGACTTTACTATATCTACTCTAGGTCTGTCCCCTCCTGGCCCGTCACCCGCTGCGCTGGCACTCCGCCACAGCCTTCCTCCGTAGTCTCAACGCCTGTTCCCACTACGCTACCGCCCCGCCTTGCCTTCCCTGCGCTGCCCTGCCAAGCTCTCTACTCGCCCCGGCTGCCGGTCTCTTCAGCCTATGGTCCGCGAGCAGCCTTCCACAACCCTTTCTTGCCCCGCTCCGCTCCGATGGTGTCCACCACCACCTCGGACCCCCAATGGACAAACTCTCGTTCAGTCAATTGGACGTGGACCTAAGGGCGCGGCCCGCTGTAAGGCCTATACGTGGGTTTTGGTGAAGCGAGCCCCGTACGACCTTCGACGGTAATTCCAATGAGAACTTTGAAGACCGAAGTGGAAGAAAAGCCCCGCGGGCGGACCTCGTGGGGACGGACGGTGCTCCTCGGCCCATGTACCAAAATAATTAGGATACAGGAATGTCGCCGTCACCCCAAGCGCGCGAGAACCCGCAGGCCAGCCTTAGAAGGCGCGCACTCAAGGTCCTCGACCGCCCCGACGACCATTAGATCCGGCGTCCCGTCCCGGTCAGCGGCACGCCAGAGCATAGCAATAACAATAATACGTCGTTAAATAATAAAGCATTTAAAACCTCTAAACCGCCTGCATCGCTCCGACGCCGCCACGACAAACCCAAGGGGGATAGCCCCGTCGGGCCCTCGAACCCCTCGGCCCCTTCACTCCACTCTGATATTCCCGCGTCGTCGTCATTCGTCCTCGATCCCTAAATCTCCTTGACGAAGGTTCGATACGGTAACCAATAGCGTTAGGCCTAAGGTTGGGTCTAGCTCAGACGGAAGCCTAAATAAACAGACACCGCACGACGCGCGGGTCTACTGAAACACTTTCAGAAATCACATTGTTGTCGATGCCGTCCTCCGCTCGTACGCATAGGTTGTAAACACGCGCACCAATCAAGAGACAAAAATCTTTTTAATCCCAAATTAAATCAAAAATATATAAATAAAAATTTGGCCAGCGATCACTCCGGCTTTTCAGTCATCAATAAATCAAATCACGCGCGCCTCAAGCCTGCGCGCCCACACACTCTCTATTCTAGTCAACTATTCAGTCGACCTTGACTACAGACACAGCCGCGCCTCGCGCGGTACACTTAGACTTTAATCCAAACTTAATCTCTGTCACTCGCAAAAACCAGGGCGGATACCCTTGTAAGGGTATCCGCACCGACACCGCAGGAGGTAATCCTTCGAATGAGCAAGCACAGGCTCCCCAGCCAGCTGGGGCCCCAGCCAGCTGGGGAAGAATCGCCAATCACGGCAGAGGGAGACGAAGAGGAGGATAAAAAAATTAGGGAGGAAGAAGACAAACAGGCAAAAATTTGGGCCAAGAGAAGGAAGGAAGGAGCTAAGGAAGAGAAGTCCAAAAAGGATGAGACATCGAACAAGAAGAGAAAGTACTAAACCTCGATCGAAGAGGGACTAGACCGGGAGGGGTTGGTAAATAAGTTGTTAGAAGACCACAATGAACTATTGAATCTAAGAGAAATCCTTGCTTCAGCTCCAAAACTAAGGGAAATGGTAAAGGCTAGGTTGTCACGCCGAAGGGTGGCCACGGTCTGACTTGGAGACCTGATTCCCAAGGAAGTGAACTGGAGCATTGCAGGGAGTAAGATGGACTGGAATTTCGTAAGAACGGGGTTCATTGACGTAATTATAAAGGGGAAGATGTGTCATGGGATGGTCGATACCGGGGCAGAGATGAACATCATAAACGGAGAAACCTCGGTGAGACTAGGGCTGGAAGTTGATGAAAATGATTGCGGGTTTCTCAATGGAGCTAGCGGCAAGACCGGGTACACGGGGGTCGCATCGAATGTTGTAATAGAAATAGGAAGAGTCAAGGTGCGTACATATTTTTATGTTATGCCCAGTTTGGACCTTCCAATTTTACTAGGCAGATCGTTCCTGTGCAGGTCCGAGTCGCTCATTATCAACAAACATGATGGCACCATGTTTGTCATTTTGTGTGATCCCGCCTGTGGGAACTTTGAAGTAATCACTTGTAGGAATACTGGGCCGCACAGCTCGAAGAACAGACTCGACGTTGGGTCCTACACATTTGAAGAATCAAAGAATAGGAGAAGGGAACTGGAATGGGAGGAAGGAGAAAAGTCAGATGATGAAGAAGTCAGTGGGCTTATGTTGAGCCTGACCAATATCATTGACGCGGTAGAATTGGTATCGGCCTATACGATGGCGGACCCAGACGCCGTCAGAGCACTCGCAGAAAAAATCCAAGACGATCCAGAAGGAAGAAGAGTCGATCTTGTTTACCGACCTCCTCCTCCTTCTCAAATGATAGGGCCGCATATGGCAAATGCGCAAGCTGGCGGTCGGCATTTTTTAGGGGTGGGTTCAAGCAGGGTTCCAAAAGGCGGTACAAGACGGTAGACAAGAAAAGTCAGCCAGTTTCGGTTCTGGTAAGTGAAGAGGAAGGTGTGTACTACGAACAAGAGAGGGAGTTGGTGCGACAAATGTGAGAATGTACTAAGAATGAGCCTTGTCGCATCAACAAAGAGACTGAGAGGGAATTGATAATAGGAGAACCTGGGTTTCTGACAAGGTAAGAAGAGGACTTGGTGAAAGAACTAATACGCGAGAAGCATGGAGCATATGCGTTCAATGATGATCAGCGTGGAAGGCTGGACGTTGACAAGATCGAAATGATCTGAATCCATACTGTACCTCATGAACCATGGAACGTTCGAGGAGCTAAGTACCCCAATCCCGAAGATCGCAGAAAGGTGGTAGAGTACCTAAATGGAAAGATCCGCACAAATGTTGCTGGGTACTCCAGCGGACCATATGCTTCTCCCTGGTTTTGCTTTGTAAAACCAAACGTAGTACTCAGATGGGTACAATACCTCCAACGGCTGAACACGGTAACCGTAAGAGACGTTGGGGGACTGCCTAATACTGATCAATTGTCAGAGTCTTGCACAGGGAGATCGATTGTATCACTTATTGATCTCTACTCCGGGTATGATCAATTTTCGGTCTATGCTGCACATCGTCCCATAACGGCAATGCACACGCCTAGAGGGTTAGTCCATATGAATGTTGCACCCCAAGGATGGACCAACGTTGTGGCCATGGTGCAACGAAGTATGATCAGAGTAATGCAGCAAATCAGCCCTCAAATAACCGAGCCATACATTGACGATCTTGCCGTCAAGGGTCCGCTTGAAAAGGATGAGTCAAAGGTGGCTCCTGAAATAAGAAGATTCGTATGGGAGCACGTTCAAGGGTTGAGGGAAGTTTTGTCCCTCTTAGAAGAGTACAACCTCACTGGCAGTGACGTGAAATCCAGACATTGTGTGAAGGAAGTAACCATTCTGGGATATGTATATAACGAGTATGGTCGACGACCTGATGGCGAGAAGACTAACAAAATCTTGGAATGGCCCACTCCCTTCAGGAATGTGGGAGAAGTTCGAAGCTTCCTTGATACCTATGGATTTTGGAGAAGGTTCATTGAAAGGTTTGCCAGCAAGACGGAACATCTAAGGAAGCTAGTACGAAAGGATCAGGAATGGGAGTGGGGTAACCATCGAGAAGAGGTAGTGGAGGAATTGAAGAAGGAGTTCAAGCAAGGAGGTTTGGTATTAGGAGTACCCGATTTTGACGCAACTATGGAACGACCTTTCATAGTTGAGATTGATGCTGGGCCAACTGCCTTGGGAGGCGTTTTGATCCAAGCGGACGCTTAATTCGATGGAGCGAAATTATTCACAATTCAAAGAGGAAGTCTGGCAGTCCTGCATTGCCTAAGAATCTTTAGGAACTACCTCTTTGGGAGGAGGTTTATCCTCAGGATTGACCCGACGGCGCTTGTGTATTCACTCAAGAATTTTTCGCCTTCAGACCCGACCACAGCCAGATGACTTACCTATATCTAGATGTTCGACTTTCAGCTGGAACGTATCCCTGGGAATAAAAATAGGGCAGATGGTATAAGCAGAATTGAGTGGGGGAACCAGGAAGAGTCTGAGGAAAAAATGCCTCCGGCAGATGGGTTTTTGGAGGAAGGGTAAGACATGCGCACTCACGTAAATTGTTGGTTCATGTTCGTTGAAAGTAAGAAAATGAGGAGAGGAAATCCGATGTGGCATCCGCCTCCCGAGTTTATGAGGGAACCTTCCCTAATACTCACACCGATAGTGGAAGAGGACTCTTGAGGGGAGAGGAATGCTGGATGGATGATGAAGTTAGCCTTGGCAGAGAACTATAGGATAATGGACGAACCGCGAACAATCGAAGCATGAGTCCAACAAGTGGACGAATAGGTAGCCATGATGGGAAGAATGTATTACTTGATGAACTGCCTATTACAGGTTCAAGCAAATGATGAAGGAAGTGTGGTGAAAGCGGACGAAATAGTAATCGGGGACGACTAGGAGTTTGATGAAGAGAAAGAAGGAGAATTTGAGCAAGGTGAGATCTCAGAGGAATTCCGAAAGGAACAATATCAGGTACAAAGAACCTCTACATCCTAGGTACATCAAAGAAGAAGGGGCGGTTGTTCACTTGGACCTATTGGCTAGGCCACTGGGTCTCGGAGGATATAACTATATATTTGACGCAAGGGACAATCTTACTGGGTTCGTTGACGGCAGAGCAATCAGAAGCAAGACTGGAGTGACGCTAGCAGAATGCATTAAAGAGTACTATCTCAGATATCCGTTCGTGTTGGAATTTACGATGGACGGGGGGTCGGAATTTACATGTGGAAAAGTGAAGGAGTTACTGAAAGAGTTAGGAGTCATGAGTAACTTCACGACTCGGGCTCATCCACAGGCAAATGCACCAGTCGAAAGAGGCCATAGTACGATTACTAACTTGCTGGCCAAGTGGACCAATGGGATGCCGAACCTCTGGCAAAAACTCCTGAGAACGATATTCTTTGTGGAAAACATCACTGTCAGAAGGACGATCGGGTATGCACCTGCGACCCTCTGGTATGGTCGCCACACCACATTTCCGATTGAGAGCTTTCTGAAAACATGGCGTAGGCAGGACTTTGAGAACAATTTGACCCTCGATGAGCTACTAGATCTGAGGGCAAGGCAGATCGGCGCCACTGAAGAAAGAGTTCAGGAAGCAGCCGTGAAAGTTGCAGACAGCCGAGGGAAAGATAAAGAAAGGTGGGACAAACTCCCTAGAGTGCGGGTCGAGCCACTACAAGTTCGCGAGACAGTGTAACTCTACAATTCCTCTTTGGAAATGCAATGGTTGCGAAAACTAGACAAGCGTTGACTTGGACCCTTCAAAGTTAGGAAGCAGGGACTTCATGGGGCCTATGAACTAGAAGAGATGGATGAGACTTCAAGGAAGGACTGGGTTTCAGGATCCAGACTGAAGAAGTTCCAAGTCAGAGAAGAGGTGAGCCCAGTTTGATGCAAAGAGCTTGAGTAAACAGGGAATACGCTTATGCATATACATGTGTGTAGGTACATATGTATGTGTGTGTCCATTTGCCTAAGTATATGCTCATGAATGTTTGGATACATATATATATATATATATTTATATATATGTGTGTATGTACATATATGAATATGAATGGGTATTGTGGGAATATACACGTGTATATACACATGGATATATATATATATATATATATATATATATATATATGTATATATGTGCATGCATATGAGTACAGATAAGGGAGCATTTTGTCAAGCTTGTGTTTTTGATAAGAAGTGTTGCCTTGATGATGATTTCTGATCCGTGTACCTGTCATTGCTCCTTCTCTATGTGCAGGAGTGACCCTTGGGGAGAAGAGGTCATGGCGCAGTGAGGAGGAATGGCAGGACCCTCTGGACCTACCTTGAGAAAGGGCGGGCAGAGGAGGGATCAGAAAATCTTAAGGGACTTGCAGGAGCTGCCTGTTTACAGAGTTGGGGATAACCTGCATGTGTTTTTGAGGGATTTTGAGGAATATGCATTCCGGAGGGAATGGGATGACAAGATGAAGCTCGCAAAAGTGACTGGAGCAGGGGTATATAAGAAGAAGATTGAAGGAGTGGCAGCCGGATGCTTGAGATGGAGGACGTGCGTGATGAGACTGTGGCAGGCAATAGGGGTCTTTCCAAGGGATGAGGTTGAGGATGATCTGAGATTTGATGAAACAAACCTGGATGAGTTTGTCGACAATTTGCAGCTGTCTTCAGAGAGAGGGAGATGGAGTGATGAGGAAAAGAAAAAGAGATTGATTGAAAGGACAGAGGAGAGTGAGAAAAAAAAAATAAAGGAGATTGTGGAAGGGAATCGCACTTGGCAAAGGATAACAGTGGAACTACAAATAGCATACACCAGGTAAGGCAAGACCAAACGAGAAAGGAAAGATTGCAAGAGAAAGGATTGTGGATTGAAAGGGAGATGGAGGAGCTGCAAAAAGGGCGCGAGAGGATAAAAGAGAAGAGGACGTACCTTTCAGGAACCTGAGAAGCAAGCCAAGGACTCTCCCCAAGGACAGAAGCAGAGGTTCTGACCAGGCAGGTGAAGGAGAGGCAGGGAGCGAATGAGGCACAGAGAGAGAGAAGGGTTGAAGAAAGAAGACCGATTGAGGTTGAAATGGAAGGAGTAGAGGAAAGGAGAAGTAGGAAGGAAGAAAGAGCAAGAAGAGAAAAGGGGGAGAAGAAGGAAAGAAGATCCAGGAGGGAGGCAAAGCTCCAATGGTCGAGAGAACTAAGGGAAAAAGACCAATTGGGGATGGAAGAGAGAAGGAAAGGAAAAAGGGTGATGAAGAAGTGAGACCAAAAGGGGACAAGGAAGTGGAAGTTGAGGAGGCAGAAAAGTGAAAAGTGGAATGTGGAGGTCCATCCCATCTAAGAGGGGAGGTGAAGGAAGGACAGATGAGTAAAGAAGAGAGAGCTCAAAGAGAGAAGAAGAAGAAAGGGTGGAGAGATTATATGATCAGGATGCTGCAAGATGATGACCTGCCTGTGAACTCCACTTGGGAAGTCAGATTTGAAATAATGTTTCTCTCGGAGCTAGTGGTGAGCACCAAACATCCTTCCAACTTCCAGAAAATGATGGGGTTCCATGAGATGTTAGATGAGAAGTGCACCAGGCTTTTTGAAGAATATGCAGAGGTTGCCAGGAAGTTGGGAAAGATGGAAGGAGGAGATGGAATGAGGGAGATTGGAGAAGACCTGGATACAGTGGGAAAAGGGCTTCAGTCTGAGCTCAAGGAAAACACTGAGCTCTTCACCCAAAGGTTCTTGGACTACATCCCAGGGCTCTTGAAGGAAATGAGCAGACTGAGGAAGAACGAAGAAGAAAGGAATGCCCAGGTGACGAAGTTAACCGAGGATTTGGAGGGGATGAGGAAGGAAGTGGAGGAGTTGAAAAAGGGGAAGGAGGAACTGCAGAAACAAGTAAGTACTTTGGAGGTTTCCCTGACCCAGAAAGGCACGGAATTGAAAGATGAAGTGACAAAAAGGGAGAAAGTGGAAAAAAAGGTGGAAAGTTTGTGCTCTGAGATCAGTGTGCAGGGACGGGACCTGGACCAGGAGATTGTTGACAGGAAAGAGATGGGTCAAGTATGGGAGAAGAGATGGGAGGAGATATTGAAAGGGATGAACGAGCTCAAGTTGAGCCACCAAGAGGAAGGGAATGAAACCACGAAAGTGGTGGAATGGCAGAACGAAGGAGGATTTGAAATCAGATTGGCAGAAGGAGGAAAGGGGACCCCTCAGTCAAAGGAAGGAGGAGGAGGGAAGGATGAGCAGACTGAGGTTGGAAAGGAAGGACCATCCAGCAAAGAACCGCAAGAAGAACCTAGGGTCGAAGGACCACCTGCCGCAGAGGAAGATAAAGGTGAAAGGCTGGGTGTGCCTCAGCAGAAGGGCATCAAGAGGAGTGAACAGTCTGGCATGGAATCGTCTGAAGGGGTCGGGAGTCAAGCAGAGTCTTTGGGTCGGCCTCTAACCAAGCGGCCCAGGCATAACAAAGGCCGACATGGGTGCTTCTTCTGCACGAAGGAGGGACACTTCAGGGATGGATGTACCATATTGACTGAGTATATTAGGAAAGGGATGGTCAGCTTTGACTCCAAGGGAAGACTGGTAGCTAGCAATGGGCAGGTGATCCCCAAGACACCTAAGGGTGACAGGGTAGAACTTCATAGGATGTTGGGGCTGACAATCACCTTCTCGGGGTAGGAGAGGTAGGAGTTGTGAGTTAAGGCACTTGGTAGGGGCAGAGAGAATGTATGAATGAGTGGAATGCAGTATGGAGAAAGAGAGGCAGACTTTCAAGGACTTGGTAGGGGTAAAAACTTAGAAGTAGGGGGTGCATAAACATTCAAGGAACTAGATGAGGATGAGTGGGGTGAGTCATTGATGTGACTTATTATAACATACTTACACTTATATGTATGATCAGGGGCAAATGAGTTGGTGACCACAAACGCTTTCACACTGTGTGTGTTCCCGTGTCTATGATTTTGAGTCTCCTTTTATGGATGAGTACCTCCCCTCGTCTATCACTATTTAGATCCTCTGAGGTCTGGAATGGTTGTAGAGGGACGGGCGGGTAAGTGAATAAATGAAAGACGGCAAAAGATTGAATGATCTGTTGCTGGGTTGAATTATGTGTATAATTGGAATGCCATGCTACGGTATGGACGGGTGCCTCTCATGAGGTAAAACATTGTTTTTGCAAATGGATTGAGTGGGATGATTGTTTTTGATGGATTAGACAAACAGAAGTCAACAAGCCTGATTTCAATTCAAATATTTGGTTCATATATATATATATATATATATATATATATATATATATATATATATATATATATATATCAATGACCCCGAGGTGCGTGCCTCACCGAGCTAAGATCAAATACTTGGAGGGCACAACCATGAGTGGCAACCTGACGACTGTTCAATTATTTAAATCTTATTTATTTGGTTTATTTTGGAAGAAGCATCGTTTATCCATCTCAAGGGTTAACCTGAGTGCATAAATTACCAAGCCTTTGGTGGAAAATTGGCATCGTTGGGACGTAACTCCCAGCGTGGGCTGCTGACCTAGCGTAACCAGGCAGCGAACCCTTCGACTATGACCTAGAAGAAAGACTAGAGGGGATGGCCACCCCCGTGAAGGGATCTATTCAGGCAGGAGTCGGAGGGGTCGAGATTAGTCTTGAAAATTGTGAATTTATTTTTGAAAGATAGGAGGAAAAACCCATCGTTGCGCAACCAACGAAGGTAATCACCGATAAGCAACAATGCAGAGGGCCGCAGCTCCGGCCTGATCAGCAGGACTGTGGTGATCATGATGGTGATCGTTGTCCTCCCGTATTAGGCTTCGTGCAGGACGGAAGGCAACTTTGGACTGTGATAACAAGAGTTGAACACCCAAGATCTCGATTAGGACCCTCGTTTGAAGGGATGAGTTTTCACACGGACACCAACCCTGAAAACAACCAACGAATACCTAGGTCAAAGTCTAAGGGTGTGGGGAAGGAAAGGTGAGTTGTCATACTTGACTATTTCATATACTGCAGTACGGATCAAGTATCCCCACTTCAAGTCATTTAGTTATTTTACAATGTGGGAGACCCGGGTTAAAATCCCAACATTAATAATGAAAAGTGAGGTGAGGACGTCAATCCTGAACCACATTTCATTCAAGGATTCAGATTTGACGATTTGCTTGTCGGAAAACATCTTTTGTTTGCATATAGTTCTCCAGGCGACGGGGACGTCGCTTAATAGGGTCTGGGATACTGTCGGACCAAACACCCTTACAAGGGTATTTGGTCGTGACTTTACGATCGACAGGTCGGTTACGCCGACCGCCTGGAGGGAATTGATCTAAGATTAGAATTTCATAGGAGCGCGTGAATCATAATGATGCACGCTGTAACAGTTAGGATCGATACGGAATATCCTCGATCGGGAGCAGGTCAAGAGGGTACATTGTTACTGACATATCAAGGTGTGTTTACGTGCTCGGCCTCTGGTGCTCGGCACATCTATATCACCGTCATGCCCGCCGCTTGGGAGTTTTCCCCGCTGCAACTCTCAATGATACACCCATGGGTAAGTGGCGGCTCGTTGGGCCTTCCAATCAGACAAATGAGATTTACAAAAAAAAAAAAAAAAAAAAAAAAAAAAAAAAAAAAACTCAGACGGGCATACAGACTGACTAGTGTACGCACAAGCAAAAATAAGGTATAGGTCCGGTCCGCTAATTTGGGCTGGACCACACTGCTATACTTATATAAGAATTGCTTTTATTCCTACAGGAATAAGAGCTAGCTCGGTAGGTATGACAGTGATTTGTGACACAGGGGATGTGGGGATCGAAGCCTGCCGACCTCTGGGCTGGCTCCCTTTTGACATAGAGCTTTGTTTTTGTAGCCCAGTATCGGTC
The DNA here is from genome assembly GCA_003427395.1 of Chara braunii. Classification (NCBI taxonomy): domain Eukaryota; kingdom Viridiplantae; phylum Streptophyta; class Charophyceae; order Charales; family Characeae; genus Chara; species Chara braunii. The sequence goes on from BFEA01000067.1 coordinate 2,634,110, forward strand.
GGCCAGGACTTGAACCCGCGACCACAGTATTAGAAGTAGTTATAGCTGCCCCGTTAAAACGGGGCTTGACACTTGGCGGGTTGGGAGAACTGCGGTTAGATTTTGTTAGGGTCTTTTATTTTCGTTTTCTTTTGTTTTCTTTCTTGTTATTAAGAATTTTTTTTTTTTTCTTTTGTTATTCTTGTTGTTTCCCAACGGCCTACCTACCCCGAGGGTGCCCAAATGAATCCCGCCCCAATACTGGGGCGGATTCATCTAGTAGGAAGCCGCCCCGATCGCGGCCGGTACAACCTCACCATAGGGCGGGGCAATACGAGCAAGAGGGAGCAACGATGCTTAGTCGAGAAAAACGGAGGAAAAGGGGAGCACATGAGGCAGCGCCGAACGCGAGCTTTCGCAGTCACACGGTCGAGGGCGGAGTAAGCATCCAGCAAGCGTTAACACACGATGAGAACGGGTATGGTAAGCCTGCGAATGCAAATGCAAGTGCGAAAGAGGGGCGGCGTCGAGTAGTAATAAGGCAAGAAACTAGCAAAGAAGGTGAAGGGAAAAGAAGAAGAGGAAGAAGGAGAAATAGAAGAAAAAGGAGGAGAAGAGGAAGAAGGAGAAGTAGAAGAAGAAGGAGGAGAAGAGGAGGGAAGGAGAACAGACTCGTGGGTTGGTCGATAACGAGGAGACGTTGGGCACGTCATACCCAACGTGAGGGACACCGGCTGACTGACTGCAACAACGAAGACGAGGGAGCAAGAGAGAGAGAGAGAGACAAGTAAGTCTCTAACCTCGCTACTAACCTTCCCACCGCCTACGCGCACATGTATGTGTGCGTGTGTGTACGTGTGTGTATACGTATGTGTGTGTGTGTGCGTGCGTGACTCTGTAAGTGTGAATCGCACGGCCATCTGTACCACTAGGATCGATAAGATGAGCAAAAGCGGATGAATCTACCACTAGAACATGAATGTATACACTACCGTGCACGTGTATGTGTGGGCGTGTACGTATGAGTGTGTGGGTGCATTTGTGTGTGTGTTAGAGAGAGTGGGAGAGAGAGAGACTATAAGTCTTCAACCTATGCCAACAGCTAAGTCTCCAACATGAGGCTCGCCGCACGCTACTTGGATCGATAGAATGAGCAAATCAAAAGGGTGGCATTGTATATTTCCACGTTTCAGCGGAAGATTCATCCCGTTTTTGCTCATCGTATCGATGGAATGTGTGTGTGTGTGCGTGTGAGAGAGAGAGAGAGATAGAGAGAGAGTGAGGAAGAAGAGAGCGCGGGAAAGAGAGAAGAGAGAGAGAGAAAGAGAGCGAGATAATACTCCGATCGTGAGCAACGTACCTGGCATCAGGAAAGTCTTCGAGGCTGCGGCCAGCTTCGCGCAGCTTCCATCGGAGTATGAGAAAAATCGATTGAATCTCTCACAAGAACGCCGCGATATCCGCTACTACACATATACGGGTGTGTGTATGAGAGAGAGAGAGAGAGAGAGAGAGAGAGAGAGAAAGGGGGAGAGAAAGAGGGAAGGAGAGAAGGCGAGTGCATGAATCTGGGTACTTGTATGTGTTGTTGCTGATTTCTGAAATTCGCTATCGCTCATTATTATTATTATTATTTTTCTTCTTCTTCTTCTTCTTATTATTATTATTATTATTTTTTTTTATTCTTATTCTTATTCTTATTCTTATTCTTATTCTTATTCTTATTATTATTATTATTATTATTATTTATTATTATTATTATTAGTAGTAGTAGTATTAGGTGCATGTGGCAACTGTGTGTATGGGAAAAGCGTTGTGAGTGATACGAAAGACATACCTGGTGTTTGACGCGAACAGCATTGGCCGAGATCTGCTCGTACTCGGGGAGCCGTTGGCGTTATCAGCGGTATCATAGATAGGCTAGATAGGAACTGCCATCTGTAGTCTGGGCGCCGAGCGCCAGATAGGATATCAACTCTGGTTCTTCATTGATGATGAAGGAACTATCTCAGCATTGTCAATTATGAGTTTTTGTTGTGCTCTTATTTTTTGGTGAAACTCGTGATGCAATCCTGCAGTTGGTTCGAGGTCACGACTAGTCGGTCTTATGTATATGATGCTGTTTGATTGCTGAAGTACGCTATTGCTCATCTTTATTATTATTATTATTATTATTATTATTATTATTATTATTATTGTTGTTGTTGTTGTTGTCAGATGCGTGGTGATCCTTGGGTGCATGTGGCATCTGTGTGATGGGGAAACGAGGTTGTGAGTGAGAGGAGAGACATACCTGGTGTTTGACGCATGCGGCATTGGCCGAGATCTGCTCGTATTTTGGGAAGCTGTTGTTGTCATCATCGGCGTTGTAGCTTAGGCCGGATAGAATACCAACATTGGTTCTTCATTGATAATGATGAGACTATTCCGGCATTATCAATTATAAGCTTTTGTTGTGCTCTCAGACTCGCTTTCATTCACACTTTTCATGCATGCCAACAGTAGCGCAGCAAACAGGCGATATGCCCCCGCTCAAAACTCAGAGGTATGGAAACCCAGATGCGAGTTCACTTTCAATGACTATGGCAACTCAGCGCCCGAACAACTTTCTGTTCGCATACACTGGATCACCCTGGATATCCTACACGCGTCACTCTGAACACTCACTCATACACACACACACTTCTCACTAACTACAGTTATGGCAGCTATGGCTGCCTCTACCTATCGCTATGCTACGCCCTTCTCTCCCGCCCACTTCGTCCTTCGGGCATGCTGCAGACCTCCGTGCACAAGTCGCTGTGGCAGCGCTTCCGCATGGCTTACGTACGAAGGAATGAAAGGCTGGGCGCTGCCTCTTGATTTATACTTCTGAAGCTCGTTGGTCTGCCCTATTCCATCGGCCGTGGTGTTCACAGTCCCTCGTGGTACTCGCTGGACAGGACTAAAACAGACAGACGTAGTCTGGAACAGACAGGCACAGACTGGGACGAACAGACACAGTACGAAACAAACATACACAATCTGGAACAAACACAGTCTGAAACAAACAGACACAGTCTGAAACAGTCAGACGCAGTCTGCGACAGACAGGCACAGTCTGAAACAGACAGACACAGCCTGGGACAGACAGACACAGACTGGGACAAACAGACACAGTCTGGAACAGACAGGCGCAGTCTGAGACAGACGGACACAAGTTTGAGACAGACGAACGGTCTGGGGCTAACATACAGACTGTCTGAAAACAGACCGACTGACCGAGGAAGACGGACAGAATGACAGACAGACGGACCAAGGCGGACAAATGAACGGGACACATACACCATGACAAACATACGGACACTATGACACACAGATACGCTGCGGCAGACGCGCGATCACGTGGCACGCACGCAGATACAGTGGAATACATACGTACACTATGACACACATGAAGGTACACGGTCACATTATGACCCACGAACAGCCGCAGTCACACGGTGACAGTGCACAGTAACACGAGCACACAGTGACAGTGACAACAGACAAACGACATGCAGAGGAAACAAGTGACAAACTCATAGTCACACGGTGACAGTCACACGACGACACGCAAAAGAGACGCATACACAAAGAGAGAAAGAGGGACAGAGTGTGAGAGAATGAGAGAAAGGGGAAGAGAATGTACCTGGTATACACTCGCAGCCTCATTGGTGGCGACGTCATTAGCCTTCACGATCAAAGAGAGTCTGTTGCGTGTACGAGGCAGTAGAAGGAAGGCCCCTGATATACATGTCCGCTGTCGCAAGGGATAGGCTCCCATTGTCAACACGATGCAGTATTCGGATTCCGATTGATATAACATCAGTGCATTACTACTCTCTTGTCAGAGTAGGGCTCCCTGGCTTTCACGGGGGAACTCACCCCGTATGGAATCTGTCCTTTCGCTTTCACCATTGCTCTACATTATTATTATTATAACTATTATTATTATTACTATTATTATTATTATTATTATTATTTTGCTGCAGTTTATGATCCCAGTCAGCCTCATACCTGCCAATAAAGGCAGGCCTGAATGTTAGAAAAGGGACCTCACCCCAGGGATTCCTCCTAAAGGACGGTGCTCCTCTAGGCGCACGCAAATGAAAATGAGGGGTCATCTCAGACAAGCTACGAGTCAATGCGAAAGCAGCATTGCGACCACGTTCGCGCCTGGGCAATAAGTTGTGTGGGTCGTGACAATGGATCCCCGGTGACCATGGCGAAACATACGGAACAACGAGCGTGAGCGCAAGCGTGTGTGTACGTGAGTAAGTGTGTGGGATATCCGGGACAGACCCTAGTGGATGAGAATGTGTTGTGTGTATGTGCGAGCAAGTTGCTGAGAACACTATGGTCGGGGGAAAGGCTTATTGAACGCTGTGTGTCGTAGCCATGATCGAGAGAAGCCGAATCCAACTATTTTAATCAAACTCATACTTCTGAATTTGTGTGGATGTTCTTGCGCCAAAATATCATTATTCTGTGGATACCATTTCGTTATTAATTACTACGATTATTATGATTATCAGTTATTATTATTATTATTATTATCATTACTATTATTATTAATATCATTTGACCTTGCATGCCAGAATGAGAGTCAGAGGTAAGAAGGGTGCGAGGCAGTGGAGAAGGGGGAGGATCATCGTTGAATGTGACGACTTCTACCTCCTTCACCCCTCAGCCTTTCCTACGACTAAGCCCTTCGCACATCGATCTTCTCAATAAATGGATGTGAAAGCGATGCTCTCAATCGCCGCTGAAATTAAACTTAAGTGCAAGAGATTCCAAATTTCATGCTTGATCAGTTTAGATGCATGACTAGTAACAGGGCGATTGCGGGAGCTCTGCCGAAGTTCAGGCGGAACTCAAATGGCAGGGAGCAGCGAGGTATATGCACTTCAACATAAACCCTAAGCCATAAACCCTGAATATACAACCGTTAGGCAACTACCTATGACTGTGTTAGTAAAGAAAGTACGCTGAGTCAGGGATCCTTCAAGGTTAAACCTGAGGACAGATAAACAAACAATAATGCTTGAGTAAGGGAAGGGAAGCATGATCTGTCTGGAAATGTCAAACTGATGTTGGTAAACGTAGCAGGAACTAGAAGTGTCATGTCACTATCTCGCTACGTGGATGTTTCTTTTGAGATGTGATGGACGGGGAGAGGGATGAACTTCTGGCAATTTTCCCTCGCTTATAGGTCACCTGACCATAAGATAAAGAGTTGGGGACCGTGAGTGTGTTGTCAAGCTTGTAAATGATATGACCTCTTTGAAATGATGGATTGCCTCAACTAACCTTATCCTACGGCTAACTCACACCGTACTTCTAAAAGATTCAGACTAACTCAGGTAAGGATCAGCCGGACAAATTAAGACATGAGGTGCAAGTCCCGTGTGACCCACCTGCGTGGTGCTAAAGGCTTCCGGATAGTTCAGGACTGGGATTGAGCGACAAGCGTAATACTATATATTAGGCGATAAGAGAAATGAGGCTCTAAGAAGCCTGCCTTATCGCCATATTAACATATATACTAGGTGGTAAGAGGAGCGAGGCTCCGGGAAGCCTGCCTTACCACCGTAATACTATATATTTAGCGATAAGAGAAGCGAGGCTCTAAGAAGTCTGCCTTATCGCCATATTAACATATATACTAGGT
>BFEA01000067.1:2662963-2679871 GCA_003427395.1 Chara braunii
TCTCTCTCTCTCTCTCTCTCTCTCTCTCTCTCTCTCTCTCTCTCTCTCTCTCTCTCTCTCTCTCTCTTTCCCTCTCCGCCGGTCTTCGCGGTCGTCGACGTGCCCGCCGCGGTGCAGACCGACGCCGCCTCGGTCCGCTATTGAACTGCGGCGTTCCAGGCCGTGCCCGCATCTCTCTCTCTCTCTCTCTCTCTCTCTCTCTCTCTCTCTCTCTCTCTCTCTCTCTCTCTCTCTTTCTCTGTGATACCATAAACAAGAAGAAGATGAGAGAGGAGAAAGAAGAAGAAGAGAATGAAGAAAGAAGAGGTAGTCAAAGAAGAAAGAAGAGGAAGACAAAAATAAAGAATAAAGAAGAAGAAGAAAAAGAACAAAGAAGAAGAAATGAAGATAAAATATACAAAGTATAAAGAAGAAGAAGAAAAGAAGACAAAGAGGAGAGAAGAAGAAAAAAAAGAAGGAAGAAGAAGAAGTTGAAGAATAAACAAGAAAAAAAAAAAAGAAAAAAAAAAAAAAAAAAAAAAAAGGAAAAGAGGAATGAGTTGCTTACCTCTCCTCGCGTGTTGCTCTGCTGGATCTCTCTCTCTCTCTCTCTCTCTCTCTCTCTCTCTCTCTCTCTCTCTCTCTCTCTGTCACGAATGTGACCTCCGAAGCCGTCACGACGACCTCAACGGACGCGGACGTGTCCTCGCGGCCGCGCCCTCGAAGGGCTGCCATGTGGCAAATGTTGACCAGCCACGTGGTTTGTCTGTCTGTCTCTCTCTCTCTCTCTCTCTCTCTCTATCTCTCTCTCTCTCTCTCTCTCTCTCTCTCTCTCTCTCCCTCGCGCGAGCGCGCGTGTGCAGCTCTTGAGGTCGTTGACGACAACAAAACAGCAACAGGTATTTCTGTTGCTGTTTCAGATAGATGCATAACTTTATCTGAAACAGCAACAGGAACACCTGTAGGCCGGTCATTTTTTGTTGTCGTCAACGAAAAACGACCACAATGGGCCTCTCATTTTGATTACTGTGAAAAAAAAAATTCACAGACTGAACGGACATGAAAAAATAAAACAAAAAGACATGGTCAAATGGAAAGGCAGTAGTTCGACACAAAAAAAACACCAAAAAAAAAAAATTGCCCTTCGAATTTTTATTTCTATTTTTTTTCGGTGTCTATTTTCAGTTATATATATATTTTTGTGGCTAAACGACATTGGACGTTGCTTAAAAAAATACAGGGGTGTAGAGTTTTAAAAACTCTACATCTCTTTATTTTCATTTTATTTTTTACGATTTTTTTTCGAAGGAAAACCAAATTTCCAAACTCGAGACCGCGGCATCTTGGGGGCATCCGACCTCCGCGGTCGGGTATCCGACCGCGGGCCGAGATGGACCCCGCGGTCATGACCGTGGGGGATACATAGGCCAGCGCGACCCAGAAGATCGCGACTCGATCGAGGTCGACCCGATCGAGGTCGACTCGAACGTGGCGGGCCAACGCGACAGTTCGACTCGATCGGGCTGGACTCGTTCGTTGGTGGCCATCTTGACAAAAGTCACATCAAACAAGGCAGATCAATCGAAAGCCTACATCCGTGCATTCAATTGGCGAAGCATGCAACCGGCACCCAAAACGAGCGACAAACAGTCCCAATGTATGTAAACGGCATCGACACACAGTCTCAGTTCACACTCTTGCTGAATAGCCCACATTTCTCGCACTGTTCCTCTTCCACGCACACATAGTTTCAGTTCACACTTTTGTTGAATAGGGAGCGGTGTTACCAACAAGGCACATCAATCAAGGGATTCAAGGCACATAGATTGAAAGCGTACATCCATTATCAATTCGAAGCATTCAATTGGCAAGGCATGCAACCGACACCCACAACATGCTCTGGCTAAAGTGCGACCGATGACATCTCGAATGACCGTCACGTACTCCTCGACCTCCTCCCACTGCCGAGGTGCGTCAACCTGCCCCGCCAGTTTCACATCAAACTTACAGTTCCTATAACCATGCGGTAACATAATTGAGTCCCCGTCAACGATGAGCTCGTTCCTGGACACGTAAATACTTGCCTCCGCTGAAGTCTTACTTCTATTTCTTACTGACACGCACAGAACCCTAGCGAAAGAGAAACAACAGAGTTCAACATGCACGCAGAAGTACGACACACTCCCTGTCAAGTTGTCCTCGAAGGAAAGGGGATATTTCTCATGAAACTGGTTCTGTTTCGCACAGTCCAGCAACTCCTCCTTCATCGATGGTCCCCACAAGCGCGGTGAACACGACACGTTGTGCGCAGTTAATGATAAAGACAGGTCTCGGGTACGAAATGCTGCAGACAACACCGACGTGTGTTTCGTCACGAGGATGTGGTCGAGGAAGATGAACGTCCCCCATTCCTGGCTGGAAGCTAGTCGATAATCAGATGCCCAAGGGCAGTCTTTCATGGTGTTGTCCCAGTCTAATTCGGACCATGCATCGAAGGGCATTTCAAGCCAAGGCATAACGCTCATCCAAGGTTCCGTGTCGAAATCTTCTCTACGGGCCCCAAGTATAGTAGTCTCCCACCTTGAACCTCGTATGTACCTCGCGCTAGCATGCAAAGGGAACGAATAATGGAAGAGGTGAGCCATCACGAATGTCCTACACACTCAAACGATTGACGACCACAATAAGGAGCCATTGCTAAGGTCGAACTCGCTCACACACCGAGGAGCCATGGCAGTTACACACAACAACCAGGCATTGCGAATGTCCAATACAGAAGGAGAAGACACACAGGACGACAAATTCCATCGGCGGCTGTTCATCGTCGCGTTTGTCGAGTCGAGGTCAATGACGGACAATCGACAAAGCTCAGACGGCCGTCATCGAGTTCGACTCGACAGTGGGCAGAGGTCTCAGAGCTTGCCGACCGTCGAGTTCGACTCGACGACGGCCGTCCCGCCCGACTCTACGACGCCCTACTGGCCACTGTCGTGTTCGACTCGGCGACGCCCTACTGGCCGACCGTCGAGTTCGACTCGACGACGGCCGGCTGGCCACTGTCGAGTCGAAGTCGACAGACGGCCAGCGCCAAGGCCTCTGGTCATTGTCGAGTCCGACTCGACGATGACCTCGGGTCGTGGTCGAGTCCGACTCGACAATGACCCGAGGCCGTTGTCGAGTCCGACTCGACGATGACCCCAGGCCATTGTCGAGTTCGACTCGACAATGGCCATACGACTTGGCACTGGTCCACCGTCGAGTTCAACTCGACGATCTAGGGCCATTGTGGAGTCGGACTCGACAATGTCGAGACGAAATCGACAACGGCCTGGGGTCATCGTCGAGCCGGACTCGACAACCGCCAGAGGCTCTGGCGAATGGCGACCTTCGTGTTCGACTTGACGACGCCCTACTGGCCACTGCCGAGTTCGACTCGACGACGCCCTACTGGCCACTATCTAGTTCGACTCGACGACGCCCTACTGGCCCGAATCGACAACGGCCTGGGGTCATCGCCGAGTCGGACTTGACAACGGCCAGAGGCTTTGGTGCACGCCGACCTTCGAGTTCGACTCGACGACGCCCTACTGGCCTCTGTCGAGTTCGACTCGACGACGCCCTTCTGGCCACTGTCGAGTTCGACTCGACGACGCCCTGCTGGCCGACCGTCGAGTTCGACTCGACGACGGCCGGCTGGCCACTGTCGAGTCGAAGTCGACGGTCGGCCAGCGCCAAGGCCTCTGGCCATTGTCGAGTCCGACTCGACGATGACCCCGGACCGTTGTTGAGTCCGACTCGACAATGACCACAGGCCGTTCTCGAGTTCGACTCGACGACGACCCCGGGCCATTGTCGAGTTCGACTCGACAATAACCCCAGTCCGTTGTCGAGTACGACTCGACGATGTCCCCGGGCCGTTGTCGAGTTCGACTGGACGATGACCCCGGGCTATTGTCGTGTTCGACTCGACGGTGGCATCTGCATGGGCGGAGATGCCACGTGGCAGCACGTTCTCCCAGGCCTCCGCTGCTGCCTTCGATGCGGATGCTCGGAACTTCGCTCCGATGCTGCGCGAACCTCCGATGAGTGAGCGGGATCTCCGTTGCGTTCTGCGTGAGCCTTCGATGTGCGAGTCAGCGCTCCGTCGGCTTCGGACGTGTCGAGAACCTCCGCAACGCTCCATTGTTCTCGACGAACTAGCAGAAATGGGAAATGGTGGGCCCACACCACTATTTATACTTTCTGTGGAGGGCCTGCGAGGGAATGCGGCCTGCGGGGTGTGGGTTCGGGACCCTGTGCCGCGAGGGAATCAGTGCCGCGGGAGCGACGTTTCGAATCCCGGGAAAGTCTGGGCCGTCGATCCATCGGCTGAGGGCCAGGATCGGTTGCGAGGAAAACCGGTGCCACGGTGAGAATCGATGCCAAGCGGGCGACGATTCGAATCCCGCGAAAGTCTGGGCGTCGATCCGGCGGCTGAGGGCCAGGATCGGATACGGGGAGAACCGGCGCCGCGGTGAGAGTCGGTGCCAAGGGGGGCGACGATTCGACTGCCGGTGCCGTCCGCGACTATTTAAACGGGCTCCGCAGGAGGATCCAAGGGTCTTTCACTTGCGTCGCTCCCCCGAAAAAAGGCCGGTGCAGTGTCACCTTCACGTCGATGCGACAGAGAGCTGCGTTGCTCCACCACGGCAGCTGCGTTACTGCTCCGATTCGTGCCTTCTTTGACCCAGGTGAGTTCAGAATCCTCGCTGCCACCGCCACCCCCCCCACACCATGTACCCCCCCCCCCCCCCCCCCCCCCCAACCCCCCAATCGCGCCCATCCCCTTCCATTATTCGTCGTTCGTGGTTTTTCAGGACGTCAACACAATTTTTCCCACAGTTCACAGAGTCATCCATCATCGAGTCTGACACGGCGACTGTCGTGTTCGACACGATGACGGTTGAAGCGCGGTCGTGTACGCCACGTGCTGAACACGACCCCACTGTCGTGTTCAACCCGATGACGGTCGCTGTCATCGTGTCGAACACGACCGCGGTGGCACCCTGCGACCCCACCGTCGTGTTCAACCCGATGACGGTCGCTGTCATCGTGTCGAACACGACCGCAGTGGCACCCCACGACCCCACGGTGGTGTTCAATACGATGACGGTCGAGCGAGGGCATGAACACCACGTGTTGAACACGACCCCATCGTCGTGTTCAGCACGATGACGGTCGTTGTCATCGTGTCGAACACGATGACCGCGGTGGCTACCCACGGCCCCACGGGTCGTGTTCAATGCGATGACGGTCGACCCCATCGTCGTGTTCAACACGATGACGGTCGCTGTCATCGTGTCGAACACGACCGCGGTGGCTACCCATGGCCCCACGATCGTGTTCAATGCGATGACGGTCGCTTTCGTAGTGTTGACCTCGACCGCGTTGGATCACCGCCGTGCCGGTGGTAATGTTCAACACGACGACGGTCGAGCGCGGACATGTTCACCACAAAAGCACCGTCGTCTTCAACACGACAGCGGTGGCTGTCATGCAGACACGGGTTTCGAGCGCGACAAGACAACGGTCGACCGCAGACATGTTGAACATGACTGCGCTGTCGTGAGAATACGGTGACGGTGGCTGTCGCCGCGTGCGCCTGTCGTGTTGTGCAATGCGATGATGCGTCGTCGTGTTCAACACGAACGCTGCGGGAGATCATCGCGTTCAACACGACAGCCAGTCGTCGTATCTCTCATGCATCGCTTCTGTTGAAGACTGTGTCTTTTTCCACGTTCGCGGGCCTGATCTTTTACATCGGTTGTGTGTGGCTAGCACTGGGCGCGCTGAACCACATGTGTTGCACTCTACATATACCACATGTGATCCATCTAGCTGCGGATTTGTTACTGATATGCATGTCTTGTGCCAATGGTCCATTGTTTTGTCATCGCTGAAACGTTTTAAATGGCTTGTGGTGGGCATGCACCACGGCAAGCTGCCAGCAGAACTTTGGAAATCATGGACTATGTGACATCTAATATACTGCCTAGTGATGAGCTTCCTCCCCCGGACCTGTCAATGTTTTCGCAAGATGTTCAAATAACTCCAGAATCTCCTGATCATAAAAGGTCCCGGATGGCTGCGTGTGAAGATACCACATGCGAAAGTGCATCTCCAGCCTTGGGCGGGGCAGTGAAAACCTCTGATGCAGAAGGTTCGGAAGGTCAGGGTAGGGCCTGCTCCGGTGACAGGAACACATCCGATGTAGATCGTATCATGTGGGTGCCGAGAAGTTCGCTACGAGATTTCAAGTGCAAAGGCCTTCTGTTTGGCAAGAGTAATGAGGATGGTTCGGAATCTGGTGCTTCGATGTCATCTGACGCCAACAGTTCTCCAGACAAAATTGATCATCCACAACCTTGCGATGATGATGACTCTGACCACTACTGTCGCAACGGTATGGAGAGTTCTGATGTCATCTCTGATTTTGATGACATTTTCCCAAAACGTTTATCCTCTCAGAAGCGTCCTTATACTTTCCGTGTCAGAATGCCGCGGTGAAAGAAGATTCTGCGAACGGTTCACAGAAAGCTCACCAAAAAAACACTGGCGAGTGTGCGTTGACAAGTTTGTTGTAAACAAGATTGTTGCGCTCGCATGATCATGGAAGACATCAAAGCTGTTCGCTGTGCATATTACTATAAGCTTCACAAAAGTAGAGATGCATGGTGGGTTGAAACGTTAAAGAGGTTCACCTTCGTGGAAGATGAGAAAGAGATTGTACAACCTATTGTGGGGAAAAGAAAGGTGTGCATTAGTGCATGGTGTTTCACACTGGGTGTGTGCAGGAATACATTTTTGAAAAAGAGGATGACTTTGTCAAAAGGTTACATTATGCCGGAGCATGGCAGCACTGGACTCAGACGCACATCTGCAACATATGCGACGATGTTCGGGAAACTAAGCTCCTTTGTGCGTGACAATAAAGATTCCATGCCCAATGACATGAGGATCAAAGATGGAGAATCACGAGTGGTTTTGAGATCGCCTGCTTGCTATAACAAGGTTGACATTTATAAGTTGTTGAAGTCACAATTTGACAACCTGGGTGTCCCTTCTGTTTCTCTCCAAGTTTTCTATAACATGTGGAGAACACACTTCTGGCATGTGAAATTCCATGAAGTTGATCAAAACTTTCCAAAATGCGAGAAGTGCGTTGAGTTCAAAGAATCTATAAATTTTGCGAAGTTCGTATGTGTGCGCAATTATTTCGTTTCGGAACGTGACAAACACTTGGACTTGCAGCTTCAACACCGTGCTGCTTATGAGGTGTGGAAGGATGAGTCGAAGAGATCAGGTTCCAACAGTTTATGCATCATTATTGACGGTATGGACCAAAGCAAGACGAGTATTCCACACTTTGGCGGAGAAAATAAGTCGAAGGCATTCGCGAATATTCCAATGATGAAAACAAATTTAACAGCTATTATCGCACACGGCCGTTCACCATCGGTGCATGTTCACACATGGTACCCTTGCTATCCACATGATTCCAATGCTGCGGTGTCATCCATTATGAAAGTTCTGCGTGACATACAGGCGACAAGCGACTTACCTCCTAAATTGAGGATACGAGCCGACAATTGCTAGAGAGAAAACAAAAACAAATACGTTTTGTCTCTATCCGCAACTTTGGTGAAATTTGGTTTCTTCAAAGAAGTCGAATTCGGTTTTATGTTGGTAGGACATACACATACGGACGTTGATGCCACTTTCAGTCATTTCTCTCGCAAACTGAAAATGCATGATGCTTATACCATGCTCGACCTGTTCAAACTCGTTACCAGTTCCCAAAAAGAGTGTCCTTTGTACAAATTCATGGATGAAATTGCTGACTCGCGGGGGGTTGTTAAGCCCTTCCTGGTCAACAGACTGACCGGTCGTACTAAGCCACATTTATTTAGGTTTTATATGAAGGATGACAATCCTGTGTTCCAGTGGAAAGAGTATTGCACTTTTCCGCACTGGTCTTCTCCGGTCTATTGCTTCAAACGAGATGAAAATAAAGCATATGCTGGACCCGAATAGCCATTCGAGCCTTCACCTGTTCTCCCGTCACCTATTCGACCTGTTGAAGAAACATCACGTGGTCAACCCGCTAAGGATAAAAATTCGGATTTCAAATCAGGAATTGAAGGCGTGGAGACGTTTGTTGAGTGGTTGGAAAACACGCGGCACGAGTGGTTGGGAATAAAAGATGAGGTTATCTTCTCAAAGGAGAGTGCTCTTTCACACTGGAAAACTTTCCTGGACACAATTGAGCAAAATTATGGGTCTGGCTTTGCGAAAACATCACTCAAGGCTGGCTTTTGGACCTCGCAGAAAAGAATTACGAAGGACGATGCTGAGGATATTGATATTGCCTTCCTCTTGGAGAGTAATGAGAATAAGGAGCCGTTGTTCGTTGGGCCAGCCAATGAGCGTCCAAAAGCAGAGCTCGAGCCGGTTGTGGATGTCGAAAAGGGACAATTCGTTCTCTTGCGTCCTTCGCAAGATGATATCGATTAGGGAGTTCCCGTGTGGATGGGCAGAGTCATTTCTGATATTGACAACGCTAGGAAGTCGCCTGCTTTCAATCATATTCTTATTGAATATTGGGTGTCACAACCTGTCGTCAAAAGTCTTTCTCTGCAATATGCAAATGCATGAAAGAAGATATGGAAGAAAGACAGCACAACAGCACAGCAGTGGCAGCACGTGAAGTATGTTTTGTGGAGCTGGTCATCAAGGACGTTGCATTTGAAAAATGGAGTGCACATTCTCAAATCGGTCAGAGAGAAAGCCTTGGCATGTCTTTCACTTCCCGATGATCAAGACCAATAGGATAAGTCGCTGAGAAGGCCTCATTTCGTCCGTGTTGGTGTACCATTTACTTGTCATTGAGCTTCTATTCATATATAGTTAAACTATATTGCATTGGCTTGCCTTTTACTTCCCTATGATGAAGATTAGTAGACTTTAAGTACGTAATTGAAAAGAGGTAATCATATTTCATTCGAGCGTATTGCTGTATCAATTAGTTGTCATTGAACTTCTGTATTTCATGTGTTGCAGAATGGTTCATTCAACGACTGGATGGCCGCCAAGCAATATGGTGTGGGGTAGAAATGTATGGCATGATATGGGGTCTATCTTTTTCACACCTGAAGCGGTTTTCGATAGTGCAGTACTCAGTGTCAGAGGTGTGGATGTTGCACCGGATTGCTGGGAGCATTATCCTCGACAATGTTTGTATATTTGTGGTTGTAGGTATTATGGAACAAGAGAATATCCGCGAGAAGCGCTCGCACCGTATTCAGAATTGTACTATTCAGCAGTGAAGTTCTACCACAATGACTTCAAGGTGATGACCTTGTACTGTGCAGCGTCAAGTATCCAAGGGCGCTGCAAACTTTCTTTTCTTATTCATAACGATCATTCTACAAGTGCAAACATATCCAATGCACATGACATCAACGAACGAAGACGAAAAGCATTTCGAAGGAGGATCATGGACCAACCGTCGCTCAAAGCACTTGTGGATGGGCTTGTGGACACAACGATTACATATGTACGAAGTCTTCTGCTGCGAGAGTATGAAGTCATAGAAACTTACGTAGAGTACAAGGACCCCACGTTCGATGGGCACAATGAGACGAATAATATAGAAGATTGGACAATTCACATAAGGAGAGCGTAAAATTTATCACCCAGATCGTATTAATATGTCCATTACGTACTTAGATCTGATTCAAGTAGCCTTAGAATATCGTTTTTAAGTGTTATCTGGCAGTGCCTAGAAGTTGATTTCAATTATAGTCAACTTTGACGAAGATTTTGACAATGTATAATTTTAAGAGTTCATAGACGCACCATTGAGCTGATGTAAGTGGCCTTGCTTTGCTTTTAATATAATTATCAATGGACTTTTGCATTGAATTTTCCTTCCACGGTCTCCATATGAAGGGTGTTGTTATAGTTTGAAGCAACTTAAGGTCTTAGACTTTGGAGAACTGCTCTTTGTTTGAATGTGTCAAGGGTTTTACAAATTTCGCAATTCTTTTCTTCGCATATGATGTCATTTTTTTCGTTTATATTCTAATTATTTCGACATTTCTCTGCTCCAGGTTTACATTGTGCCGAAATATTCAAATCCTATTTTTTCTGTTCTACAATTTACCTTTTGTTCGGTTACTTCGTTAATTTCATTATGTTCACTTTTTACAAAACAGTTCATTTTTAACGAAAATGCCGTTTATAGTTCAGTTATGTCTTCCACATGTACAACAGGGTCCTCCTTTTCTTGCCAAATTCGGAACATTGTCGGTGCGTTGGGATCAAGTTCGGCCACTCGGAGGGCCTTTTCTCTCATGTCGCCTAGAATATTCGGATCGATCATCTTACCTCTTTTGTCATATACATCGCCATTTAAGTTCAAGGTTATGAGTCCGTCTCACTCGTCTTGTTTCCTGATGTGACATCTTTTTACTGTGTGACCTTGGATCCCATAGTGGGTACAAATGCACTCACTGTGGTCTATCCATCCTCTGCCATATCCCTGTCCGTTCCACTGTCCATTACCTCTACCATACCCTCTGCCGTAGCTTTGGTTGTACCCTCGACCATACCCCTGTTGGTACTCTTGCCCCTCTGGATTAGCACCCCCTTGGGGCTGCCCTCAATTTCCACCTTGATTTCCGCTTCCTCTATTCCCTGCTCCTCGTTCCCCCGGTCCTTGATTCCTTCCAATGTTCCTACCTTGTCCACGTCCTTGTCCTTGCCCTTGGGACCTATTCTGGTTTTGGCCACCCTGGCGACTCGACCCTGGTTGGTTTTGCCCGGTTTGTTGGTTCTGTCCAACGCTTTGGTCTCCTCCCAAATTCTGGTTTTGGGGCATCATTGGATACGGACCCTGCATCGGTCATGGCCCCATTGGGAAGTATCCGGGCCATGCTTCCATTGGCGGACCCATGGGCCATTGCCCAAATCGGGCCGTACTTGATGATGGTTTTTGTCCATACTGGACTATCGCCTGTTGAGTAACTTATCCCTTACCCGAGCCTTGTCCTCTAATGGCTATATTCCTAGCTTTCCTTTGACACTTCGTTAACTTGACCACCTCCTTCGGATCCCCTTCGTCGACCTCGCCTTCCCCATCTTCTTCCTCCTTGTTTCTTTTTCCTGACGGCTGCGTCACTGTTAACACCTTTGCCGATGACACCCTCTCCCTAAGTTCTTTTATCTCGTTCGCCATATTGCTCAATACCCCTCCTAGCACGTTGTCTGTTCCTTAGCTCCTACTGCCTTTCTCTTCCTTCGCTAGACTTTAACCTAGTGATGAAACACTTGATCTAAGTCCCCAGCCGCAATATTCCTCTAGATGGTCTCCCAAGTTGTTTTCCTTCCCGATGCTCCTCCTCGAGTCAGCTCCATGGCCTCATACCCGAAGAATTTTCCCAGGAATATGACGCATTGCATTTCTTCGGACAACCCTAGGACCCTTTCGGCTGTCTTTTCAAAGGCGTTGGCAAACACCCCGATTGTGGTGAAGTCGTCTCTATTCATGTTATAGAGGTGTTCGATCGTGAGCAAGCCGTCCCCTAACTTAAACTTTCTCTGCATGTTCTTCTTAAACTCTGCCCAATCATTGTTGGCCTTTCTTACAACTTCTTCTACATCCGACTTACATTCCCACCATACATACTCATATAGCTGAGCAAACTTCTCAGTTGAAGTTAACTGGTTGAAGATTTTCTCGAGTAACTCCAACCAATGAGATACTTTTTATCCTTTGAACGGGAAAATATCAATTCTTGGCAAGTTTGACCTTTTTATTGTTCGCCTCGCTAGTAACTTAACGATTTTCGCCGCGGTGATCTGTGGCGGCCCCCCTCCATTGACCTCGTCGTCGCTCATCTTTCTCCTTTTCTTCATTTTTCTTGCTAGACTGTAGACCCTGTCAAGGTACACAAAGCGACCATTGACTCATCTTTCATTAGTAATTTGACGTTTTCTTTACTTTTCTCTCAATGTCATTAACCTGAATGACTTCTTTATGATGTAAATTTCCCTTTTTCAATGGTTTATTTAATCCAGAAGCACCCTGCCCCGTGCCAAAAGCATCTAACCATGCCGAACAAAGAGGAAATATCATCTAGAAATTCCTCGATACATACTTCTTTGCAGAGCTTCCGCCAAATTGAATAGGTTGAGCGATCTTCTAAACGATAGATGCGTAGATACGCATTTACTATACATAGAATATTATAGAAGTCCCCTTTTGCCAGCTTCGGCCCCATTTCTAAGTACAGACAGTAAATGAGATCTGACGCCCTAAACTCGAAACCCATCTCAGGAACTGATTGAGCAGTGAGTACCGCCCTTTCCACATTTTTCATTCTCTAAAGCGCCTCATCAATTAGGAACTTGGGAAGCGTGGTCTTAATATTCATTGTTGGATAAGTGAACTCAGTGACGTATTTTGCTTCAATTGATCGTATGACCTCCCCTTCTTCTCCCCAGTACATCTTCCATGAAAATGCCTCAAGGGCCAAGCCCGCTGTCCAAACGTACTTGGAAACGGGGCGACTCTCTCCTATCACAAGGTCAATTACGTGTGCCCTCCAGAGAAGGGCTGATAGGTAAAGAGTCACTTTTACTACCGCATGTCTTTCTCTCGTGGTCCATCCAGTCTCTACCCATAGGAAAGCTTCAGGCCCTACTGGTATTCCACACCACGGGTCCATCTCATCTTCTTCCTTCATCTTCCTTCTAGGTAACGTCATTTCAACCCCTCCGTCCTTTTGCTTGGGTAAGTTGATCAAGAAGTTCCGATCAGCGAACCACATCACAGAAGTCATCTGGTACCCTGCTTTACACAACATGCAAGGAAAGAACCTTTATCTTTTTAGTAAAATGTCTAATCTCCCTTGACATACTTTGTTTCTCATATCCTACCAAATTTGTATTCTCAGTTTTCTTGAGTATCCCTTTTGCTTATTGCATTTGAACAAGGAGCCCCTGCTTCAGTTCATCCCAGTAGTTATGCCTATTTGCCAAATCGTATCGGTGAGCATATGAGTCGATTCGCGGTAATATATTTAGCGACGCTCTTCCTTCAATCAGATGTTTTATCTCTAGGTATAAGTAGTATACCAACAGAGGGGTAGACTCATGATATTCTCCTTCTGGTATTGCCATTGTGGCTTCTGCCGCCCTCTCTACTTGCGACCTCCCTCTGAAGGCTTCATTCACGATCAACATGGGAAGGGTCCCTCTCAGGTATGCAGCTGGCGGAAGGAATTCACAAACCCTCCTTACACTCACAGTTCCTATAACTCTTTCAAACCCATTCAGACTTGCGTCTCGGCTTCGAGTATCGAGCGCGGACTCTGCAATCGATAATAGTCTAGAAAGTGGCGATCTATTCCTCAGACTAAATTTATTATGACAGCCTACAAGTATTCTGATGAGAGACATAGGGTAACCCTTTCTACCGCACAACTTTCACCTCGAACCCATCCAGACTCAATCCAGATGAAAGTTTGTTCCTCCATAGACTTTCCCCAACAATGCCCCGTTTCCTCATTCTCCTCATGACGAGTTGGTAAATTCATCATTAGGTCATTCCTCATTCGTATGGGCTCTCTGACCTCGACTTGATACCGGGCAGAAACCATCCTGTTCTTGTTGGTATACTCCACCTATTCATTATACAACACAATCCTGCCCACTTTCCCTTCATTTAGCTGGCAGCTTTCAAGCTCAGGATTAACTAGTCCCCCCTTTTATTTTGTCACCCCATCCAACCCTCTCGACCCTCATATAATCTTTTTAGACAATAAGTAAGATACCAACCACAGATCTCTATTTGACACAATAGAAACATCATGATTGAGATACACAGCCTCCTATCAGGAGATACTGACTGAGACACAACAGGAGGGTCAGGAACGTGAGGTATCGTGTGGGGTCCTTGTTGGTGAGGTTGGGGAAGGACGGTCAACTGCCGTTCTTGAGCCAAAAAGGTAGACGGCTGGTAAGGGCTAAGATGCGGGCGGCTATGCGGCTCGAAGCGTGGGGAGACGCTCCGTAACGCCTCGCGTACCTATATTAAAATAATAAGCCATTCCCAGGGCTAGGGGTACGCTCACGCCAGTCCTCTTGGTGCCCTCTTGCTCTCAATCCTTCCTCCCTCTCTTCTAACCCCTCATCTTCCTCCTTTCATTCCTCTCATTCTCTGGTCAAGTCTATAGGCCTATCGGATGCCTTCCCCTGTCTGTCGCCCCTTCCTCTACCAGCACCGGTCCCACGACCCTTAGGTGCCATATCATCGGCCTTAAGTACGGACAGGGCGTTTTTATCTCTGTATTAGTTATCCTATGTTTTACGTACCGCCTTGTCTGTTGCAGCCTTTAGTCACCAGCTACTTTGCTTTGTTTGTATCCCCACGTTATCGTATTTAACTCCGAATCTTAGTCAAATCTAACCTAAAATTTGTTGTTCTGTCAGGATCATCGACTTGCCTTACCCGAGTTCGTTCACTAAGGACCTCGGCTAGAAGCGAGATCCCCAGCAACGGCGCTACCTGTCGCGCGCGGCGGTCCCACACCCAGACGCAAAGAAAATTTTGTGTCGGACCTCACGATCGTGTCACGCAGGAGTCTTTTTGTCACCCTAACTTGAACAAAACACCACTCCGACCGTGCACGCGTGCTATACATCTCGCGACTCCCTACGACAAGTTAGGGATCCCGCGAGGTACAACACACCGCCACCTGCGGGAGCTGTCACCATCCCTTAGGTGGACGTATCCCTGTTGAGCTACTGACCCACATGCGAAGGTTTTTATATGTAATCGCAGAGGTAAGTCAGTCGAGGGCGTTTTCTCGATCGCCGTAACATAGGCATACGCGCGGTAGAACGCCTTAAGACTGACCTGTATATCATGCCCCGAAGTGCTAACTTCCCCGAACCGACTATTTAATCAGGTCGACCTTTCCGGACAGTCTTCCACGCTTAGTTAACTAGGACAATGACTCTATGTCTCCTCTGTTGACCTTATGAGAAAAGCCAGAGTCAAGCCCTTTTGTGATCTCCCATTCTCAAAAGAATACCAGACAAATGACTTCCTAAGCTCCGACCAGCTTTGCGATCTCATTTCATAGATGTATAAATAAGTATGTATGTAAGTGAGGGGGAGTTGAATGAACGGTAGACCTCACTTTCACAATTGCGGTTTCTTGTGTCCGAATATCTTAGACGATCCCAAATTCAGAACACAGTCAAATGCCCAACACCTGTGCAGATGCAAGAAATCACATACACGCATATAGATGCAGACACAGAATGCGCTACAAGCGTCAACCTTTAACCCATTCATAGCAAGTCCCTCACGCCCAAAACCTTGAAAACATCATTCCTTCCTAATCCTGACTCTTTTTTACCCCAGCCCTTCACATTTTCAAAGACCTTCAAGTGTGATTTTGACAATTTAGGCATAGATACAGGGGGAAGATCTATCCGTTTTCTTTTCAGGTTTTGTCTTAGGTGTGGGTATCAAGCCATATGGAAGTTGAGTCGGAGTTCTACCGACCTGTTATCCAATGGTAACAAAATTTGCAGTTCCTTACGGATTTCTTCCGTAGTCCTCTCCAAGAGTGATCAACTTGTAGACACAGCTGTGGTTGCTCCCTCCCCTATGGAGGTTGCTCCCTCCCCTGCAGAGTTCGCTGCGGCATCTGCGGAGGGTCCAGGCGGGTTTGCGGGTGGTAGTGGCGATGATGGAGAGGTTGGGAGGCCATCTGCACAGGTGGGTGTCAGTTTCAGCGACAACATTTTTGATGTTTCGTTAGGGCATCCTCCGACACCGGCAGGGAGCGTGTCGGTGTCGGTGTGGACGCAGCGGCCACGCCCGTCAGTCAGATACTTCGTGACATACCTTCATGCAGCACAGGCGACATCAGTAGTAGCATGTTGCAAGAGGCAGCAGAGGGGGCACCGGGTCGGTCGGGGCAACACAAGCGTGCAGCTGGGGATGATGGGGAGTGTCGACCTGTGCAGGAGCGGGCGACAGGATCGACCTCGAGGAGAGTGACGCAGACGATGCGGGCGAGTCAGCCTCGGTTGGCCAGTTTACATCCGCGGACACGGGCGATTTTGAGCGGGGACGTTGTCGCAGACGCAGCAGGATGGCAGGAGAGGGTCTCCGACCGAGCGACGGATCAGCCCATGAGCGCACCTGCTGAGGCGACGTTGCCACATACTGTAGGGCGTACAGCGGGCACCGGCGACCACGCCGAGCACAGTGCGCCCCCAAGGAGGAGCATGGCTGCACGTATATTGCGGGAGGATGTGAGGGCAGCGACAGCGCAGCGACCGTCACATGCGCCAGTCGTTTGGGAGTCTGGCACAGACGATTTGGAGATACCTTATGGCCAGCGGAGGAGGGTTTCCGTGTACGATCTTCTTCGACCACAGGGAGGGGTTGAGGTGGCGCCACAAGGGAAGATTCATGCTCCGGATACTACGCACGCGCCGGCAGGCGGCACAGGTCATGGGGATGGTGTGACAGGTGTGGTGCCGCAGAGGAGGAGGAAGGACATTGTAGTCGACGATGATGCACAGTTCCACTGTTAGTCTTCTTTCATCCTCTCATTCGTAGTAGTGTACAGTATATTTAGTGCTTGAGACGAGGCCTTGTGTTAGTAGGAGTAGTCTGTAGTGCTTGAGACGAGGCCTTGTGTTCGTAGGAGTGGTCTGTGCAGGTCGTCATGACTGTATTTGTATTTGTATAGGTGGTTAGACTATTGTATACTATTTCCATGCACGGGTGCAGTTTGTTTTTGTTTGTCGGGTGGCCGTGGGAGTCGGGCTGAACAAAAAAAAAAAGAAAAAGAATTTTTT
>BFEA01000067.1:2697092-2707257 GCA_003427395.1 Chara braunii
CGTATGCATAGCCGTGAGGTGTCTGTCCCTAGGGTCAAGCGGTACCTCATCATAGCCTGAGAACAGATCACAGAATAGATCGACCTACCTGCTGCGCCTTCTGCCAGTAAATCGGCGTGTGGCACGGAGCCCACGTCTCGTATCGTCACCGCGTTGACCTTCTGACGGTCCTGGATCCATCGGATCTTGCCATTCGGCTTCCGTAGGAAGAACCATCGATTACCATAAGCGCTATCAGACGGCTCCGCAACGTGGGAAATCATCTTTTCTTTCAGGAAAGCGATAACTTTTTCCTTCTCCTTCTGGGCATATTTCCATCCCGCGTCATTCCAAGGAACATCTGGAATCGTATAAATCCTCGCTGGCTTAGCGTATCGAGGGTCAATCCTACTGCGCTCCGCGTCGCTGAAAGCTATGGCCTTATCACATGTCTTCAGGATTTCTATCACACGTTCTCGCTCCTGTGGGGTCAAATTYCCATCTCCGATGTCCATCCCTGCTATCCTCTCTTCCGTTASGCGTTGCGGCTCGTTTTTCTTTCTTTCTTTGATTTCTTTTGCGATCTCTTCTTCCGATATCCCTTCTAGTGCAGATCGCTCGCGGCCCACCGCCGCTGGCTTAACTTTTTGCGCTACTCGTTTGTGTCGCTTGGGTAGCCCCCCATAGGGGGCCGTGCCCTTAAAAAAGACACAGATATCACACCGCCAAATTCCTCATCTTTTTCCTTTGGGTACGAGTTGCCATCCACTATTAGCCGACTCCCTAAGTCTTCGATCTCCACCATCCGACCTTCTTCCTCTGTGAGCAGTGGTCCATATTTCTTCTCGCGAAATCGCACCGCGCGGCTGGAGATAGGCAACGACTTAATCTGCTCACTGCGTCTCGCACCCACAGCGAGAGCTGCTCTGTTCCTCGGGTCCCGAGGCTCCACTGTCTCAATCATTACTCGTGTCCCGTCTGGCTTCTTAATGGACAATGTTTGGCTCCCATCAGGTCGCTCTATCATCACCGCATGCACGTGGCTCAACCACGTTCGACCCAAGAGCAGGTCGGAGCTACAGTTCTTGACTGCAAAGATAGGCAGGGTCACTCGTACCCCTTGGACCTCTATGGCTGCCTTGTGACAAACGCCAGTGATCTGTTGCTTTCTCCCATCAGCCGTCTCTATCTCGAATAGGTATGACCTATCGAGGCCCAGTCCAACTTGTACCGCCAGGTCCTCGTCTATGATGACAGCCTCACTGCCGTTATCAATCACAGCATCGAGTACCGCTCCATCGTTTATAATCGTCTYCACGGCCCCGCTACCAAGTATATAAAACTTGTCTGGAGGCACACCTTCCATTCCATCAAGAAGGACCGTCGCCATGCGATCCGCTCTGGCGGTCACCCCCGTTACTACTACTATAGAAGCTTCCGCCTTAGGGCCCCCCTGACCCTCCTCCGAAAGAGGTATGCGAGTCTTCCGCGTGATCATTTGTAACTCGTCACGAGCTGGTGTCGATGCCGCCAGGTACTCCAGAATAGAGCACTGCATGGGTTGCCGAAGGGCCCGCCTCAGTGGCTCGACCGTGTCAATCTCGTCCAGCGAACTCTTCATTAAGAACTTCTCGCGGTGAAAGGATAACCTCCTCTCCATCGACCCGCTGCCCGTCCTTCTCCGCCATCACGTAATCCGTGTCAGTTTTCTTTGATGTAGACCCTCTCGCCGACTTGGTGGCCGCCACCCTTATGGGTGTGGTCGTCATATCTCCCTCAAAGGTTATCTTGATGCTCTGGCTTCTGACCGGCTCCATTCCTTTACTCGTCTTAATTCTCCTTGCTTCGACATTCTCCTTCATCGAAGGGAACATCGATACATCTCCGAGATCATCTGCCCACTTGACGTACTTGCAGTCGTCAAGCACGACAAGTCCCTCTTCTATTGCCCGTTTGAGGTCCGAGCAATCCCTCTTGATATGATATTCTCCTCTACAGTAGACGCATGAGTTCCTGGGAGTAGACGCCCTATCGTCTGCGCCTCTAGACATCGAATTCCTGCCCGCCTTGGGGTCAGGCGACTTGGGATATGGTTCTGATGAGACGCAATATCCCCCTCTCTCATTCCGACCGCGCGGATCGTTGCGCCGGTCTCCTTCAAACCCTCATTGCTCATACCGCCCTCGCGAATCATCCCGGCGGTCCCCCGAGTTATATCGTCCTCGTGACTCATCGCGTCGGTCCCCTCGGTTGTACCACCCCCGCGACTCGTCGTGCTGCTCTCTCGCATCTCCCCCGTGCTCAAACCGTCCGCGCGACCCATCTTGTCGTTCCCAGTCCCGATCTCCTCTCTCATATCTACTTCCTCTATAGCCGTCCCGACTCGGTCTCTCGTATCTGTCGTCCCTATATCCATCTCGATCCGATCTCTCATATTTGTCGTCCCTTTATCCATCTCGTCGGCTCTGTTCTGTCTCCCATCGGCCGCGGGAGTCACGTCTACCCCGATCGGCCTCACAGCGAGGGCTTCGCGGGTAATCATCCAGCCTCCTTGCTCGCACAAACGGCTCGCGATCTCTGTGGTCTCGGTCTATCTCATCGTCCCTACGTCGCCATGGCTCATCGTCTCTCTCTCTTCCCCTCATTCGATAGTCAATCAGCGTCCGAGGATTTCTATCCTCGACACTCCTCCAGGGATCGTTGTTCCTACGGTCCCAGCGGAGTGAATAGGGCCCTCCAGGGTTGTCCCGGTAGGCCGTGACCCATGTGACGGTCACAATCTCTGTAACCTGTCTCGTTAATCCCTTCACCATGTCCCGTATCTCCTTCACTTCCTCAGCCACGGCCTCATTCTTCTCCGACCAGGGGTAGTCCTTGAAATCAGGACATCTATCAGTGACATACTCCTTGTAGAGAGAGAAGTCACGTCTCCTCATCCCTCTCCACACCAAGTCCTTGTAATCGTCTGCCTCTGTCTTTATCGCGAGCTTTAGGACTTCTGGGAAATCAAGCCTGTCGCGCGGAAGATCTCTAAGTATACTCTTTTGCCTACCTTTGGACAAGTGTCCGATGAAGATAGTACAGCGCTCGACCTCTGAGATCTTCCCCTTTTTCATCAGCACATCGGAGATCTTCTGGAAACGCATCCCAAATGCCCGTACGCTCTCATCTTCATATTGAGTCATTGTTTCAAGGTTCTTGATGGAATACTTGTTATCCTCCAATTTGTAAAGTTTAACGAGATTCTTCTTGTACGTAGTCCATTTCCCATCCTTCGGTCGAGCTTCCTTAACTTCCCTACCGAGACTTGGGTCCACATTAAATAGGAAGTTCTCTACAATTTCTTCCTCCGACCACTGACTCCGGCTGGCGTGAAGCTCTCACTTCTCTAGATATTCAGAGATACCATAACCCCTGAAGGTAGGAGGCTCTGAGACCTCGTGCGTAATAATATAGCGGTCCTTGCTCTCGTAAGGGAGCGGATATGACTCCCTTGTCTGGGGGTCGAAGACTCGCCTGGGCGACGCCCTGTCTCTATCTCTGTCCCTCCAATAGGAATCCCTCAAATTCTCTCTCCAGTCGTCTCTGTTCCTGTCCGCTATGGAGTCCCTCCGCTCGTACTCGGGGGAGCGCTGCCTCGTCGCTCCTCGTCGTCCGCTCGAGGTACCCGTCTTTTGAGCCTCTTGCGGCTCTGTCGCAACTGACTCGCCTCTCATGTCGGGCCCTCCGTCATTGGTTTGGTCAGCCCATCTCAGCGGTGCTTCTTGCCTAATTCGTTCCTTCAGATCCCTCAGTGCTCGATCGGGCGATGCCCTGTACTCTTCTCCCGCTTCGCTCGTAGTCGGTTGTGGCCCCATCGTGTCGGGTTCCATTGGATCTCCAGAAGATGCAGTTAGGTATTCTAGCCAACTGTTTTAGCCCGACCCTATGACAGTCACTGGAGCCCGGACCCGTGACAGTCGCGGCAGCCCGGACCTGTTTCTTTGTCACGACTCACGTCCGCCTCCAATCTTAGCCCTCGACTGCCTTGATTACCACCTCCAGTATCCCGTTCCGGTCGCAGATCTCGTGTCCTCTCTCTATCCCAAGAATCCCCGTGTCTAAGTAACCTCTCCTTCGGGATCGGTCAGCAAGGTCGTGCCTGTCCGGATCCACAGTACGCCCTTGACAGGACCCCTATCCTTGAGACAGATCGCAATCCCAAACCTAGCCAACGTCTCCTGATCAACGCTCCTCAAACTGTCGCCCAATGTCGCCCATCGACCTTTCTAGCTTCCTCTATCCTTCCAAGAGCTCCCAATTTCTATTTACACTACCTTATCTCCGCAACAGTTACGAGGTCATCTGTCTAATAGCTGAGGTAAGTTAGTGCTATAACGACTTGTAACCTCATCGCCGACCGCTCGAATATCTCATAAAATGTCTCAAAGTCCTCATTATCTCCTCCTTCGTCTATCGCGTCTAAAGTCTTTATCGTTTCCTTCCAGTACCGGTTGTGAGCGGCTAACACCCTGAGTATTGCCCCATCTGTTACTACTCTCCCTAACTCTCCTGCTTTCCTGGCTTCGCTTATCTTCAACCTCTCAGCCTCTCTGGTCGTCTCGTACCATGCCCTTATCCGAGACCGCCCTTCGAAGGGTGTTACTCGGAGCACGTATTTTATTCTCCGTCCTCCTTCTATTCCAATCCAAAGCCCTGTCCCCCTTGCCTCACGCAGGGCACGGCGGAAACACTCTGTCTCCTCAACTATGCACAGTCTGGTATGGAGCTGGAGTTTTATGATCACTAACACTAATGGTCCATCCAGTCTCCCTACCACATGTAATGAGTACCAATCCGTCGTGTGTAGTGCAGTCCCGCTCATGTCCCGTCGCTACTCCCCTGCGCAACTTTGTCTTCCGTTGTCTCGCTTTCTGCAGATCGCTTACTAGTTTCTCTGCGTGATACGCTTCTAGCCTTTACCTTCTCCAAAAAGTCTGATCTCCACGCCTGGATAATCTCTTTCTCCTCCCTAAACAGACTCTCTAACTCTCTCTTCACGAGTTCAGCCCTTCGCAACTTGCCCTCATCTTGACACGACAAGTTCTCCCTTAACTTGTTCCCCAACTTCTTTACCTAGTTCAAGAGTGGTTCTTTAACGCGCTTTCTCACTCTTCCGACTACCTCACTCTCCTCTTCCATACCCAGTTCACATCTTCCTCCAGCTCACCCTCTCACCCTCGCTCTAGCCTCCGCTACCGTCTCATCGTGGTAGTGCTCCGCGCGCATATAACCATGAGACCATATCATCACATCATAGGAAATCGAGGTCTGGAAGGTCACTCGCGCCAGTACATCAGCTCTACGCTCGTAGATCAAATCCCTAGCTCGTTGTCTACACTCACTCAACGTCAAGTCCTCGTCTACGTACGCTCGGAGAAGTACTGTCACAGTGTATCCTGTACTTACCAGTTGCTCTTCTACACGCATCACCGTGGCCGTCCTTCCCGGCATTCCCTAGGCCGCGACCTCGAAGAGAAATCTCGCGTCCTCTAGCCCCGCGTAATCGATCTCTGCCCGTCTCCTGCAGTACCTAATCAGATCAATAGGCCTCAGACAGTCCACCCAGCTCATAACATCTATGATGTCGTCAAGCGTCTCTCTACTGGGCGGCCCCCACCTCACACAAATGGCGTAGTATACTTCCTTGAAGCGGGGCGCTAAACCCTCCCAGAACGCGTAAAGTGTGTGATCAACTGCTCGCCTCAAACGATCCACGCTCCCATAGGTCTGCCCTATCACGAAGGTAGGAACTCCGAACCGCCAATTCTTTCTCGGGTAGAGGGTCGGATGTGGTGGACCGTATATCAAGCAGCTCCTACTTGTCCTCCCTCCAGCGAGTCTCGCCAATTGCTGATTAACGATCACCCTGCCTAACAACTCGCTTCTCCACCAACTCCTGCTCGCCCCTGCGAGCGTTAGCCCTATCTCTAAATCGTGTGTTCTATCCGCTATTAGATGTCCGACCCCTTCTAGATCATGAGTCCTCTCGGGTCGTTCGTCTCGTAGTATCACTGTCCATAGGAAGAGCCCCTCTGCGAGCCACGTTCCCAAGTATCGTATCGGTACTCGCCCTGCCTCTTCTAACGSCACAGGAAGTGCTATGTCGTATCCAACCGCCGTCTCTCTGGGTCCCACAAGCTTCCTCCCACTATACGATTCGGACTCTCGTGAGAGAACATAAGCTAATCAGGCCACTGAATCACTCCTCATCTTTCCCCCTACTCTCGGTCAGCATCCCTCTACTCTCTCTGATACACCCCATCTCTCGACGTTGCTGACCCTTCTGACAACTCCCGCACTCAGGTCCGGTATGGTCGAATGGGTTCAGTAGCCAGGCTCACTCATCTGTCGCCCTGGTGCGCTCCTCTACCTCCTACGCCCGGACCGCTACTCCTATCCTGGGAAAATGGGCGTCTATAACGTCAATGTCCTCCTCGTCAACCTCACTCTCTGGGTCGACCCAGTCTGGTTCCCACAGCTCCTCGTCGTCCTCTCGCTCCCAACCCTCATCGTCAAACTCGTCCTCGACGCGGTATGGCGCCTGTCCTATGGCCTGGTAGTATTCCGTCAACAGATGACCGTATATCAGAGGTCGCCCGACGTCCTCACACCACCAGCTCCCCCAGTTGTCTGAGAAGAGCCGCCCGATGCAAGTCACGTACTAGGGGCCTGCTCGGAGCTCACGGTCTAGCCAATCCCAAACGCACGAAGGCTGGGGCCACTCGTCGTCTATTGAGCGGATCAGCTCTATAAGCTGAACCCTCTTGTCTCCCCAACGAGGCCCATCGGTCGCAAGCGAATAATAGATGTAGTCTAGGTCGGCAGGCCTTCTCGCCAGGATCTTGAGATCCTGATAGGCCAGGTATGTCTCGACCACTCCACCAATACCTCCAAAGACGCTCTCTACTACGAACGTCGGAACTATTGCCCGCAGGCTCCTAACGCTGTACGGGAAAAACCCATCCCGTGCTACCATGAGCTCGCCCGTGATATCAAGAGGAGGGCGTCCGTGAAATAGGGTCAACGGGTCGCTCGTGTCCTCCGCTCGGAAAGCAGCTACCTCTTCCCCTAGGTAGCGTAACGCCCTGCTAACTGCGTCACTAGTCCCTGTCGTCGCGAGGCCCACTACGGCCTCCCTGACCGCACCCGGTCCCAAATACAAGTAGGCTCTCACTACGCCCACTCCTTGCCCCGGCCGGTGCTCTCTGTACGTCCAAAGACACACGTCCTCGGACAGGATTATGGACCTCCATGCAAACTGGCCGTTAGCGTGTCGAATGCTGCGTCCGGGGATCGTGAGCTCGACCAGATCCCCCTCTATGAGTTCAGGGGGCTCCAAGTCCCAGTCAAGGGTAGCCCCATAGACCTCTACTTGCACCCGCGGCCACATCCAACTGGCGGCTAGAGAGAACGCAGCAAGCGAAAGGTGTAGATTAATAATTGAAATTTCGCGTCGCTTGCCTCACGCCTTCGAGGACAAGCTAGTAGGTTCACCTGAAACCAGGTTACCGCAACGTCTCTTTCCCTTCTCCTTCTAGGGAATTCTTTTGCATTTTCCAATTATAAATTAAAGAAAATGTATTTAGTTAAGATAAAATTTCTTTCTTAGTTTATATATTTTAAGGATCAATACTTATATAAGCCCGCCGAGTTTGATGCTTTTTAGGGGTAGAAATAAAATTTCGGGATTTTACTAAAATTTCGGCAGAGTTTCGCCTCCCCCCGTTGGGATGGGGTTCGGGACTATTGTCCCTAAACAAATGCCTACCCAGAACTAAGCCAAATGAAACAGGAGGAAGACCGCTGAAAGAAACAAATTTCTAACGTATTTTTAATTAATTTCCCTAATCGCTTTCAATATATATATATATATAAAAAAGAATTAATAATTTAAATTAGGAAATTTTGCGAAGTTTCGGCTGCATTTTGGCTCCCCCCCGTTGGGGTAGGGTTTGGCCGAAGTCCTCAAAAATGCAGACGAAAAATGTTTAACAAGAAAGATTAAGTATCTCAATTTTTAGCTAATTTTCAAGTATTTTTTTTAATTATTTAAGATTTAATTGAATAAAATTCAGCAAATTGTCGAGTAATTTCGGCAGCACTTGGCGCCCCCCCGTTGGGATGGGGTTAAGCGAAGTATCTCCCGAATCACAAAGTCGAAATAAAGTCGACTCCCTTTTCTTGTAGAATTTTAGATAATTATTTTGATTTTTAATTGATTTTAAATGACAAATTATTACTTAAAACAAATTGACAACTTAAATTATTTAATAAAACAAAATTCCCAACATTGATTAATTTCAATTTGGTCAACTGGATTTATACAAAATTTTCTCATCACCGGTCGGATAGAAAGACTTGTATCCGCCCGGCTACGCACCGCCCTTCCCTAACTTAGGGTTAGGGTTTTACCCTAATTAGAGTTCCCCCCAATTAGGGTTTTAGGGTTTTGCGCGCCACCGCACGCCACCACGTCCAACTTCTCGAGGAAGAAAATTTTCCGTCGGTTTGTAGTCAGTTAAAAGTCGGGCTCCAACAGATCACTTTTGCCGAACTTTTTTTTTTTTTTTTTTTTTTTTTTTTTTTAATACAAAGAAAATCACTAATTCCTTTTTTTTTTCCCCCTCTTTTCGTGTCTGTTGGCGGTCACTACTCGTTCTAACGGGGTCCGTTTTCCCCGATTAAGGTCTCAAAATGTCGGGAAAAATACAAGGACCAACTCTGGTCCAGGCGGGGTTCACCTAATTTCGCTCCCTTTCTTTGTAATTAAAATAAAAGAAAATTCATGATTTTCGGAATTTTAATTAAAAAAATACAAAAAAATTCATATCTCCTTTTCTAGCCATTAAAATTTTTCAAAAAATGTCTCAAAACGTTCCCCTCGACGAGAGGTCGAACTTTGGTCCCTGTGCGCCTTGCGCAAAAACGCGCGGATCGGGAGATATTAAAAAAAAAAGAATTAGAAATTTAAACTCGTGATTTTTGGGATTTTTAATTCGAAAAATACAAAAAATTCCATATCTCTTTTTCTAGCCGTTAGAATTTTTCCAAAAACGTATCAAAACGTTCGCCTCGACGAGAGGAAGAGCTTCGCTCCGGTGCGCCTCGCGCAAAAACGCGCGGATCGGGAGATATCGAAAAAAAACTAATTCAAAAAATATCAAAAAATTAAACTAATCAAGGAAATGAGCTAATTAGTGCTTGAACTCATCAGCCCGTGCCTCCCCCGTTGATTGGGGAAGGCCACGGCCTTGGGGGTGCAATCCCCTCCCCAGCAACGGCGCCAAATTGTTGTGGGGAAATCCGGGGAGAGGCGCCTACCGTTCGCTGAGGCCAAGGGCAACAGCGCCTGTCACTCGCTGTGCCCACATCAGAGGTCCTCAGCGGTCGGTAGGGAGATGTGCGTATGTTTGCCTGTCACTACCTTTCCGCCAAGCGAGTTCGAAAGCTCTTTTCCACTGTGCTGCAAATTTAGAAAATAAAATAATCCTTACCCCAAAATATTCCGTTTCAAGAGCCCTTTTCAGTGCACGGCAGATTCAAGAGCGAAATTATTACCAATTTAGTGTATTCCGCTTCAATTCGATCCAACATACATCAACGCTTGCCGTCATAACGAACAGCTCTCTCTTCAGTGGACAACAACAACTGCCATTGTGCTCAACTGACCGTTACCGTTTCACTATGCCCCCATGAATGCTCGGTCTAATAATTGGAAATGTACCCCTTTGCCGCTGAGATGTTCAGAATGAGCCGTCTTTACTAGTGAGGGTAGGCTGGTGAATTGAGCACTTTCATTTTCCATTCACTCAGTGCAAATGCATCCGGCAACGCACGTGACCAGGAGCGTCTAATGAGAGGTCTCTTTTTTTTTTTGTTTGAAATTAATACTAATAGTACATGCAGAAATTATGAAATGGTGCCTCGAGAGACTTCTCTGTACTCGGACTCGAATGCAGTGGAGTGATCTCATCACCTGCGGAGTGACCCGCTTCACAACCAGCGGTAATGCCTGTGTGCTTCTGCAGCGGCAAGCTTGATCTCGTCATCAACCAGGTGACCCGCTTCATAACCAGCGGTAACGCCTGTGTACTTCTGCACCAGCGAGCCTGATCTCATCATCAATCAAGTGACCCGCTTCATA
>BFEA01000067.1:2736576-2752922 GCA_003427395.1 Chara braunii
TTACTATTCAGTGTGCTAAGTTCAAAACAAATTTTACTTTATAATGAAGAAATTCTAGTAGCTTTTTGTTTTGTGGGTTTTGTGGCGGTGCGAATAATGAACAGAAAGCTAGACGCAGAGCTTATCGGCTCTGGGGGAGATGTTGGTGGGCTAAGAGAAGTATATTAGGGCAGGAAGATTGGGTATTTGCGACGTTATATGGCCCGAATGACCCTCTGCATTGATTAGAATTGTTTGGATGATTACCATGATTGTGTTTGCCAAATGGGGAGGGGGACGGCGATTGCCGGCGATTGGAATCGGGTGTGCAGCCCGGGGGCTGGTGGACTCAGAACGGGATCGGGATGACGACGGAACAAAGAGAGAGTCTCAGACCGTTACTCCTAGTACCTGCTCCGATGGATATAATTAAGGCATGGGGATTATGAGAGACATAAGACCTCGTTCCACTACAGTAACTCTCGAAATGTGCAAAATGAGAATGAATCTTCCGCTAGAAGATGGACAGATGCACAGCTGCGGTAATGATTTTTGTCGTTTGTGCGTGTGTCGAATTTTCCGCTAGAAGATGGACAGATGCACAGCTGCCATGATTTTTTGTTGTTTGTGCGTGTGTCGAGAGTAGTGGAGTGAGTCCCATATCTCGGCAAAGATGGCCAAGGCAAACAGGCTACAGTGTCACCTGGTTTGCAAGAAGCGGGCCGAGAATGTGGCAGGTGGTGTTAAAGGGCGATTGGAATCGGTTTTGGATGGACCTAATATCTGAGTTTTTTTTGTTTTTTTTTTTGACAAAATGCTTCAATCTATTCGTGGGGAGCAGCAGGTGCTGGGAATATAACTTAGTCG
This sequence comes from Chara braunii, assembly GCA_003427395.1. Taxonomy (NCBI): domain Eukaryota; kingdom Viridiplantae; phylum Streptophyta; class Charophyceae; order Charales; family Characeae; genus Chara; species Chara braunii. Next base: position 2,737,423 of record BFEA01000067.1, read on the forward strand.
CTGCTGCTCAGGTGGAAAAAGTGAGGGAACAGAATGTCCGCTATCGGACCTTAAACGGTGGACATAACTGCTGATGATGAGGAGATACTAAGAGAGGGGACCTGGCTACCGTGTTCACCCGAATCATTGTAGCTGTATTTGGCACAACTTTCGGTCCAGATGCAGCGATAATGACGTGGCGTTCTATTCGTGTGAAGACGGTAGATCAAGTCAAATGCATTGAACCTGCAGGCTGAGGATGAAGGGTGGCACTCATGGAAAACCAGTTCAGGCACGATTGGCACTCAACCGAAGACCACTTTGGTCCTGTGCCGAAAGAATGGATAGACGCAGGGCCAACTTAGAATTATGGGTCACAAGTTTGACTGTTTGTTCGCTGATGGCCGCTTACAGCATGAAAAGACAAGGAAGAAAAGGAATGCTCGAGGAGAGTAGAGGACTCCGCGGCAGAAAACAGCAGAGAAGGTCAACCTGCTTCACAGGTTTTGCGAGGATGGAAGAGAGGGGATACTAGAAGGCTGAAAGAGTGGACATCCGTTAAAATTGGAACGATACAGAGAAGATTAGCATGGCCCCTGCGCACGGATGACACGCATAAATCGAGCAATGGTCCAAATTATTTAAAAAAAAAAAAAAAGGAACGCATTTTTTTTTTTTTTTTTTTTTTTTTTTTTGGGAACGCATTTTTGTGCAGGTCGAGTTTTTTTGTTTTAAGCCCAGATTGTTGTAGAGGCTGGATTACAGGCATATGAGAGTCACCTTCGGCACTCGGAATGGAGGAGAAGGGAGGAAGGGAGTGCTCACTTCTGACAGACTCACTGAAGAAGTGATCTCCGATCGATTTTTTTTAATTTTTTTAATTTTTTTATTTTTTTGTCGGTCTACGGAGTTTTTTGTTACCAGACATATTTGGTGACTGATAATACCGGGCAGGTCGTTGGAAGATCAGCCTCTGTGAGGGACGCCAGGCCCGTTTCCCGGATATCAATAATATGATCGCTTTTCTTGAAGAAGAAGAAAAAAAAAGAGATCAACCTTTACTACTTTTTTTTTTTTTTCCTGCTGCTACTTGTTCTTGCAAACAATAAAAAGGAAAAACAGAAAAAAAGAGAAAAAAAAAAAAGAAAGGGAGGAAAAAAAGGATCACCCTCTGCTCATGAGATGCCTTCCTGATCGCGTGTGGATGATCTCGGACCCTTCTTTTTTTTTTTTCTCTCTAATCTAAGACCCACTCACCATCCTCTCGCAAGTGGCTTTTATTTACATTATTATATCATATTATATTATAGGTTTTGTGAAAGTCATGCTTTTTTTTTTTTTTTTTTTTTTAATTAAAGGCTAATTGCCCAACCAATTCAATTACCTGTCGAATCTGGACAGGACGGCCTTTCAGGCCTTTTTTATTGTCATTATAGTATTACGGGGAGCCGTGCTCAAGCCTCCAACGAGGGAACATGCGGGAGCTGCACCCACCAGCAGGTGGGCGATACCGGTCAGGGGTCAGCCCCGGTAGCATCAGGACCGAGCTTCTTCCATGGGTCAGTCACTGTGCCTCCCCTCCGGTCCCCTCCCCCTATGAACATCAGCAGTCTCTGCTCAATGCCACTCGGGGGGACCAACGGCATATCTCTAGGTGGCAGGCGCCAAGCTTGCCCAGGAAGGTGCAAGAGGCCAATGGGGATTGAACCCAAGACCTCCTGAATGCCACCTGCGTGCCTTACCAACTGAGCTAGGCCGCTGGATGGTCATGCATTTTGAAACACCTAAAACATGGATTTTCTCTGAACATGCCAAAAAAAAGTCTGTGATTCTTTTCAACCAATGGGATCTGTGAATTTGAAGGGTATATACGATATATTGATTTTCCTGGGAGAAAAACGGGCACTTCGAATTATATGATTTGGCAAAAAAAAAAAAAAAAAGATTTGAATCATTTGATGGGGAATCTAAGCTTTGTGTTATGGATGTTGATTTGTGTTTTATGGCATTAAATCACTATTGCAATCAGACTTGTCTTCTTTCACTCAGCATGCATGAAAACAGATGGCAATCACACTGGAGACGAGCACCCACACAAAGCCCAGAGATATCATGGCCAAGAACACAGTTCGGATTCAACTCGCTTCGAATGGTTATGCCGTCTGTGCGCCCTCACAACACCCTTCCACGCTATATCCTCAGCACTTACACACAGTGCCACGAGACTCTGGATCTCCCTGGATATGCCACACAGGCACACAGTTCACTGCACACTCACTCACATATACGCTGTAGACTACCACTAACACTAACTAGCAGCTAATATGGCCTTTTCGTCTCCCTTCCAGCCCACTTCTTCCTCAGGCACTCGCAGACCTCCTTGCACAAGTCGCTCAGGCAGGGCTTCCACACGCCTCACAGTCTGAATGAATAACTGGACGCTGCCTCTTGATTTATACTTCTGTTGGTCGCTGGTCTGCTCCTTTCCACCGGGCGTAGTGTGTACACAGTCCCACATGGTACTTGCTGACTGGACACAGTGCGACTGGGACTGGGTACCGCTGACTGGACGTGGTAAATCTACCCACTTGCCCACTTGCCCACTTGCCTATCCACTGCCTCGGAGACTCTCCAAGGGGCAAAAAAAAAAAAAAAAAAAAGACTCTCCAAGGGGCAGTCCTAGAAGACTCTAGACCTTCGTACTTGCCCTTTCGGTACTGTAGCAGCTACGACTAGGTTTACCCTTCACTGCCTTCAGACCTACAGGAGCTACGACCAGACATAAGCTAGGACTCCTACCCTACAGGTAAGCAGCTCGAACCTACTCGTAGGTTTACCCTTCACTGCCTTCAGACCTACAGCAGCTACGACCAGACATAAGCTACGACTCCTACCCTACAGGTACACGTATTAAGCGGCTCGAACCTACTCAACCCTTGTATCTACAAGGGCCTTAGACAGACAACTTTAGGGGCACTGCCAGGTCACGGGTTCAAACATTGCTGGGGCAAAGTGTACTGTACAGGGGTTCAGGGCAGGTCTAGGGGTCGAACCCTGGGGTCTGCATCTGCTACTGCAAAGGTGAAAACCGTTTCACTATAAGAAGGGGGGGGGAAACAGTTTCCCGAGAGAGAATCGTGCGTGGAACCTCCCTGGCGCACCCCGACTCGGGACCCCAATGCTTATCTTCTTTTGTTTCTTCAAACATTGGGCTGTTAGGCCTCTATACTGAAGTTACCCAAAAAAAGGGGAAACGACGCGGGAGTCACAAAAATGAGTTGTAACAAAATAAATAAATAAATGAGCTGTAACTGCACTTGGGGCCAAGCTGCAGTTTCGAATTGCAGTTCGGGCAATGTATACAACCCAGGGTTCTGGCCAGGTAGGGTGCCCGAAGTGCAATACTGTATCTTGTTGTTTAAGCCCAACCAATTCAATCACCTGTCGAATCTAGACAGGACGGCCTTTCAGGCCTTTTTTATTGTCATTATAATATTACGGGGAACCCCGTAGCAGCCACATCGGTGCTCAAGCCTCCAACGAGGGAACATGCGGGAGCTGCACCCACTAGCAGGTGCGATACCTGGTACAGCAGGTGGGCGATACCGGCCAGGAGTTAGCCGGTAGCATCAGGACCTACAGTAGCTTCTTCGATGGGCCAGTCACTGTGCCTCCCCTCAGGTAAGGTGGTGGTCCCCTCCTTCTATGAACATCAGCAGTCTCTGCTCAATGCCACTCGGGGTGACCAACGGCATATCTCTACGTGGCGGGCGCCAAGCTTGCCCAGGAAGGTGCATGAGGGCCTGATGAGGCCAGTGGGGTTTGAACTCAAGACCTCCTGAATGCCACTTGTGTGCCTTACCAACTGAGCTGGAATTATAAGTCGTTTTTGTGACTCTACTGAAGTTTTTTTTTTTTTTTTTGTGAACACAACCCCTGCCAGTGCTAGTGCTGCTGATACGAGCAGTCACCACTAGCACCCAGGGGGAGGCTCCATCTATTGGTGGGGAGCATCATCTGCTGGAAAGCGGGTCCAGCGTCCCATATACAGATCATATACAGAGTCATAGTTATGAGGCCTGACAGCATTGATTGCCCTGTCTCCCAGGGGATTGACTGAGCAGGTGTGTGTATCCCAAGTGACTAGTTGGATAGTAATTTAAGCCTTTTTCCTCCGTATCTCTTCACCCCCCAGAGGGAGGTGCCAGATGACCCATTGAGCACTGATACCGCTTCGAGGAGAACTCTCTCCGGCTGTTTTTTGTTGTCAAAGTTAGCAGGATCCCTCCCCAGGGGGCACCAGGGCGGGTTCCTTTTTCTGCAGATCAGGACAGCTCAAAAAGAGTTTAAGGCAGGATCTCAACCAGTGACAGGGCAAGTGGTGGAAAAGGGTCCTGGAAGTCAGAGGGAGGGCGTAGCGGGAATGAGGGTTCTATATTAGTCCAGTCCTTAAAAATCAAACGATAATCTCTCATTTCGTCTAATTCCCGTGTCTCTTCTCTTCTGTCCCCGCTCCACTCTATTTTTGCTATCCAGCCCTCTCTTTCCCCACCTATCCAATCCGTGCAGAAGCTTGTGATCCGTCCCCTAATGTCTCATGATTGTTTAAGAAGGTCTAGCTGCGACTTTGCGTCCGACCATCTCTGCGTAAGTTCCAGCTGGATCTGTTGTCGAATCTGTTCCTCAATCTCTGGCTCCTCCACCCGTACTTTTCCTATGGCCAAAATGCACCTTTGCCACCAGAGTGCCCAAATCACAACCCTCCTTCCCAGTCTATACATATTTTTTACAAATGTCGTGGCTGTTGCTGCTGGCGGCCAATGGCCTGCCAGGATAGCCTATCATGTCCAGGGCCAGGGGATGTCTGGTACCATTTTTCGCCAGATGCGGTCCCACATGACGATAATGATGATGCTGATGTTGATGATGATGATGATGATGATGATGATGATGACGCACCAATGATGATGATGCTCATGATGATGATGATGATGATGATGTTGATGACGCACCAATGAAGATGCTCATAAAGATGATGATGATGTCAGTAATGCTGCTGCTGCTGATGATGATGATGATGATGATGCTGATGATGATGATAATGACGATGATGCTGATGATGATAATGATGATGATGAGATGATGATGATGATGATGATGATGATGCCCTCTTACGAGCTGATGATAAAGTTGTCGCTGACAAACATGCTGATGAAGAAGCCCGCTTACTAACTGATGTTGTCCCGATAAGATGACGCAGAACATTTCTTCAAAAAAACGCACTGGATATGAGCTGAGAACCTGAATATCACTTCCCTCCTTATCTCCCTCCATTCGTCCTCCCATCTCATGGGACACACTGTACTCTCCTCCCTCTTGCTGCGAGCCGACCTCCTCCACCAAAATATGCAAGATGAAGAGCACCAATGATTCTTCCTGAAGCAAGCCTCGTAAGAAAAACTTGCTCCCCCTTACACGGCATGCTAGCCCGTAGCATTCCTCGTGATAGGCACAAGACGGCGAGACGGCACCACAAATGCTTTCAAATGTTAGGAGATAGAGAGGTGAAGTATTCACCCCCTCAATCATCTCACAGCTTCGCCCAGCATCGCCCTACACACTCGAATTTCATGGCGCGCCCTAAATCTTCGATATCTCATGATCCACTGGACCATTTGATCTGAAATTTGGACCACCTAAGCTCCTCGACATAGACCACTGGTGGTCCAATTTACAGCTCAGGGCGCGCGCCCAAGCGCGCGCACGCTATTTTCCTTGCTGCGTGCAGTTTTCCAGCGCGCGCAGCTCCTCTCCGTGGCGGTAACCTTGATTGATGATTGATGCTGCTGGGGCGCAGCGCTCCCGGTAGCGCTGCGCCCCCCCCCCCACCTTGCGAACTGTGAAAAATCCCTTGGGTACCAGCACCCTAATATCAAGAAACTTCAATATTTTTCAAAAAAAGAAAAAAAAGAAAAAGACTTCAAGAATCAACAAGACTCAAAATCCAACTCGAAACCACTCCCCCCATCAATCCTCTGTTCCTCACTCCGGCAAGACTTACTGCAGCAGAGCCACCATCTCTACTGCTGCTATACCCTATTCCAATCCTACCAGCTAGCCCCGTCACTAGTAGGACGCATGGTATCCCACCGTCTTCTTCTCCCACTCACCTCGTTTCTTTTTTAGGATAGACCGTCGGGGTCCTAAAAGAAAATCCAAAAATCTCGGCCTCCTTACCAAACCTTTCCACAGTTCCTCAAAGTTGTCTTACTCCCTGCCGAGCTCTTCCAGGCCTCACACCCCCACTTCCTGCTGGGTTATAGGGCGACACAACTCGCCCCAGCTCCGGCCGGCGTCATCCCAGCATTAAAACCTTGGTTGTCCCGTGAGATGCCCACCCTAAAGCATCCCCAGATCTCTCTACCTGGCCTCACGCTCCTGCGTCAACAGATTACAGGGCAACACCCCAGCACCGGCCAGCGTCATTCTGGCATCGAACAACCACAGATCGCTGAGTATGGCAACTTCAAGGCATTGAAGGCAGCCTGGGAAAAGTTGATAGAAGCCCCAGAGTCCTAAACGTTCTCAAGTCCCCCTTAACGGCCAAACAGGGTACAATCCAGAAAAAGGGGGGTCAAAACTAGAAAATAATACCCACTAACGTAAAATCCCCTCTCAACAAGCGGACCGCCAGTCCCGACTTTCAGTCCTCGTACAAGAACTCACCTGGTCTCATATACCCCTCTGCTAGGGTAACAGGGCACCACAACCCACTATGTTGGACGATCTGGTTATTTGTGTGTGTGTGTGTGACACTGTGTGTGTGCGCGTGATTGTTGGTGTGTGTGTGTGTGTGTTTATGTGTGTTTGTGTTTATGTGGTGGTGTGTGTGTGTGTGTGTGTGCGCATGTCTTTTTTTCCTTTCTTTAAATTGTTTTTACATTTTTGTTTTTTTTTTAATACATGAAAATTCAAAAAAAAATAAAAAAAATTGTTGCACATCTTTGAGAGATCTACAACCCTATATTTTTTGTTTGTTTTTCTGCCTTTTGTTTAGCCCTAAAAAAATCTCTGTGAAACCAAAAAAAAATAAATCATTTCATCTTTTTTTTTCCATTGTGTTTATGTTTTTGATTAAAAAATAAATAAAGTCAAAGCTCAAAAAATAAAAATAAAAATATGGGGTTGTACCGTTGTAGACCGCAGGTGTGGGATGAGTATGAGGATGACAAAAATGAGTTATAATTGCACTTTGGGGCAAGATACAGTTTCAAATTGCAGTTCGGGCAATGTATACAACCCAGCTTCTGGCCAGGTAGGGTGCCCCAAGTGCAATTGCAAACTGTATCTTGCCCCATAGCGCAATTATAACTCTTTTTTGTGTCTCTAAAAGAAACAAAGAAAAAGAGGATGACAAACGGTATCATACAGAAGACGATGTTCACTATCAGGCTGTTGCTGCACAGGAAACATTTTGAATGAGGATGATGAATGATATCTGACAGAGGACTATGTTCACAATCAGGCTGTTGTTTGTGTTGCAGAAGCAGGCTTCTCATATCTACCCGTGCGAGACAGGTTGGGGGAGAGTAAATCCTCCACAGCCGAGGATGGTATCATCCACTAACGTATAATCTTCTTTTTTTTTTCTTTTTTTTTTTTTCTTTTTTTTTGAGGACAAATGCTCCAGCATACTCGTGGGGAGCAGCACGTACTGGGAATCTTTTTCTTATTTTTCTTCCTTTGTTTACACAAACATCATCAGAGGTAGAAACTTTGGTGTCTTGTGAAATCATCATCCCTCCATGAGTCCCTGGGGTGACTTACTCTCCTGTCTGACGGTAGAAAAATCTCCAGCGGAAGAGGTAAGTGGTTTCTTACATGATCTCACAGCTGTCAGGAAGACAGGATTCAGGGAGGAAGGTACTCCCAATGCTGCGCTACTGTGGGATATGCTGCTTCAGGAGGGCAATTTTGTGGGTCCGATTGTGGAAGTGGAAGGGGAGCTTTCAGAGGAGAAATCACTTCTAAGATCGAAAGGATATCGAATGAGATCCTTTTCCCCTGTTCAGTTATCGGTTTCGGGTGACAAAGCAGCAAATCTGCGGTGTGGGGACAGTGATTCAGATGAACCACCCATAATGACTCTGAATAACCTGGGGCCGGTCGCCTGTAGCTATGTCGAAAGACTGCCACCCGTTCATTGGGAAAAATGGATTTGGGGTGTCTTTTAATCGTTAGAAATTGGTCCCCTCTGTGTGAGCCTCCCCTCTTTCTTTTTTTGTGAACTCTGATTGGGGTCTCCACTGTAAGGTGGTGGCAAGAGCACCTCCCTCACCCATCGAGATCTTTTTGGTTTGGGCTATGCATGGTGGGATTGGCAAACTCCTGAAGCTGTGTTTGTGAAAGGAAGAAAGATTTGAGTTACAAGTCTACAAAAAAAAAAAAAAAAGACCGGCCGCAGACCCTTGTCGAATACATGCCGTGTTAAGAGGGCTCGGGCCTAGGAAGCAATGAAGGGGAGCACCCCCCTTTGCTAGAGTAACAGGGCAACACCAACTACCCCAGTACTGACCAAGCTTGTTCTGACGGATAGGAAGTGTCTTCCCCTCTCGACACCTTCCTTAACTGCACAGCCCCCAAGTTACAGGGACACTGCCCCGGCTACAGCTATGTTGGGCAAGATAGTTATCCTTTCCACCCTCAGCAAGTTCCAATAGTCTCAAGCTCCTCTGGTTACGGTTTGTGACGCGCAACCTCATGCCCTGTGCTGTCTTCCGTTCGGAGTGTTAGTCATGCGGAAAGAGGCCCAGAAAAACAGCAAGATGGGGTGTGCCAAGGATTTTTGGAAATTGAGTGTGGGGACACAGTCGGAACTGAAATCCCCCGTGTTGGTCCGATGGAGCAAGTTGGTTAGTTTCGCGCGTCGCGGAATGCGCGCGCGGACGTGGCGCGGAAACAGAAAGACCCAAATTCAATCCAAAAAATACTGTCGGGCTTCCCACCGTGCTACCGCCCGTCGTTTGGAGCAAAAAGGTTTTGGCACGCTTCGCGTGTCTCGTTTCCGTATCAAATCTCGTCGTCGCTCGTTGGTTAGTTCCGAGTCCGACGTGGATGGTCTCAGCCGTGTGGCTCTTTCTTTATACTCGTCTTCACTCCGCACACGGTAGTGGAAACCCCTGGACTTGTAGCGCTCAAAACGCTGACATTCGGTGCACAGAGTGCGCGGCCAGTGGGGTTCTACTGCCGTCCACGGAATCACGATCAACTCGTTAAATGGCAACAATACCGAGTAAGGTGGGAAGTGCGTATCGATAATAACAAAGCCCGCATCTACGATCCGTCGATTCGTGCAACGGCTTCTCGTACGTCCCACTCGCATACACGTGTCCTTTCCTCACTGTAAGGAAAAGGTCGCGTTGGGATGGGAGATACGAGAGGCTGGCGCCCAGTTGAAGGATGCTTGTCAATCCACATATCCATTAATCACAAAATATCCCGAGACGTCATTAAAAACAGAAATCATTCGCGCAACACTCAATCAATCCTTCTTGATATGAGAGAGAGAGAGAGAGAGAGAGAGAGAGAGAGAGAGAGAGAGAGAGAGAGAGAGAGAGAGAGAGAGAGAGCAAACACAGATCGGCTTGATCACTCATATGGCTACGGGTTCGATCAGCCCAACACAACGTTGGTCCCTGGGCGCCTTGTTTCTCAGGGCCGCCTCGTGATTCGGCTGCCGATGCCGTACATCATAAGGCAGATGGCATGCGCAGTATAAACAGAGCTACGGATCTAAACACTCTTGCATTCTCGAATAAAATCCCGACGACAATCGTCTATTCAATAGAAGAGTCACTCATTTCCTACATGCATTCACTGTGGAAGGGGCAAAAATGAGACATGCACAAGAAAAGATGGATCGCATCACTCAGTACACAGGAATCCACCGTTCACAAGACAAGAAAACAGGGTCCTTGTGTAGGAGGATTACCCAGGAAACTAATGGAAGAGTTTCGGAAGAAGTTCCTTCACACAGAATGCCAACTCATTTTCATTCAAGAGCGGGACAATCATTCAGACGCATCATCATTCAAGAGGAGAGAGAGAGAGCGAGAGAGAGAGTGAAATAGGAGGAGAAGACTTTGAGAAGAGCGCTCCGAGAACGTCATGTTGATCCCTCGGAACTCAAGGTTCAACCAATCAGATCCGTCGCGCGATAGGTAGGTCCTGTCGATCCACGCACCTGATTGGCGAGCGGGAGTTATCGGGGGATCGATTGGGCGTCGTACGCCAGGCTCAGAGGGTGAGAAGAGAAAAGGCACGAGAGGTGGCGCAAGACGGGTCCAAGATTCAGATGATCGAGAAAGGGAAATGGGCACGCGAAAGCAAGGCGGGAGAGAGAGGGGGAGAAGGAAAAACAGTTACGGGGAGAGAGAAAAAGGAGGGAGAAGGGAAGGGAGGCGCTGGAGGGAGCGATGCGGGGGACAGAGAGGAAGAAGTTTTTGCATGCACGGCGCCGTCAACAAAAAAAAGAAAAAGGCACCGAAACAGTTACAGCTTGCTTCTATCCCAATTCAAAAATTGAAATCACCATATCCGCGCGCGAAAAAAATCGACGCGGGAAAAAAAATCCTACGCCTATTCGTATTTACGCAAAATTCCGAGAGTTTTCCCCGATGCGCCCAAGAACATTTACACACCCAAAAAGGACACGTCGAAGTTCTGCTTATCCCGGAGTTCCCAACTACCGAGCCCAATTCCCAGCGCGCTTGCTAAGGCGCGCGCAATTTCCCATGTATTTCCCGACTTTGCAAAAGGAAAAACAGAATTGAGCAGTCGAAAGAGCTCTAAAAAAAAAGGAAAATGCAGCACCCGAAAGCAAGAAATCAAAACGGGGTTTTTCCTGGGGTTGGTAGGATACAAGCAAAAGAAAGGGTAAGAAAGATAACACGGGTTCGTGAAGTGGTTCGTCACATACAGAGCATCTGCTCCAGCACCGACCATCATCACCCCACCTTGCCCTTCTATAGACCTACCACCCTGGACGTCGATCCATCCACTGCACTGTGCACCGCCCTGCTAAAACGAACCTTCTCCTACTTACCGAATAACCTTTTTGAGCATTCAGAGATTTTCAAGAACACTCGGAACATACAGAAGTCAAACAAACTTTGCAGCTTAGACTAAAAAATTAAGGCTTAGAAACGTGAATTTTCTAAATGCTTCAAAAACTTTTAGAACTTTCAATTCAAGAAACAGTTGGGAAGTCTATCGACCCCCACTTATAGAAATTAACCTTTTTAGACCAAATTATGAAACTATCTAAGATGTCCACAACTGGACTTACGATTATGTAAAATCAAGAATTTTATGGGAAATTCCATAGGAAATTACTTCAAGAGAATACTTTTGAAGATAGAATTGAGATAAAATGAGGAAACACATTAAAGAATCTATCAAAAGCAGCTATTAAAACATGGAATTTAAAAACAAAATTAAAAAAATCTATGTAAAATATCCCGAAAAGGACTCACGATCCAAAATTAGGAGAAATTAAAACACGATCGTAGGCAAAATCAACTCTCACATGATTACAACAGTAATGATGGTTTGACGATTTGACGATCGCACAGATGAAGGATGGCAATACTAATATTAACGGGTGATGGTGACGGTAATCAAAATGATGCTCACCTCGCCGTCCATTGCCATCCATCGCCACACTCTACCATCCCTCATCTCACGTTATCGCCCACTATGTCACGTAACGTCTCCACACGCCATCTGCGGGGCCATGGCGGCAGGGCTCAGCCAACCACGCTCGCCCCCCGACACAAGGAAATCCTATCACGAAATTTGAATTAAGATTGAAAATTAAAACGTAGAGCATACCGATTACAAGTTAAACATACGACAAAAGATTAAACAGCATGACTCCAACAACCAGACGATCACTCAAGAATACTAACACAGGGTCTACAGAGTGTCTCTCATCCTTAAAAACCTTACAATTTTTGTCACGCCATGTCACGTCCTTTCTCCCTCCCAACCTCCACCTCCTCCCTCATCGGCTCGTAAGCAACTCAGCCATCTCGTGGCCTTCTAACTCTCGCGACCATCTGTCATAAGGCTGAACGATGAAGATAATCGGGCCGTAGCGTAAAACTTACCTTGTCTCAGCCATGTAGCAAGACACAACCACCAAACCCGTCGATGGCCTCTTGCTGGCAGTCCAGAAGAAAAAAGGAGCGTCCATGACGGTGAGGCACCTGTCGCGCGATGCATCAGCCTCATCGCCATCCCTCCCATCAGCAACCCTGAACCCAAAGCCACGCTGTGCTCAAAACCCTCGCACCACGAACCTTCTTCTCTCGACATCACGCCGCGCCACCGCCCCTTCATACCAAGCACAGCCTCTTCAACCTAAAACCTCGTACCCCCCACCATAATCCTTCTCCCTCAACATCGCACCGTGATACCATCTGCTATCCAAGACCACGCTGCGCCATCGCTTGTTACCGCCCGATGCTAAGCTTCCCTCCGTCGACATCGCGCCGCGCCACTACGGTGCCGCTTGATCCAACCTCGCGATGCACCGCCGTTGTTGCCGCCCGGTGCCGCCCAGTCCAGTTGCACAAGGGGCGCAGCGCTCCCGGCCGCGCCGCGCCCCGTTGCCCCTCTTAGAGTGAACCCGCAATACTTTCGGTGGGAGGTTGGATCTGTAGTGTGATAGCAGGGGAAGTAGCTCAAATCTTCATGAATACTTGTGGGCGTGAAGTTGGAAGAGCTGGCAGTGTCAATACTGGCAGATGATAGACAGATGAGTGCAGTATGGATGGGTACATTGAGGGGATCAACACATTCTTCGGGTTAATATAGGAGGGGAGAAGGAAGGGAAGGTACTGCATTCCCTGACCCTTCCAGTGGAGGATAGCCTACCCTTTGACGTTTTGCTAGGGACAGATTGAGGAGAATCAGTGAAAGCGGACATCTGTAGGGGCGAGCATGACTGCCGCCTGCCTAGCAGCGATGGTAGCAAAGAAGAAAGTTAGATTGTTTCATGAGTCTGGACCGAAGTCTGCCCTGTCGCTATGCTGTGTAAGTGCACCTGCACTTGCTAGACATGTATCGAAGTAGAAGATGATGGACCAAGTGTTTGTGGCCTATGAGAAGCCGGTGAGCGAAGGCAAGATCAACGAAGAGACAATACTGTCCCTGATAAAGTCGTTGTTGGAAGAGTATGCAGATGTAGGAGAGGCACCTAGCGGTGTAGTGCAAGGAGAGATGAAGCACAGAATTGAGATTGGGATCGGGAGTAGGACAGGGGGTGCGCTGGGAGTATTAACGTGGGGATGGGTAGTAATACATGCTGAGGCTGCACACGGGCCCTGTTTTGGGGGCCCAGCGGTTTGCTGAGGCCCCCAGGCCACCTGCCCATTCCAGGCACGTGACCTGGAGGCACGTGGCCATGTTTTGGCCACAGGTTGGCCGCAGGTTCAGATTCGAGGCAGCATTATTTATTTATTTATTTGTTTATTTATTTATTTATTTATTTATTTATTTATTTATTTATTATTTATTTGCTGTTGTGTTGTCTGTTTGCAGGGCAACGTTTCGGACTTGCGATTCCCAAACAGACTTCCAGTCTGTTCGGACCTAGGCCACATTCTTGGCCTCCTTCGCAACTGGGCCCTTTGGGGCCAGGTTTGTCCCCTAGCAGGACGTTCCCTGCTGCATCAGCAGGAAGAACTGGACGTCCGGTAGGGACCCAGGCAGAGTAGGCCCTTTCAGGCCAGGGCCAGGGGCACACCAGTGAGGCCCAGCGCTATACATAGCTGGGCCAGGTCAGGACACTCACACAGTTCGGGTAGCTCACTTCTTGGGCGACACGGTGCTGGAGCTGCGCGATAAAGCGCTGCGTTGTGATGAACCTTTTTTTTCTTTTTCCTTTTTTTTTTCTTTTAAAATGCTCCAATCTATTCGTGGGGAGCAACACGTGCTGGGAACCGGGCCCAGCGTCCCATATCGAATGATACAATGATTGAACGCGCGACTTTCTGCGCGACTGTATTTCGGGGGTTGATCGGGAGGGGCCCGCCCAATTCCATGAATGCCCCCGTCTTTTTGAAAAGGGTTGGTCCCACGACGGTTGGTAATTGATTGCGCCTTGGCAAGCGCGGAAGTAACAATTGCGCCAAAGTTCCCCTCCCCACTTTGGTGCAATCATCACGCGGGAGAAATCCTTTTTTTTTTTTTTTTTTTGAAATTTGAAATACGAGGGATTACGGGAATTACCACCAGCCCCCCCTACGTCGGAAAGTCGGGGGGACTGGTAGGCCAATATTAGTGATTCACCTTCGGCCTATCGGTAGTACATGGTGGGCCTCACTTCGTTCTTGTTTTTTTTTTTTTTTTTTTACTCTGCAAAAAGAAAACGAAAACGAAACTGCAGGTACCACCACATTTCGTGCCTCACTCCACTGCCCCTGACACGCATGGAAAACGAAAATGATTGCAGTGTATATTTCTATGTTGTGCTGCAATTTTTTTGTTTTTTTTTTCCCACAAAAAGAACAAAAGAAGAACAAAAGTGCAGCGCCTCTTTCAAAAAACAAGCGCCTGAATTGGAAACCGTGCGCCAACTTTTTCTCAACTTCAAATGCCTTTTTTTAAGGGTTTTTTTTTTTTTTTCATTTGTGGTCGCTGACTCCTCGCCGTTGATGGCCCTAACTCCCCGGAAAATCGACTTTAGGCTGGTAGGGGGAGGGGTGGTTTAATAGATTTAGGAATTAGAGGCATCGAGACTTTTGCTGCTGTAACTGCATGGTGCTCCTTACTCGCACGCGCATTGCTGTGTTCTGTCCTGCTCTCTGCTCCCGCCGCGCCTAAATCCTAATCGCAACTGTTATCTCTTCTCGCTCCTTCTTGGCAAGTGCAGGTGTAACTGTAATCCTCTCCTTCTTGATCTCCTTTTTCGCGCAAAACTCTGCACCTCTTTCCTGTCTATCTCATTGGCCCAGCAGGTGCATGACTGGATTGATGCGTGGAGAGCGGCTACGTCCCCCGCGCCGCGGCTTCATTATGCACCCATACGCACTTCCTCCTTGAAGTTCCCTCTCCCTCTTGCTTCAAGCATAATCCGGAATTATCTCGTGCAAATACCGAATGCTATAAATTTCGCAAGCACGACCAATTCGCTCTCTAATCTACACTTGGGAGTTGGTGCGGTCGAGAGGATCGGCTAACGAGCGGAGAACAGAACGGTGAGTAGGGAGTTGGGCGATCCAACGCGCTGGTGCTGGCCACTGCCGGGTATGCAGGGTCAACGTGTGGCCACGAAGGACTGTGGCACACGGGCAAACCTGGCTTGCATACTCGGGCTAAGCGGGATGACAACTTCGGATTGTTGAAAGGTGCGAGGCGATGGACAGCCCGGATCGTGGGAACTGAGAGAGAGAGAGAGAGAGAGAGAGAGAGAGAGAGAGAGAGAGAGAGAGAGAGAGAGAGAGAGAGAGAGAGAG
>BFEA01000067.1:2845658-2862008 GCA_003427395.1 Chara braunii
GGCCACTTGTGGTAAGAAAAGGAAAAAAAGAAATAAAGGAATGAATCTTCTGCTAAAACATGGAACACATACGCCGCCATATGTTTTGTCTTTTGTGCAAGTGGTGACGACTGAAGCAAGGCCATCGGACCACACAGAAAAAACAAAAAAACAAAAAAACAAAATAACAAAAAAACATAAACTTTTCGTCGGAATTGGAAACAAAAGAAATTGAGGAATGAAGCTTCTGCTAGAACATGGAACACATACGCCGCCATATGTTTTGTATTTTGTGTTGGTGACGAGTGGAGCAAGGCCCTTAGGGCCACTGCTCGTAGGAAATGGAAACAAAAGAATACGTAGTTGTAACTTGTAACCCATAACTGCTCGAAAGCAGACCTAACTTCGGATCCAGAACATATATTGCTGGCCTACTCTTCTAATGTCCAAAATTGGCTGAACATCTCTTGAGATGTTGGGACCCTTGCATATGTACTGTCGGGGTCCTCTGCCAAAAAGAATATTAAAAAAGGAATAGACGGGACCTATTTCTTTTTCTGTGGGGAGGTGCATAGTTGGCTACCTCAGCCAGCCCCGCACCCCCGCCCCCGCTGCCAGCCAACCCCGGCCCCGCACCCCACTAAGCCCCGGCTCCGAACCCCGCTGAGCCCCGCCCCCGGCCCCGCGCCCGCACTACCCCTGGCTCATAAGGGTGGGGTGTAGCCCCGGGGGGGGCCCGAAGTTGGGCCAAAACTGCAATATTGCAGTTTGGCCCAGGGGGTGCAGCCTGCGGCTGCGCACCCCCCTGTTTTTTTTTGTTTTTTTTTTTGGATTTGTTTTTTGTATTTTTTTTATTTTTATTTTTTTTTACTTTTTTTGTCGGGGCCAGGGGTGCCGACCTCCAGCCCCCGGGACCCCCGTCGGGGCCCCGGGGCCGGGGCTTGACAACCCTGGTTGACGCGGGCCATGACGGACTGTGGGCGCGGGCGACCCTGACGGGTACGGGAGGACTAAGCGGGGTGACGACTTCGTGGTTGGTGCGCGACGACGGACTGTCCGCATCGGAGAAGAAGAGAGAGAGGGAGAGAGAGTTGAGGTGGATGGACGCGGATTTGCTGATTCTTTGTCTTTTCCCCCTCCCTGCCTGTGTACATAAATTTTGAATTGCGGCCCCAGGCGATTCGCCTGTTTTTTTTTTTTTCCTTATGTTTTTCGAAACCCGGACTTGGATTTTTGTGCTCACACTTGTCTTTGCGATTCCCCTCTCCAATGCATTATGAATGCATGAACGCCATGTTTCGATCGTTTCTGATCTCTGTTCTTGCCTTTGGGGTACCGTGTGTATGATTACTGAGGATGCGGATGTATGGAGGCCATGCTTGCTTGTTTACATTTTGCGGGGAATCTTTTGTCTTTGCGTTGTCCGTCGCATTCGATGCACACATACGTAGAATAGGAATTTTGCGCAACTGATGATTCTGTCCGTGTGTTTGCTTGTCTTTGGATCAAGCTGTTTTGTGATCACTGCATCTTGCATAACCAGAACGTGCCGGAGTGATTAGATGGTCAGATACCGGGCTCAGTGAACACCGCGCGAGGACACGGGTAAAACGCGATCTGAGTTGCGCACTTACACGTATCCCCGGGCGTTGACTCATCGGGACCATCAATCTGTATGATTAGGAGTGGCCATTTCGGAATCCGCAACGGTGCAATTGTCTCGCACGAGCACGTGTAAGTCCGACGCCATTCGCGTGGCCTGCACGTGCTCGCACATGGCGACCACGATCGCGTGGACCCGTCCTTAGGCAACTCATAATACCGCAATGACATGATGGCGCGATCCTGGAATTCCGACTCATCCTACGACCCGGATTATTTTACCCCTTGGATAAACGAAATCCTAAGGCAGCGATACCCCTGCCACACTGAGAATCGACTATGTCCTCGGGAATTCCACTGCGCCACCTCTAGCGACCCCCGGTGCTCTGATTTCCGTTCTCCCGACCACACCTACTACTTCATCCACCTGGGATTTGTCGTCATCACCACCGGTTTCCCTCCCTTCCGCCTTCTTCTTCTGTACCATCAACTCCGTGTCGTTCCGTGGCCGGCCATAGCCCTCTACTGGCCCAGCACACCTTGCGAAAACTGTCGATGACGCGGCGATCAGAGAACCCCGGAGTTCCGAAGGCCTAACCCGCACGCGCGACGAACAGCGCCACATGGCCACTCCCGACAGACGGACCCATCGGAACCCCACCTACCCCGAAGGGGCCAGCCCATGAACCGCCGTCCCCGAAACCAATAGCTCGCTCGGTCTTGAGCGAACCACGCATGCCATCCGCCTTGTAACCCGAACCACGCATGCCATCCGCCTTGTAACCCGAAAGACCCTGTCAGAGGAGATCTCAGTTCTGACCTGGGACTCCACTTTCCCAAAAATCCTTCGCACACCCCTTTTCGCACTTCCAGGCCCACACCGCACTCCGATCAGGAAGTCGCGCTGGGCGTGAGGTTGGTATCGGAGCCCGACACGTGGTTGGGTCTTAGGATTGACAGCACGTTAACTAGGCGATCTGGCTAACCGAGGGCGGCCTCGCCCCCGGAACGCGCATAGACGCGACCCTATCATCACCCGAAGCAAATCGGCCAATCGACGAGCAGCCAATATGGCTGCTAATGTGCAAAACCCGAATCAGCAACAGAATGCTAATCAACCGAATCCTAATCAACCCGCCCCACGAGCACGGGCTCCCATGACGCCACCAGATCTCTATCTATTCGATCCAGCACATCATCTCGCAGGAGCATGGCTGGCCACGCTTAGAGCATAATAGTACGATGATAACGAAGCACGGATCAACATTCCGGCTCGAATGGGAGGAGACGCTCATCATTGGTTTAATACCTACGTATGGGTCGATCTCCCGACCTTTGAATGGGATTTCATGAATCGATTTGATTATGTTCACCCAGAGCAAGCGCTCTACATGATCAAGGACCGAGTGCAAAAACCTCTTGAATCCGTTGCAGAATATCGAAACCGGTTCTACAGAATGTTTGTGAAAATTGAGCGAGGTGAGCAAGTAGGGAGAGATTTGTTCATTGATGGGCCTCGCAGCCGAACAATAAGAGCTAAGTTGCGAAAGCAATTTTCTCCCATCACTCACATGCTACAACCAATCATGGCCGCTGCGGAAGAAATGAAACGGAAGTTCGCGGCGAACTTCCTAGAAGGAGAAGATTATTCTAGGGAAGGAGATTCATCCGAAGTCGCACGAGCGAGAGCTGAGCTGGATGCATTACAAAATAAGTTCGAAAATATGGGGTTTGTGTTAGGCCCCGTTACCTGTCTAGAACAGATACGTCCCAAACGACTTACCCCAAGTGAAATCCCGAGTGTCCCTATTCCTATGATACCAACACCTATAAGGGCGTTACCCCCCCCCCACCGGTCGAGACCCCTGTAAGATCGAGTGAGTCCGCAGCTATTTTTGAGCTCACCAAGACGCTAATTAGCTTGATTCAGGAAAGCAAAAAGGAGCAGCGAGAGCACAATGCTCGCCTGGAAGCCATGATGAGGAACATGCGGCCCATTGCGGTGCGTGCTCCTCCGATTCAGCAAGGATTAGCCCCGGCACCCGCTCTTGGGGGAGTCGCAAGCAATCTGAACGTCTGTTACGCATGTCATCAACCAGGGCATCTAGCCTGTGATTGCCCTCACAGGCCTCCGCAACAACGTGTCGAGGTCGCGCCGATGGCTGCAGCCCCCATCGCTAACGGACCAGGACGAGTCAGAGCTTTAATGGAAGAAGTAGAGGGTGGGGGAAGTGCCCTAGCCACCACGGAAGAGGCCGCCGAGCTCATCCCGTTAGATCAGTACGTATCACTTGGTTATCCCGGCCTTGGAATGATCAGAACGATCAGACCAGCGCCAGAACAAAAAGAAGTGGTGACCTTCTCCAGCAGAGATGGAGTCGGGAGGACCCACCTTCGTCACTGGGGAAATCGATGTGCTTAACATCGTTCGAGCCTTGGACCACCGGATTTCGCTTCCGATCGGTCATTTCCGATGGGGATTTGCAACACGCCTGCCACGTTTCAACGAGCAATGAACATGACATTCCAGAACTTCGTCAACAAGACGCGGCTAACACAGGGGATGATCAACTTCTGCGTGATCGTGTACATGGACGATATCCTTGTCTACTCGGAGACCTATCACGGGCACGCGCAACACATCGAGTGGACATTGGGAGCGCTGAGAGACGCAGGGTTCAAGATCGCGCTCGAGAAAAGCGAGTTTTTTCTCTCGGAAATTTTGTTCCTGGGCTACGTCGTGACACATGGAGGACTGCGGTCGGACTCAAGAAAGGTTGTGGCGGTAAGAGAAGCCCCAGTTCCCACGTCGCTGACACAGGTTCGAGCCTTCTTAGGGTTGGCATCGTACTATGGTCGCTTCATCAAGGGTTTCGCCGCGATTGCACGACCACTAACGAACCAACTACGGAAGGACCAGCCTCTTAGTTGGGATGCGGAGTGCCAATAGGCTTTCGCGACCCTCAAGGATGCTCTGGCAACGGCCCCTATTTTGATTCGGCCGGACCCCTCGAAGCAGTTCATTCTCATCACGGACTGGCAGCCGGAACCTATCTCCGCTATTCTAGCGCAGAAGGGGAACGATGGTCGTGAACACGTCATCGAGTACGCGTCTCGCACGGTACCGGACGAACGGAGGAATGACTCGGCACCTCAAGGCGAATGCTATGCAGTAGTCTGGGGAATCCAGCACTTCCATCCGTATCTCTACGTTCAGAAGTTTCGTCTCGTAACAGATCACGAACCTTTGCTGGCGTTGAAGAAACTCACTAATTACATGGGCATGATTGGCCGTTGGGCGGTGCGACTACAAGAATACGACTTCGATATCGTCTATTGAAAGACAGAGCAACACGGCAACGAGGATGGACTAACACGTCTGCATCGACCTGCTAAAGTACCGAAGGGCGAGGAAATTACAACGTGGAAGGAGCCGGACTTGACAAACGAGTCTAAGTACGGACAAGTGGCAGTTCTCCCACGTGGCAAGAAGCAAAACGGTGGCAATGGGTGATGGAGGTAACCCCACTACCCCTCTTTCGCCCCTTTCCTCTTCGTCTCTCCTCTCCCTGCTTGACAAATTTTGCTATTTTTGCGAAGCTATCTCCCGCGTGTACTCGGTCTCCATGCGTCCTAACGGGGAAGGGTATGCGGACTGGATAGATTGTCGACAGTGTGTCGCACGAGCCCATGGCTCGTGCATCCAATACAGAAACGATAGTAAACCGTGGTTGTGCCCCTTGTGTCGGATCGACAAGATTCCGACCGAGGCTTGCTTTTTGGATGCCACGTCATAAGGGTTGGAAAGGACCCGGAGGTTTAGAAGGGCTGAAGTATGGACTGATATTGCCTTGATTGCCACCCTAGTTGGCAACCCCCTCCAGGATTTCACCAAGGAAGATCGGAGGAGGGCCAACGAGAGGGCTCGGGATTACAGATGGATAGAGGGCAGATTAGAAAAACAGAAAACAGACGGCAGTGGGATTTGGATGGCTGTACCGCATCCGTTCATGAGGTATGACTGGGTTAAGACGGCACATGAAGAAACTGCGGCTCATTTCGCCGTACGGATCACAGAGTCGGCTATCGACAAAAATGAGTGGTAATGGTCCAATATCCGCGACGATGTGAAGTACATCGTCGCCAACTGTCAAGTCCGCGCCGCTGATAAGGCGTCGATTCAGCCGCCAAGATCGATAGTGCCAACGGTAGTTGAACGGCCATTTCAAAGAGTCAGCATGGACACTACCGACATAGTGGTGCCCCCTGGTCCTAATAGGTGTGAGTATTCAGTCCTATTGGTATTTGTCGACCACTTTCGAAATGGATCGAGGCCTAGCCTTGTCGCACGCGACAAGCCGCCGAAATCGCGCAGTACGTCAACCGCTTTCTCGGGATGCACCAGGATACGGAAGAGATCCTGACCGATAACGGGGCCGAATTTAGGGGAGAGGTACTGAGGAATCTGGTCATACATGGCGTCACTATACGAACACTGCACCCCACATGTCACAGTCAAATGGGCTGGTAGAAAACGCGAACAGGGTGATAAAGACAACGTTTTGACGGAATATCACGGCGCGAGATCCAAGGCCCTGGCCCGATATCGTCGACCACATCCTGGCGGTCCATCGCGGTACACCTCATGAATCGACGGGGCTAAGCCCCTTCCAATTAAGGACCAATAGCGTCACTTGCGTTTCGATACCAAGCCTCCTGGATGAATCTACACTGAACCGGTGACCCACTAGGGCCACGGCTCGGGACAAGGCCAAACGACACTTGGAACTAATGGAACGGTCCCTACCCAGGCTAGCCCGAAAACGGCACAGAATGACCGAATTGGCCCAAGGACGACAGGTCCGAAGCTACGAGGCCCGGAATGGCAATGCAGGCCCATGGCCCCAATACAAATTAAGGGGCACTGTGCAGGTGAGGAAATGTGCTCGCCAGGATAAGCTAGCGCCACGATTCTTCGGGCGATTTCGCGTGATCGAACTCGGACCGAACGGCGTGAACACCACGCGACTTGCGCCTGAGGTCTCCGGCGGCCGATCGGCTCGCCCGATCATCCGCCACGTGTCCTACCTCCGTCCCCTTCCTTCTTCTCCATCTTCACATTCACCTGATTCCTCCTCCACTGCGGAGGAAGGCAACGACTACCTCTCTCCTATCTCTCTGTCTCCTTCTTGTTCTTTCTCTATTACCCCGTCACCATCGCCATGAGCTTTGCAACGGAGCAAGTGATCAGCGTGCGGCTTCTTACTCCGCGGGGGCGAATCAGTGTCAATTGGCAGGTGCAGCGGCCCCATCTCTGCTCTGATCTCCTCCGATTTGCAGCTTTCTTCAGCACGGCGGCGGTCTACGCGGCGACAGAGCTCCGATTCACGGAAGAGGCAACTACGCGCGTCCTGGCCGAGATCTCGGCCTTCTGACGGCTATCCCCTCCTGGGATTAGCCATATCGCCGTCGTCGTCGTCTTTACAGGAGATATCACAGCGATTCCGCCGGCGATTCACTCCGACACCTATCGGACGTTGTGCGTCTGGGCTGGGGAAGTGCGGACATCGTGAACAGATCTCCTGGCTCGACGAGGGGATACCTCCGTGCCGGCGCATGACACGGACCTCCAGCTCCGCTCGTCTCGAAGCTCGCCAGCGATCATGCTTCTGGAGCTTCGTCCCTTCGCGCCGCCTCAATGAGTCATCGTCGCGTCTCCTATTTCGGCCTCCCCTCCAGCATCCCCACCCTTTGGCAGTCTGCGCGGGCTCCCACTCTCTCCTACCGTGTTAAGGAGAACAGTGAGCCGCTATTGAGAGAGGAGAAGTGGGACGCGTGGTGGGAAGACTATATCGAGCTTGCTTTCCGCTGGTCAGAAGCGGCCTTGTTCGGACAAGGACCAGAGCACCCAGAGGACAGCGTGGAGCTTCTGATCATCCAAGCGTGGAAAACAGCGGAGCAGGGCAATCTGCAGGGCTTCGTATTCGGGAAGGTGGAGGAGGGCAACCTCACCTTGATCACGGACGAGTTGCTGGTGTTTCTGACTCAGCTGCTGGACGATCTGCCCCTGGGCATCTTGTCACATAGTGACAAGCAGCCTGGCACCCACGTGCTGTCTCGAACGCTCGAGCCGCACCTTGTGTGGTCCACGTGTACGGAGATTGACGAGGACAACTGTCTCTACCTCTCCCAGGCGCTTTACTTGGAGATCGACGTTACCGATCTCACATTTTGGGACCCGATCGCAAAGAGAAACGTAGCGCAGGACGAGGAGATAGGGGAAGCAGAGGAAGAGGAGGAAGAAGAGGAGCCATCGGGTGAAGAACGAGATGATCCAGATTACGTACCGGAAAGAGAAGCGGGGATAGCCGACGGATCGAGCCAGCCGCGGGAAAAGAACGAAGAGGAGGAGAAGGTAAAACCAGATGAGGAAGAAGAAGAAGAAAACGAGCAAATGGAGTCGGAGTACGAAGGATTCGAGGGTGAGGTGCACGACACTGCTCGAGAACGAGCGCAAGAGCAGAGCAAACGGAAGCGTCAGGAGACCGCAGAGGCAAAGCGACCCGCGACAAACGTTTCTCCTGTCGATCGGTCGATCGGGGACCCGTGGCGTGATCCGGGGCTGCCAAAAGAAGAAGACGATGGAACCGCAGCAGAGGGATCGCGGAGCAGAAGAAGAAGAAGAAGTGAATCGCCAGCTCCCTCTGGCTCCCCGTCTTGGTCCTCCATTCGTCTACATCAAGATCTCAGCGTTCGGGCTTCGTCCCCGGTCGTTCTCTCGCCGACCCTGTGACTACCTCATGCTTACCCGTCTTCCCGATAGACCCCCGTTCCCCGATGGTTGGTGTCCTTTCCCCCATCACCTCTTCTACCATCTCTACGCTACCCGCCTTCTAGTCTCCGTTTATCCGCATGCGATTACCCGCTCTGTGGTTGATTCCTTTCTCCTTCATATGCTCCTGTTTAGTGCAGATTGGCGGGAATATAACCACATACAAATATATCGTACTATATCTGGGACTATTCCCGCCTGCGAAAACTATGAAGATTTTCGCGTCGTCGCCCTGCGACGGACCCTCTCCACCCCGACTACATCGCCGCCTTTCGCCATCTTCATGAGGTCCCTCGCTTCCCCCACATCCATCACTCCTTCCACTACGCTACCCTTCCTGATTTCGCCTCTCTCGCCATCAATCGATTCATGCCCCCTCTCCCCATGAACAATCCGCCACCTCCACCCTCGATGATTCGACTGCCATTCCCTGGGAACGTCTAGGGTCTAGGGTCTACCCTCCTTTGTGCACTGATGCAAGGCTAATGGACATGTGTCATAACAGCGGCACGTGTAATCCCCCTCCTTGGAATGTCGAAAGCCCACCCTGAGGAATTGGTAGAAGAGCAGTGTTGCCACATGGATGACGTCCACACTCAATTGAACGGCAAGTGGCATAGAGAGAGATGCTCCGCGTGTCGATCGATAAGAGAAATTGACACGTGTCAACAAGCAAGCAGGAGCTTGCTAATATTGGAACCCCTTGGGCGTCACATATGTGACGAACCACTTTTTGAAACGCACGACTCTCTGCTCGGTTGCAATGAGGGGTCCTAAGTTGGGAAAGTTGGGCCAATTACGGGAGATCGGGATCGGTGATATATTGCATCAGTGTCCTTGCTTTTTCGTCTTTTTCGTCGCTTCTTTTCGAATGGCTGGGTTCGGAGCTGGGTGTGTCCTGGGATGGCCTGTTGATTGATTGGTCGGCTGGATGGCTGGCGCGCCAGTGAGCGCACGATTAATAAATGTTAACGTCGTTTCTTTTGTTTCGGTTCCAAACTTTTGGGCGCGGACATCTCGCGGGAATTTGCTTCGTTCTTTTTTAATTTTCTTTTGAATCTTTTTCGAATTTTGTCGAGCCCCGATGGCTCTCGGAATTTCGGACTTTGCCTCTGGAATTTGTGCTTTTGCTTCTTCGCATTAGATAGGAATTTAGGAATTTAGTAATTATGATTTTTCTTGCCACGCGGCGCCTTTTGTCTACGCGCTTCTTCATGCAGCTGCAACGGTACTCTGATTAATAGGCGCCTTTAATCGTGTGCGTAACTGTAATTTTGGGCAAGCGCCATTGTAACTGTATCTTTCTTCTTGCGCTTTGTCTTTCCCGACCTCCTTCTTTTTTTTTTGCTGCGCTTTTGGTAGCCGCGGTCTGCATGATCGGATCGATGCGTGGAGAGCGCCTACGACCCCCACGCTGCAATCAGACCATGCAGACATAGGCAAATTCCTCCCCCTTCCCTTCTTCTAAGTCCTTGTAATTCCGTGTTCTTCGCGCATGCATGCACGCCATAAATTCCGGCTGCGCGATTAGTTAACTCTCTTAACCAGTTGTTGGAAGCTCGGGGTTGCGCGATAAGGAAGGGTGGGCACACGAGCGAAGTTAGAGGTGAGTAGAGCAGGAGCCGGGCGACCCGACGAGCTGGTGCCGAACGCGAGGGGTTGACGCGGGCCACGACGGACTGTGGGCGTGGGCGAACCTGACGGTGCGGGAGGACTAAGCGGGGTGACGACTTCATGGTTGGTGCGCAACGACGGACTGTCCGCATCGGAGAAGAAGAGAGAGAGGGAGAGAGAGTTGAGGTGCATGGACGCGGATTTGCTGATTCTTTGTCTTTTCCCCCTCCCTCCCTGTGTACATAAATTTTGAATTGCGGCTCCAGGCGATTCACCCGTTTTTGTTTTTTTTCCTTCTGTTTTTTTAAACCCGGACTTGGGTTTTTGTGCTCACACTCTTCTTTGCGATTCCCCTCTCCAATGCATTATGAATGTATGGACGCCATGTTTCGATCGTTTCTGATCTCTGTTCTTGCCTTTGGGGTACTGTGTGTATGATTACTGAGAATGCGGATGTATGGAGGCCATGCTTGCTTGTTTACATTTTGCGGGGAATCTTTTGTCTTTGCGTTGTCCATCGCATTCGATGCACACATATGTAGAATATGAATTTTGCGCAATTGATGATTTTGTCCGTGTGTTTGCTTGTCTTTGGATCGAGCTGTTTTGTGATCACTGCATCTTGCATAACCAGAACATCCCGGAGTGATTAGACGGTCGGATATCGGGCTTGTGAACGTCGCGCGAGAGCACGGGTAAAACGCGATCTGAGTTGCGCACTTACACCTATCCCTGGGCGTCGACTCGTCGGGACCATCAATCTGTCCGATCAGGAGTGGCCATTTCGGAATCCGCAACGGTGCAATCGTCTCGCACTAGCATGAGTAAGTCTGACGCCATTCGCGCGGCCTGCACTTGCTCACACGCGGCAACCGCGATCGCCGCGGACCTGTCCTTAGGCAACTCATAATACCGCAATGACATGATGACGCGATCCTTGAATTCCGACTCATCCTACGACCCGGATTATTTTACCCCTTGGATAAACGAAATCCTAAGGCAGCGATACCCCTGCCACACTGAGAATCGACTATNCCTAAGGCAGCGATACCCCTGCCACACTGAGAATCGACTATGTCCTCGGGAATTCCACTGCGCCACCTCTAGCGACCCCCGGTGCTCTGATTTCCCTTCTCCCGACCACACCTACTACTTCATCCACCCGGGATTTGTCGTCATCACCACCGGTTTCCCTCCCTTCCGCCTTCTTCTTCCGTACCATTATCTCGGTGTCGTTCCGTGGCCGGCCATAGCCCCCTACTGGCCCAACACACCCTGCGAAAACTGTCGACGATGCGGCGATCAGAGAACCCCGGAGTTCCGAAGACCTAACCTGCAGGCGTGACGAACAACGCCACGTGGCCACTCCCAACAAACGGACCCATCGAAACCCCACCTACCCTGAAGGGGCCAACCCATGAACCGTCGTCCCCGAAACCAATGGCTCGCTCGGTATTGAGCGAACCACGCATGCCATCCGCCTTGTAACCCGAAACCGCCCTCTTCGCCAAATTGCGCTCGTGCCCCCGAAAGACCCTGTCAGAGGAGATCTCAGTTCTGACCTGGGACTCCACTTTCCCAAAAATCCTTGGCACACCCCTTTTCGCACTTCCAGGCCCACACCCCACTCCAATCAGGAAGTCGCGCTGGGCGTGAGGTTTGGGCGTCACAGTGCAACGTTTAATCACATTGGTACATTGGTTGGTCGGGTTGACAGGTGACCAGCATTGCAGGATATTGTTGTTGTTGTCAGCGGGCCCATGGGTTGGAGGTGGGTTGGGGTGCCTTTGTTTTTTTTTTTTTTTTTTTAACCAGGCTCGGTGCCCAAGGCTTGATATTACCAATAATCAGATTGGGTCCGGGGTCCTCACAATCTACCCGGAGTGATCAAACCGAAAACTGCTGAGAACTGGGCTCATCGTCCCTCAAATAGTTATGATGATGACCCTGATGATACTGATGATACCACAGATAATGATGCTAGATTCAAATATATGAAATATATAAAAGATTATGCTATATCAGCTATTCTGGCCTCCTAATCCTAGAACAACTCCTAGCCCTCCCTGCACCAGAACACTGTACCTTAGAGACAAAACCAACCTACCCAACGTCAACCTTAGCTGATCTCTTCTGGCCACCTTGCAGCCCCCCCCCGGTTCACCACTGGAATGCCTTCCACCCTCAGCAAACCCCAGATCTTTCTACAAGGCCTCACACTCCTGCCATTTGTAGGTTACAGGGCAACGCCCCAGCTCCGGCCAGCGTCGTTCTGGCATCAGCAAACCAAGGGCACAGAACAGAGCAACTCAGCAGATATTAGTCCAGGTTGAATCATCTTTGAAGTCCTATATTCCGAATGTGGAAGAATGCTAGATGCTGTCAAAATTTCAGAACACCAAAATATAGAAAATATAAAAGACTATGTTATAACAGCACTTCTGGCCTCCTAATCCTCGAACCTTCCCAGCCCTCCCTGCATCAGGACATTACATCTCAGAGACAATACCCTCCTTACCAATGTCTACCATAGCTGACCTGTTCTCGCCACCTAGACTATCCCTGGCCCCATAGGTTGTCAAGGCAGCCCCCCCGGTTCGCCACTGGATTGCCTTCCTCCCTCAGCAAATCCCCAGATCTCTCTACAAGGCCTCACACTCCTGCCAAATTGCAGGTTACAGGGCACTGCCCCCACACCGGCCAGCGTCGTTCTGGCATCGCCAAACCAGGGGCAAAGACAAAGCAACTCTGTAGATGTCGGTCCCGATTCAATCATCTCTAAAATCTTATTATCCCGATTAAGGAAGGAGACAAGATACCGCCGAGAATTACAACACACCAGAAAGCATGATATAACATGGATGATGATGATGATGATGAAGATTTTGTTGATGAGATGATTCATACAAAATCCCTACTCTCCCTTCCTTCCTCCGTTCTCTCCACTCCCCTGTCTATCCCTTTACCCTAATTTGCCCCCGCTAGGATTTGATGCCCAGCCCCAGAAAAGAGTAATCCTCACAATCTGCCCGTGCTCCCTCCAGGGTTTCACCACCCACCTAATGAAACCCCTGCAGAGATGGGCTCTCCCCCT
Source organism: Chara braunii (assembly GCA_003427395.1). Taxonomy (NCBI): domain Eukaryota; kingdom Viridiplantae; phylum Streptophyta; class Charophyceae; order Charales; family Characeae; genus Chara; species Chara braunii. The sequence continues at coordinate 2,858,780 of BFEA01000067.1, forward strand.
CCCCCTCACCAAAATGACATTCGCTTGGATTTTGTTGATGACGAAGAACAGCATGCTAAAGATAAAGATAATGAGGAAGATAATGACGACCCTCTTATTTGCTGATGCGAAAGGTGAACGATGCCTTGAAGAACAACATCTAATAATAACAAACTAATAATGATGATAATACTCATCATCATAATGTGCCTGGAACACCGATTCTTTGCGAATGCAAAGCCGGGCTACAAGCTCTTTGCCTCTCAGCTGCCAAAGCCGCTTGCAAAGTGCCATCAACACTCTCTTCTTCTGAGTCGTCGGCATCAAAGTCCTCACCATCCACAAAACAAGTCACATAACCTGCGATTGTAAATGCCCCGATTTGTTGGTCGAAGTACATTGTCTCCAAGCGGTCGAGAAATGAAACCTCCCTCTCCGATGGTGCTTTATGATAACCCCTCAAGAGCTTCTCCACTTTTCTTCTTCTGAGGACATAAGTACGTTCCCCTCTGTCTTGCGGCTTTGTTTCGAAGAGAAACTCTCAAATATTGACCACGTTTTGGCCAACCTTGTAGACGAGATCACGCCCTTCATCATGTCGAGGAGGCGGCTTAGTAAAGTTGGCGTAGTAATCTCGAGTTTTGACCATCTTGTCAATGAACTGAGTGAGGAACTCGAACTTCATACTCTCCCCTTCCAGCACAATGCAATGACGATGACTCCTTAACAGCTCCCAAACCAATCCCGCATGACCTTTCCCGAGGAAAACGACAGCCTCATCCGCAGAACAAAAATGCTCCAATGTCTCCACCATCGCATTCGGCTCCCTTTCCATACCATCATAGACCACTTTCTCCAGTGGATCCATACCTATCATTTTCCACTTTGATGGTAGAAAGTTCTTCTTCACGACATCAGTCAACATCTTCGGCTTTCTTTCTCTCCGCACAAGTGCCGATATGTCAGCCACCCGCTCGGCAGATGATGGACCTGCAACTTGAATATCTTCAAACAAGGGAATAGTGTTGCAATGAAAATCCCCGTCGTTGGAGTACATGATGACCACCATTTTGTCTGTGTCCTCCAAAGGCAAGTTTGCAAGACGAGTCCATTTGAGAAGATCCAATTGAATGTCGCACATCGCAACTCGCCTCAAGAAGGGAAAATATTCATTCTGATTTCCTTTGCTTTGTCTGGGTATGAGAGCTAGTCGGAAAGGTATGTGCGCAGAAAATGACTGGAAGCTATGAAGAAGGGGCGTAGCAGGAAAGGGGGGAATGTATGGGAGTAGAGGAGCACTTACCACGAGTGGGGCTGAATGTATCTGGCCGCATGTTAGTACAAGATGCACTCGATTTTGCTCATTGCGCCGTTGGATAGAAGCCAAACCCGGCCGTAGGAGTTGGACAACTAGCGATCGAAATCATAGCAAGGATTGACTGATTGAAAGCTCTCTCTTGATTCTATGGGTAGTGGTGCATGGCCGTTCCTAGTTGGTGGAGTGATTTGTCTAGTTAAATCCGTTAACGAGCGAGACCTCAGCCTGCAGAAATAGCTACGCCGGGATCTGTTCTCGTGGTCAGCCTCGTAGACAGACTGTGGACTGTGTATCCACCAGAGACTGTGTACTACAACTCTACAGGCCTGGGCTACAGACAATGGAACAGGAGATACCGTGGACAGGACACACGCTGTCTCTGCTGATTCTGCAAAACTGCCAAGTGTTGCTGATGGTGGCAGTTCTAAAGACTACAGTTCCATAAGCTGGAGACTACAGTTTACAGGCGGGGAACTGCAGTCTACGGATTCCAACCTACAGATTATGGATTGGGTATCTGTGGGAGGTTGTGGAGTGCAGACCTACAGTCTGTAGACTGTGAAAATTGTGTAAATTGTGGGTTCTGCGGTCAGAGGGATTGTGAATTACAGAATCTGTAACTATGTGAGGCTGGAGAATGTGATTGCAGCGCCGTGTTTTTGCTACCGTTCGCTGTGTTTTGCTGTTGCTGTTCGCTGTGGACAGTAACCTGAACTGGTGCTACGAAGTACCACTGCACGTTGCTGTGGGGTGCGGCTGCTGCTGCATATTGTTGTGGCTTGCGGCGCCGTGGTTTGCTGCTGCTAATTGTTGCGGGCTGGGGCCAGGAAAGTTGTTGCGGACTGCCACTTTGCATTGCTGCTGTAGCGGGACTATTGTTGCGGAATGTCTTTGTGTACTGCTATTGGTAGAATCGGCTACTGCTATTGCTGCGGGTTGAGGGAGAAGTAGTGAAGGGGGGGGTTATTGCTACAAGCTGGAAGGCTGTCAGGAGTCGGCTTCGGCTGTTTGATCTGGAGGTATTGTCCAAGCTGTTACAGTTTGGCGGCCATTGCGGGGCCCTCAGGAGCTGAAGGCTACAAGGCCCTCTTCAGTGAGCCTGAGAGTTACCCTTTCTCTATTTCAGAGTCTCAACCCCTTCTACTTCTACCCTTCTTTCTCTAAGTCTGATCCTGATCTGAGGGGAAGGCCGCAGGCGGGATTGCAACCCGTAGGTCCGCGTCGAAGACCGATTGCGGGAGCTCTGCCGGAACTCAGGAGGAGTTCTGGAGGCAGGGAACGGTCAGGTGTATTTGTCTTTCACTTATATAACCCACTAATACCCATGTTTGTCTATCTCCCTGTAGTATAACTTTTGTATGCATGCGATTGTCCCTTTGGTTTTTGTTTTCTCTTCAGGACCTAATCAGATTGAATGGAAAGAATGTATGATAGTGAAGCATAAGTTTCAGTTTATTTTGATTGAAAGCAGACTAAGGATAAACGGGGGGAAGGTGGGAGGAAGATAAACTGCATGCGTTTGACCGGGTCAACCAAAGCCTGAGCATTGTTTCTACTGTGAATGGCTCAAGGTTATGTTTATTTGGCTGATTTATGAAGGACCAGACATTATTTCTACTGTGAATGGCCTGGTCGCTGTGTTTATTTGATTGTTTTATAAGAAACCAGACATTGTTTCTACTGTATATGATCTGGCTACCTTAGTTAACTCTGAAGGTTTGTCTGATTGAAGGGGTGTAAATTTTTGTTTATTCTGGGGGAGGATTTTTTGTCTAAGGCTAAGCATTGTTTCCATGGTGAATGGTTTAGCCTGAAAACCACGCACATAATTTAAACTAAGTATAAAGGAAAGTATTTTTATGTATATTTGCATGTGAACTGGCAGCTGGGCATTGTTTCTACTGTGAATGGTCCAGGGTTAAGCCATATCAT
>BFEA01000067.1:2875722-2906052 GCA_003427395.1 Chara braunii
TACATAGTACGCCATCATCGCGACTGCACGCATACGCCTGCATTGCGGGTTGGTATGAGGTAGGCCCTCGGCTGCACAATTTTATATTAAAATTCTGCGCGCGACGTTACCGCCTTGGTGTGTAAAAAGTTATGGGATTACAAAGGGACCGACACATATTGGCAAATATTTGAGATTGTTTTAGGCCACCGACGCCGCGCGAAAAAGGGAGGGCACCCAAGGGCTATGATTTTGTTTATTAGGCAGGCAACCTTCGGCCCATTCCTTATCTTTTGCTCTTTGGAGGTTTTTTTTTTTTTTTTTTTTTTGACGTTATAGTCCGTGGCAGCCGTCAAAGTCAAACCCCTTGATGTTCGACCGCCACGACAATTTAAAGCTGTCCACTCAACCCCTCTGCACATAGTGCAGAAGAGGGTGTGGTCTTCAATCGCGCATGGCGGTTGTCCAGCGTCGAGAGATTAACCCTCAAGGCGCGTGTCAGCCGACAATTGAGTGTCGAACGCGGCCCCCGCGATTAACGGGAACCGCGTGAGAATGGGTACCACGTAGTACGCTTTCATTGCGACTGCCTGCGTACAATTGCATTTGGAGTCGATATGCGATAGCCCTGCGTCCGCACAGTTTTATACCTAGTCTCGCGCGCGACGCTTATTCAATTTCTGCGTTGGAATGTTATGGGTTGGCTACCGAGGGGCTAGGAGCGTTGTCGCGCTGTTTGTGTTGTGTCGTCTCGTATATGTGTTGTTTTGTGTGCATGTGTATTCGTAAAGTGGAGTGCGCGTGGTGTGTGGGATTCGTCCTAGTCGACCGACGACGGGTCGCGATTGGGACCTTAGCCCCCCAAGATGCTGATTCGCGTGCGGGTTCGATAGAGGCGTATTACCGCGCGTACCCCCTATGCTACAACGAACGAGAAACGCCCTCGGCTGGTCCACCTCTGCGATAGCAACTGACTAGCTTTCGTACTGTGGGTTGGTAGCTCGGCGGGGATACGCCCACCGAAGGGAGGTGGCAGCTCTTGAAGGTGTAGGTAAGTCGTGCCTCGCGTATGCCCTATCCTGTCGTAGAGGCTCGCGAGAGGTATGGCTGGCGCACTCGGCCGGAGCGGCTTGTGGAAGCTCCATGTATATTGTGACGAAGGGTTTTAAAACCAACTCCTGCGTGACGCGGCCGGGAGGGTCCCGCGCTGCCCCCGTGCGGTGCCGGACCGTTGGCTCGACAGCGTACAAGAAATAAGTACAACTTGTACTCGTACGAAGGTGAGTACGAATCGCAACGTAGAAATTATCATTCCAATATTTTTCAAATTCTAAAATTTTCAGTTATATCTGACAAGTTCCCGTTTTAAATATGAGCTTTCCCTTCCAACTACATCTATTTGTTCAAGCTGGAATGAAAGTCTGGACGAGTTTATAAAATGTTTTAATTTAACTTTCATTCTACTACAATAAATATCTTCTAATTTAGATTGGATTAACCTATTTATGACTGAAAATCCTTACTTTGAATGACAGTCCAATTAAAATATTTCATGAACTCATCCAAACTTTCATTCCATCTCTAGCATGCAGTTCAAATAAGAAGGGATACCCCATTCTTAGAAGAAAAGTTCTAAAGTAAGACAAAAAATTTTAAAATTGGAATGACATTTTTTAAGATGGAATTAAAATTTAAAATTTAGAATGTAATTTTACTATAGAACGAATATTTAACTCTGGGAATTTTTTCTGTTGTAAACACAGCACTTGGTCTCCCCAAACTTATTGGGACTTCCCAGCCTTAATGACCCAGTCAAACTTTAAAGCAATACTGCCTTCCTCCCAGCCTTCCCCTAGATGCATTCCCTTTTTACAATCTGCTTTCAATCAAACAACAAAACTGAAACTGACATTAAGCATGCATTCCTTTATTTAATCTTGTTATGTCATGAAAGTCAAACTTAAAGTCAAAGTAAAGGGGCAGATTCAGTATACTCAGCCAGACATTGCAATGAATACAAGTAGGGGCTATAACTGGGTTTATAGAGGGGAAGCAATGATTACCTTTCAGTTCCCTGCCTCCGGAACTCCTCCTGAGTTCCGGCAGAGCTCATGCAATTGGTGGGCAAACTCCCCACAGAGTCCTGTTGCGGTCCTACGGGTTGCAATTCCGCCTGCCGCCTTCCTCTCAGAACGGGATTAGACTTAGAATAAGAAGGGCAGAAGAAGAAAGTTTGAGACTCTCAGATACAAGACGGGTGCTTTCAGACTCGCAGAAGAGGGTCTTCGAATCTTCAGCAATTGAGGGCCCCGCAATGGTGGCCAGGATACAACGACAGCTTGATCAAACAGACGTCAAACTGCTAACTGTTTTACCCTCTGATGCCCCTCCAACTCGCGACACTATCTCCAGCAGCCCGATCACTCCCCCTACAGCACACCTTCACTCTCTGTGGTCCAACTGCAGTCACACGGCACCAAACAACCGTACGCATGGCATCGCAGTAGCCCGTGATAGTCTCAGCAACCGCTACTGTAGCACTGCAGTCGAGGCAGAACTGTGGGGCCTACAGCAAAAGGGTGGCACAGAAAGCTGCCACCTCACAGCCTACTTCCTCCTCTTCTTTGGTGACACTAGCAGTGCGGCTTGGCCTGTTGCTTTCCCGTTCGACAACGACTAACATCGCCTGCCTAAGATGGGTATGCAATCTCACAGCTTATTCCCAGATATTCGTACTCAAGGCTCAGATGCCACAGCAAGGGTTACGGTCCCTAGCGCGTCGTCAGTGCCAGCCCCTATGATGGGAGCCCCAAAATGGAAACGGCCCCACACGTAGCAACCGCTCCAATCATCGTAGAACAGGTACGTATGGTAATAGCTCAGCTGATGACGATGTTGCTTTTTAGGCCGTGGCTCCCTTTACAGACTCGGTCACTCCGCAATGCCTCGAGGCCCCACCTGCATAGGCTATAGTCCAAGACAAGGGTCGTGGATCCAGAACGCAACTCTTTCTCTCTCCGAAGCAGGGCAACAGTGTGATTTAGCTGGCCACACGGTGTAATCCGTCGGTCTACACAAAGCCCTGCAGCTTCTGCAACTCGCTCTCCACCACCCTGTTCCCCAAGGTGGGCAGCGTACAACTAGCGAGCGAGGTCCCAACCCCTGCAGTTCGCCTGCTGCTACTTAGCTTAGTACAACGAGCTGTGTCCTAGTCAGACAGACGAGTCTTCAGGTTTGTTGCCGCCTCCTCACTCCGTCGTTTTGATACAGGAAACACAGCCCCGGTCAGACAGACAACCTTCAACTCAGGCCGATGGAGCTAATGGTGCATCACCTCGACGGTAGGCCTCTAGCCCCTATGGCCCGTTTTTCGCTCTCCCTATCGACCCTCGTCGGTCGAGCGCACGGCTGACAGGTAAATCTCCAACTTCCTCGTGGTCCGACGAATATGGCATTTGTCTACAGGTGAGTCTCCGCCCCCGTTGCCCGCGCTCACTCAGTCGAAGACTGCAAGTCTGAGTAAATCCTCCGTTAAACTGTGGATAAATTCACAGGTGCCGATCCCAAACGACCCCCCCCCGATCACACCAATACTGTATCCAACATCTTTCCTATTCTAACGCCCGGCGCCCAGCCTATACTACCCACCTAGCTAGCCTATCTACTTTCATATGGCATGGTCACTGTGAAGTTGAAGACCAACGCACGTGACGTCATCACCAAGATTGACCGCCCACATACATCAGGTACGCTCCCTCCCCTCCGTACCCTCATTCCACCCCTCTCTCTCTCTCTTTTACTCCATTGATGCCCCCCCCTCATTAGATTGTGCTAAATCAGACTGAATCTTCCGCTAAAACGCGAAAAGATACATCTGAAATTTTTGAAGCCTGTACTAGTAGTCGCGCAGCCCCTGTCTCTTATACACATCTAGATGTGTATAAGAGACAGCACGTGACGTCATCACCAAGATTGACCGCCCACATACATCAGGTACGCTCCCTCCCCTCCGTACCCTCATTCCACCCCTCTCTCTCTCTCTTTTACTCCATTGATGCCCCCCCCTCATTAGATTGTGCTAAATCAGACTGAATCTTCCGCTAAAACGCGAAAAGATACATCTGAAATTTTTGAAGCCTGTACTAGTAGTCGCGCAGCCCACGCCGTTTGTAGCCGTGAAACGGGCGCCCGGATCGAAATTCCGTCGCGGCCATCTCTTTCGTAGCACCTCAGAACCCCAACTTAGGCTGTCATGTTGCTCGAATCCATTAAGAATCGAGCAAGATAGAGACTTTTCAATCCCCGTTTTTCCATCTCTTTTCCTTCGCCCGACTCCACCGCACACGACCTCTTTCTTCTACCCCCTAACTTACTAACCCATTACTAAAACTGACATCGTAGTCGAACTCGCTTGGGGCTAAAACCCCGACTTCGGATCCCCGTTCACCAAATTGGCCGAGAGATTGCCGAGCTAACAGAGTTTTCCCTCCCGTTCATCCTCCTTCCGCCATGGCTCGACGCACCCTCCTTCTCACTAACTCTTTTTCTTACTAAATCTTTACTAAAATTGGCCTCACAATCGGGCTCGCCCTTGCCCGAACACTCGGATTTGGCTCTTAGTTTGCCGAAATCCGTTAAGGATCGGGGGCGCTCGGCACTTCCCGCCCCGTCACCTTCCCTTCTCCGTCGTTGCCATCTTCGACTTTTGGTCCGGGTGCACCGGGCCCGGAAACCCCGTCGGATTCATTCTCCTCCCTTCACTGCCTTAGCGCCCGTCGTTCCGCTGCCTCGCCGTCTGCTCCTCCCTTTTGCGGTTGCCTTACCTCCGGTCGCACTTCGTACCGACGGCCTCCAACCGGTTGTCTCGTCCGTCTTCCTTGTTTCCCTTTCGGCGCTCCCTGCCCCGCTCTCCCCGTCTCGCCTTCTGCCAACCTCTCCCTCGCTGCTTTTGCCTAAGCGCGGTTAGTCCGCTGTACCATTCTGCCCCTGCCTTCGTTCATGCTCTCCCTCTTGCCTTCACCCCTGCTTGTTCATTCTGCGCCAAGCTGTGTGCCAGCTAGGACACCGCTACGACACCGCCCGCCGATCTGCGCTATCTTGAGGAAGCTCTGAACAAAACCAACTATTAGACGGTCCGATTAGACTCGGCCCCTATACCCAAGTCCGACGGACAATTCGCGCAGCAAGGCCAGCACCGGCTTCCCCACAGCGCTCCCCGGATCCTCTTTCTTCGAGTCGTTTTGCCTCCAACACAGCCTACCACCCCTTCCGCACTTCCAACAGGCATGCCCACGCCCATATCTTCACAGTCGGCCACCTACTGTTGCACCAGTCTGGTTTTCCCTTGGTGCCCCTTGGCCAGTTCACCCCACCGCGCCCCAGCGGACATGCCCACAATCAACAAGCGGCGGGTAGCGAGCCGTGCGCTTGCATCGACCCCTGCCAGCCTTTGGCTGCAGCCCCAGAGACTCGCTCAGAATATTCCACTACTCCCTTTCCACTCTAGACTATCGACTTTCTCCGAATGGGAAGCTAGGGGAGCTACGACCACGGACCCCACCACTCTCTCTCGCGTTGACCTCCCCGATGGGAATGTAGGTCATATACACTCAGCATTGTCGGCCCTTTTTGCCTCAAGTGGCATTACAAACTCAAGCCCGGACTGCGCCGTGATAGTCATTAAATCCGGCGTTGCGTCCAGGTCAATGGCATGTCGGAGCATAAGAAGAAATAAACAAAAATACGGCGCTAAGAAGAATTATCTAGAAATTACCACCATCGATCGGGCGTTGCGGACAGCAAAATCAAGGGGGATAGCCCTGTCGGGCCCTCGAACCCTCTGTCCCCTTCGTGCTACACTGATATTCCAGCGCCGTCGCCGCTCGATCTCGATCCCTAAATCTCTCAAACGAAAGTCCGACACTGTAACCAATAGTGCTAGGCCCAAGATAAGGTCTAGCTCTGACGAACACCTAAATAAACAATACTGAGTGACGTACAGATTTACCGAAACGTTTTAAACCCACACATCGGCCTATCAACCAAACCCTCGACCGTCAACCTTCCGCGCCCAATGCGCGAGTATACCGCACCAGGTTGTCGTCGACGTCGTCCTCCGTACGCATGCGCAAGTCACAAGTAAGCGCACCAATCAAGGGACAAAACCTTTTTAAAACCTAGTCTAATCAGAAAATAACAATCTGGCCGGCGATCAACGCCGGTTTCAACAATCATAAACCAAAATAAAAGATTATGCGCGCCTCAATTCTGCGCGTCCACACACTCTCTACTCTTAGTCAATCGTTCAACCAACGTAAACCACTGGCGCAGCCGCGCCTCACGCGAAATACTTAAACTTTTAACCTTATTTTTTGTCGCTTGCAAAAACCAAGGCGGATACCCTTCTAAGGGTATTCGCACCGACAACGTGTTCGATCAACTCCTGGAGTTGAGTTCTAGTCATGTTGATAACCTAATGTTGACGTACGGCCCCAACTCGTAATTGTCTGGTCGTGGGGGTTCATGTGGCCAAGGATCGGCGTCAACTGGCACACCACGATCGCGAGGTAGTAGACCTTGTAGTAATGCTTTGAAATGGCGAGACGGCAAGGCGGGATATGCGGATATTGGTACGATGTTTGAAAGGTTGACGGTTAGGGACCACATCATCCCCACATGACCATGTGGGATGCACTGGCAAGATCTGATGTCGTGTTTATTGAGCCAGTGAAACTTCTACAAATTATCGGGATGTTTTGAGAAAACGTGTCCTCAACACATGAAAAACGTGGAGGTGACGATCAAAAAGATACATTATCCTCGTCACATTTCAACAGAAATAATCCTACGAGAAATGAAAGTTGAAAAAACATTCCATAAAAAAAAAATCCTTCATATTTATAAATTATAATTCCAATGTTCGTCCAATTCTAAAATTTCCAGTTTTATTTGATAAGTTTTCGTTTAAATATAAGTTTTCCCTTCCAACTATATCTATTTGTTCAAGATGGAATGAAAGTCTGGACGAGTTTATGAAATATTTTAATTAAATTTTCATTCTGCTCCAACAAATATCTTCTAATTTAGATTGGATTAACCTATTTATGACTGAAAATCCTTACTTAGAATACCAGTCCAATTAAAATATTTCATGAACTCATTCAGACTTTCATTCCATCTCTAGCATGCAGTTCAAATAAGAAGGGATACCCTATTCTTGGAATGAAAGTTTGAAAGTAAGATGATAAATTTTAAAATTGGAATGAAATTTTTTAAGATGGAATGAAAATTTAAAATTTAGATCGTAATTTTATTATAGAATGATTATTTAATTCAGGGAAATTTTTTCGTTGTTGCAAGTTGCCATTCGAGTGAGGGAAAGGGTGTACTTAGCACTGGAGTTCTGCGGAGGTTGTTTCACCTCGTGGAATGAGAGATTCGAGAGTGGAGACTCAATTTTTATACTCCACTGTGACTGCGGGGATGACGTGCACTCAATTGAACAACCTCGTAAGGGGCCTCGAGATGAATAAGGTTAGGAAAGAAACATTCTATATTTTTTTCCGTGACGACGGCAAAGGTTCGCGACAGTGGCTGTGACACGTGGAACGAGTTACGCAAAAGAGCTTCGATAGGGTCATCGCACGTTTGCGCAGATCGAACGATCCGATTGTCATTTTGGTCGACGATCGTTACGATTCGTCTCGTGACGCGCAACATTGTACGGTTACGGCGCTGTATTTGAAGTCCGAAATAATCGTGGGTACGGAGACCATGCTCCGGGGGAGCGAGTCGTCGTGGAGGCTGGAAACGTAGTGTGTGGAGAGGCTCCTTCATCGGTTGAAGGACGAAAACAACCTAATAATCGCAGAGGTTGTCCATGATGATTGTGACGTGGTTGACGTCATTTTAACGGTGTTTTCGTTAAAAGTGAAATTATTTTCATGTTCACTTTTTATTTTAATTGTAAAATGACACAAAGGACTAAGGGAAAAATAAGCAAAACAACGAGAAAACAATGGTTATACATGAAAAGGAAATGTCATTACACAACATATTTTCATAATTGCATAAAACACAAATTTTCACATCGAATATTCACACGTGCACAAGCATTGTCGAAATGTCAATCCACTCAGTAAACATGTCACTCAGTAAAACATGTCAACCTCATCAATAACTGCTGAAAAATTGTAGAAAATGTCATTATACAACATATTTTCAAAATTGCCTACAATTATACAATACAAATTTTCATCGGGAATGTTTACACTCAGTAAACATGTCAACCTCATTTTTCCAAACCTAGAATCTGAAATTCCCATTGACTTTCCTATCTAACCATTGACAAAATTCAAATGTTATTCTAAGTCTCGTATCAGGAATACTATCTTGTGAGAAACCGAATGGAGGGAAGTGACCTTTTGCAAACAAAGATCCAAAACCTAATATAAAAACACCACAACTACAAGGATCCGCTTGAATAGGAATCTCATCTACTGATGTATCAAAGTATGATGTAGGCTCCTCCACATGATTTTTTTCTCCTGAAGATTTTGTCGATCAAACTTCGCTCTGAAAAAACTTGTCAAAAGTTCAAGGACTGCACCATAGTCAACACGATGGAGAGAGTCTACAAGGCGGAATATACACTCAGAACGATCTATATAAGGCCCAATGATTTCCGAAATGGAGAGGGATAATTACTAAATCAAAATCGAAAAGATTTATGTCCATCACCCATCTCATCCCTTCGGAGTATGCAATTTCAGTGGACTGAGTCTTTGACAATCTGGGGGGAAAAAAAAATTTAGAATATGCACAGACGGAATGCTGCAAGAACTTTCATCTCTTGCCATTTCTGCGCATGTCGAATCCACCTTGATGTAGTCATTGGTGATCTGAACGGCGAGCAGGTACAAATTGACGACTTCATCATTTAACGATTCCCCATCCTTGGCGGCGACCATGATGTCTCTCTTTTGCACCTTCCACCTCCCCTTGTAATCGACAATGCCGTATTCTTCATTGTCTTCAGTGCTGTCGGTAATCATTTCAAGATACTCATTTTCTTCTACAGTAAGGGGTACTGTTGCTAAAGGAATCTGAAATGAAGGGTCATGCACTGCATACAAACACACATATAAACAACAATAGAGCGACTAAGATTTCATACAAAAAGGGACTTTTCGTCAACTGATATACTACATAGACATGAGCTCATGTTGTTGGTTGTCTATCTGTTTCGCTATCAGTGCTGCTATCCATAACAGATAAACTACAACCCGCGCGATGCAATTGTTTCCCTTCTGTGAGGCTTATTCCAACAGCTTTAAACATCTATAGGGTTGGCTTCATCGATGAAAATATCATGGGTGTACGACTTCTTCTCTCATTTTTGGGCAACAACGGCAAAGTTGATACAGCTTGCAATCCACGACGAATGATATTCTTCTCTCTCTTCCTTTGCGAGTGTACATGTGTCGTTTTCCACAGTTATTTTCGTCGCCCTGCATGATTGACAAGATAAAACATTATGAGTTCCAGTTCGACTTTCCATTATTGAAACTGACTCATGAATACCAATACAAAATATATGATAATTGCACTTCATACAAAATACATGATATTGCAGTTTTTCTCTTCATTAAACGTACAGTTGCAAAACTAGGTAAAGAAACAGTACATCTGAGGGATCGACACTATGACACATAAAGGAGATGAATGCATGTCATGTACCCACTAATCCGGAAATAGTATTAGATATTCCTCTTACAACAAAAAAAAATTCCAGAATTAAATAATCATTCTAGAGTAAAATTACATTATAAACTTAAAATTTTCATTCCATTTAAAAAAATGTCATTCCAATTTTAAAATTTTTCATCTTACTTGAAAACTTTCCTTCCAAGAATGGGGTATCTCTTCTTATTTGAAATGCATGCTAGAGATGGAATGAAAGTCTGGATGAGTTCATGAAATATTTTAATTGGACTGTCATTCTAAGTAAGGATTTCCAGTCATAAATAGGTTAATCCAATCTAAATTAGAAGATATTTGTTGTAGAAGAACGAAAGTCTAATTAAAACATTTCATAAACTCGTCCCGACTTTCATTCCATCTTAAACAAATAGATGTAGTTGGAAGGGAAAACTCATACTTAGACGGAAACTTATTAAATTAAATTGAAAATTTTAGAATTCGACAAATATTGGAATGATAATTTATAAATAGGAAGGAATTTTTTTTTATGAAATATTTTTTCAACTTTCATTTCTCGTAGGAATTTTTCTGTTGTAAGATAAGAAAATATTCACCTCGATGGCTAACTCTCAGTTTCTCTTCAACACGACCTTCCGTCACACCTTCCGTATGCGATGGCATAATAGAAGATTCCTCGATAGCTATCACGAGGTTAGCAGACTGTGGTGTTTGAGATTGTTCAAGCGTTTGTTGAGGTTGTACAAGTGTACATTGCTCCGGTGTACTTAGTACTATATGTCCTTCATCCTCTTCGATGCCCTCTACATGGAGAGTTTCTTCCTCCTTTACGCCCTCAAAAGTGTCGCTTGCACCTGCAGTCGCATTTCCAATCTTCGTATCCAAAAAAAGTTCTTCAACTTCCTCTGACAAAGTATTTACTTCGGCTGGCATCGTCGACGACGACATCTGTAATTCCTTGAGTATACCAGTAATATCCACTTCCATAGTGACACTGTCGCCCACTAACATCGTGGTCGCCCAAACTTGGTCAGCTGTACTCACGCCCTTGCCACTCACACCGCCTTTTCGTCCCGAAGTTTTGGCACTTGCACCGGCGATCGATCCCCATTGCAGTGTCGGGTTGGACTCGACCACGAACGATCGATCCCCATTGCAGTGTCGGGTTAGACTCGACTACGAGTTTCTTCACTTGGTCAAGTAGGGAGCGCTCCATTAGTGGACCACTGTCGTGTTCGACTCGACCGTGTGACCCTTTGACAGGTGAAACAACACGGGCAGTTGAACCACCACCGGTTGGTCCCGAAGTCTTGCCACTTGTACCGGCGATTGATCCCAATCTCACTGTCGGGTTGGACTCGACTGTGAGTTTCTTCGCTTGGTCAAGTCGGGAGCTCTGCAATGCTGGACGAGTGTCGTGTTCGACACGACCGTGTGACCCTTTGAAAGGTGAAACGCCGCCGACAGTTGAACTACCCCTGCTTGGTCTCGAAGCCTTGCCAGTTGCACCGGCGATCGATCCCGATCCCACTGTCGGGTTCGACTCAACCGTGAGTTTCTTCGCTTGGTCAAGTCGGGAGCGCTCCAATGTTGGGCCACTGTCGTGTTCGACTCGACCGTGGGACCCTTCGACAGTTGAACCACCGCCGCTTGGTCCCTAAGCCTTGCCATGCGCACCGCCGCTCGATCCTGATCCCTTGCACTCTGTTTCTTTAGGCCCGTGAGACATTTTGGGTTTTCGCAGTTCACCATGACTTATGCCCTTGCCGCTTGCACCGACGCTTATTGCCGGACCCTCGGCACTTGCGCCGGCGCTCAATCCCGATCCCTTTCCATGCCCACCGCCGCTTGATCATGATCCCTTGCCATCTGTTGCTTGACGCCCCTGAGACCTTTCGGTTTTTTGCAGTTCCCCACGACTTGCGTCCTTGCCTCTTGCAACGTCGCTTGGTCCTGGACCCTTGCCACTTGCACCGCTCCTCGATCCCAATCCTTTGTCGTGCGCACCTCCGCTTGATCCGGATCCCTTGCCATGCGCACCACCGCCGCTTGGTCCTTTCCTTTCCCCTTCTCTGTGCTCAAGATCTTCTTCGACATGCCAATTATATCCATAAGTCGGGTTGGTTTCTCTATCATAGAACTCTTCCAGATACTCAAGCCACTGCGATGTTTTGAACTCTTGGAAAATTTTTTCTCTTCTTACATCTAGTCTTGATTGAGAAACCTTCAGATTAAGTTGCAGGAGTCGCTTGCCAATCTGATTATTGGCGTGTTTGAGAAAGCTCGATTCTGACATACATCTATGGAGGCAAAACTGCCACCCCCCTTCTTCTTTTATAGCCATAACCCACTTCCCTCTCGCCAATGCAGGTTGGAAGTGCTTGGAGTGCCATATAAGGTGATCACCCCATGTGTCATCATCTGTCACTATATGATCGTCTCGGCATACTATAGGCCCCGGAAGCTGCGCAATGTCCGCAGGGATTCTGTCTCCAATCTCGTACTCCAAAGGCTCATTAGATGGAGGTTGTTGTGGAGTTTGAGAGCGTAGCAATTCCATAACAGTACTTGGGTTGTTTGCAAATGGTAACAGACTTGCCAACAACTCTGAGGAGAGCATTGCTTGAACCTTCGGATCCAGAATGCCTTTGGATGGCACCGTCATCGTATTGCCTGCCATCTGAGTAGGTGTAACAATAGAAGAAGTCGACGGACGAGTCGTTAACGGATCTGTTGAAACCGCCATACTTGAAGCTCCTCCATAACCGAACGATGTGCCTGGAACACCCATCCTCTGCGAAGCCGAGCTACAAGTTATTTGCCTCTCATCTGCCAAAGTCGCTTGCAAAGTGTCATCAACACTTTCTTCTTCTGAGTCCTCGGCATCAAACTCCTCATCATTCTCAAAACAAGTCGCATAACCTGCGATAGTAATTGCCCCGATTTGTTGGTCGAAGTACATTGTCTCCAAACGGTCAAAAAATGCAACTTCCGTCTCCGATGGCGCCTTATGATAACCCCTCAAAAGCGTCTCCACTTTTCTTCTTCTGAAGACATAAGCACGTTCCCCTCTGTATTGCGGCTTTGTTTCAAAAAGAAACTTTCAAATATTGACGATGTTTTGGCCAACTTTGTAGACGAGATCACGGTCTTCATCATGTCGAGGAGGCGGCTTAACGAATTTGGCGAAGTTATCTCGAGTTACGACCATCTTGTTGATGAACTGAATGAGGAACTCGAACTTCATACCCTCCCCTTCCAGCACAATGCAATGACGGTGACTCTTTAACAACTCCCAAACCAACGTCGCATGACCTTTTCCCAGGAAAACGACAGCCTCATCGGCAGGACAAAAGTGCTCCAATATTTTCACCATAGCATTCAGCTTCCTTTCCATACCATCATAGACAACTTTCTCCTTTGGTTCCATACCTGCCATTTTTCACTTTGTTGGCGGAAAAATCTTCTCCACGACATCAGTCAACATCTTCGTTTTTTTCTCTCTCCGGACAAGTGTCGATATGTCAGCCACCTGTTCACCAGATGATGGACCTGCAGCTTGAATATCTTCAAACAAGGGAATAGTGTTGCGATGATAATCCCCGTCGTTGGAGTACATGATGACCAACATTCTGTTTGTGTCCTTCAAAAACAAGTTTGCAACCTTATATGACAATTTCCCCTTTGTTTGTTGTTGACGAGTCCATTTCAGAAGAGACAAGTGAATGTCCCACCTCGCGACTCGCTTGAAGAATATGAACTCACAAGCGCGTGGAACGAAGCACAAATCCAGGACGGATGTGTGGCACGTCAGATGTCTGACGACTCTATACATCTCCTTGCAATCCATCTCGTCTGAAACATCGCTCGGTTCCCATTGGAAAGGTACGAAAACAGACTCCACGTCCTGTTTCTGGAAATGTATATATTTCGCTTGTCCCGACATACGAATGCTTTGCGAACCCTCAGTTTCGGATCGGCGCAACAACTTGTTGACAAATTGAATAAACTCTTCGGGGCATTTCTCTGCAAGCGATTTTGTTTTCTTGAAGCCCTCTTCTCCTTTCTCGTCCTCTCCTCCAAGTGTAGTCGGAAATGACCACACCCAGTTCATGTCTTTGAAATGCTGTCGCTGGTCGATCCACCTCTCGGATGTCAATCCTTGATCATGATACTTATTGAACATATCAGAAAGGTTGTCGAAGAATGGTTTCTTCCACTCTGACGGCTTCTTGTGAGGGTCAGAAATGAAGACAAAGTAGTGAAATATTTTTAACATTGCTCTTTCCAGCTTCACCATTTCCACGTATGTCTCCATCGAATGTTTCTCCGCACTTTGAGCAGTTTTACTGAGCTTTGGAGCCAGCACGACACTGCCCGCGAGAATGTCTCGCAACAGTTGAAGCCGCTCACGCCTCCCCAACGTAGACATAGCCTTCCATGATTTGATATCCGGATCGTGCACAACCATGAGGTAACCAAGTCCTTTAGTACTCTGAATCCAGTGCACTGGAACCCTGACTCCATTTTTCAACTCGAATCCGGGTCCAGGTCTTGGCGCTTTCCCCGATTCACCTTGTTTGGTGGCAGGTATCACAGCATTTCTCCCCGGCAACTGTCCACTTTCCCAACCAGAATACATTTGTCGCACCTTGTCGAAGACTTCTTCTGTCGCCTTTGCCAATATCATGTAAGGCCCAAGGAAGTCGGATCACTCCCTGGTCCATTGCTTAAGCGACATAGTAACCAAATGATCAATTCCGGTCGAGCGTAGAGCCTTCCCCGCAAACTTTCCGTACTCCACATTTTTTACGTCTGCAGCAAATCCGCCTATAGCATCAGGACGACCGGATGCCAGCAATTTCGTATGTCCTGAATGACAGCAATCTAGTGTGGAGGAGTATTCCATTTGTTCTTCGCATTTTGGAAAGTGCTCAAGGTGCCGTAATTCTCCATGCTCCTATCCGGATAGCAAACAGACCTTGCAGTCCAGTAATCCAAACGGACCTCACGGACGATGTTAGGGCGCTCTTGAAAATATTTCCTTGCCGCCGCAACATTATGTTAACCATTGAGAGGGTATCCGTAGTACTTGCGCACGGATTGGAGATCGAATTTATCGGGCGTCACTCTTCTTGCTCTCGCATTTGTTCCGGAAGCGTCAGTATGCATTGTATCATGTAGCCCAACCAACAAAAAGGCAGGCTTCTCATATAACATACATACATTCACCCCGACTGCTCCGGTCGTTCTCTCTCTGATGGCTGCCTCACTCTATTCAACCATTGCATCGTAAATGTCATCAACATGTTGTTGACCGAGAAAACGTTGATTATATCTGAACTCCTCGTCAGGGATATCCAGAATCCTGTCAAACTTGACAAAAATGAACTGCATGTCCGGCCTCTGGTTACCATTCTCGCCGAACTCAAGGAAGAAGCCTTTGCCCAGATGACCAGAAGAGTTCCCAAGCGGCAGAATCTGCAAACTTGGCGGTTTGGTGACTGTCTTGCCCACAGCGTCTTCATCTGATTGTGGGTGGTCCGCTGGGGAAACGAAAGTTTTTTCCATCACACCTCCCTTCGCTGCTTTTTTCCTTGGCTGTCGTTTTTTCTTCATGGCCTCCTCAGCCTCTCGCGTACGCTGGATCGCCTCATCCATTGGCAACAGTTTCAACTTGCGTTTGTGACCCCCCTCCTGCTTGGTTCTCTTACTGTCCAAAGCACTTCTCCTCTTTTGCTTGATCTTCCTCTTCTTCTCAGCCAGCCGTGTTGCACCGGCATGTCCCGTCACGACCGTCATTTTGTGGTGCATTCCCCCGCGCCCTCGATCCACATCCCAATGTCCATGTCCTGGCGGGAGCTGTTGCTTTCGTTTGCGACCCCGATGAACATCTACATACCCTCCCTTGCCGGTCGTTTCCTCTTCTTGCCCTTCATCCATATATTCAATCCCTAGCCCACCCTCTAATTCGCCACCCCTCTCGCTGATTGTCTGCTCACTCTCTACTTGAGGTTCTTCCCCACGCTCTCCTCTGTCATCGCCACCCTCCTCATATTCTTCACGTTCTTCGTCGCGCTCTGAATCTTCCTCGCTGTTCTCCTCGTCGTCATCTCCAAAATATTGCAGCCGGCTTGGAATGGTGAAGTCATAATGTGGTGGGTGGACCAAGGAAAAGGGTTCCTTGGTTGATGTTGTTCTGGACTTCATAGGGGCTGACGGCACGATTTGGCCGCGACACGGACCTTTCTCCCCGATCTGCCCAGATTTCGGAACTCGCGTTGCAGCAATCGGAGTCCGAAGGGATTGCGGAGGGCGGACACCTATAGTGAGTGGTCTCGACGAGGGAGCCGCCTCCAAGGATGACGAAAGCACACTTTTCGGCTCAGATATGCGGTCGTCGGGATGCGCCACCGGCTCCTGCCCTGCGACCACATTACTATCGAAGAATGCGAAAACCGATGGAAGGTCCCACAACTTCGATTTCTTCGTCCCCGGCGGATTGAAAATATCATAAAGCGTCTTACCGTACCCAGCGTGTTTGGCCCAACGTAGAGCAACGCGTTTGACATATATCATCCGCTCACCTTTAGCTTTAAGGACCATCGTCAACTTCAACATGACAAACGGTGAACCTCGTCCACTCCACTTCACCACACCGCCAATCGGCACAATGTTATCTTTGATCCCCACGTACAGAACCAGTCCACTCGAGGGTTCCCCGATTCCACCCACCCAGTCCAACATCCAGCACTTGTCTTTGTGGTCGACGACGGGCACCTCGTCCCCCACACCTACTACGGATGTTTCACCAGACCTTTTACGCCTGGGCACAACGTCTATCGCAGATTTCCCCTGCCGACCACCAGTCACCTCCTCCTGACCCGCAGGCCCGCCACTCATCAACACAGCCACATCCGGTCCAGAACTGCGAACACGAGTGGAAGGAGTGCCCGTAGAAGGCGCACCCCGCAGCACCGGGGCTCGTTGGCCCGTAGACCCTGGTGTCTCATCAGTCCCTATGCCAGCGGTCGGTGTCCCCTTCGTTTTTTTCGGAGATTGCTCCATGCTCCCGGAACTTCTACTAGCACGTTGTTTGTTCGGCTTCCCCTCCCGATCCATCTTGAGCGGCCAGTCGCAGCTGAAAGAAAACGCACAAATGCAAACGGAGTCATTGCCTTGTCGATGCGCGAACACCATAGGAATCGAAAACAGCAATAGACAAGAACATGCAACAACAGAAGCGGGACACTGGACGACCATCGTGTCGAACTCGACGGACAGAGTCGGATACAAGGACAATAGCAAGGCAATACAGCGCGACGGCGACAGTGTCCCTTCAACTCATCGTCGTGTTCGACTCGACGGAAGGAACCGCACCTCATGAGGTCGCCGAAAGACACACGCATCGTCCGGCGACTATCGTGTCGAACACGACAAACAGCGGACGATAGATCACAGTGTCGCTGTCGTGTCGAACACGACAAACAGCGGACGACAGATCACAGTGTCGTTGTCGTGTCGAACTTGACGGTCGGAAGCGGACGTCATGACACAATCGTCGAGCCCGGCACGACAAACAGCGGGCGACACATGTCGCGGGTGAACGACCTGCACGTCCTCATCGGACACAAGCATGAAAGCGGGGCAACATCGCACAACAGCGACACAGTCCTCCAACTCGTCGTCGTGTCCGACTCGACGGTCGGAAGCGGATGTCATGACACGGTCATCGAGTAATCGAACACGAGAACAGAAGACGAGAGATGTTGGTGGGAGAACAACCTGCACGATCGAGTCGGACACGACGACGAATGCAGGCCGATATCGCGTGAGCACGACACTGCCCCTTCAACTCGTGGTTGGTTCCGTCTCGTCGGTCGCAAGTGTAGTTCCCCAAGGCTCACAGGCCGGGGGTTTATGTTCCGTCGTTCGTGTATCGCGCCCACAACATGAGAACAACAAGCAGATACTGGGTATTGTTCGCAAGAAATCACAACATGAGAACAACAAGTTTTTCGCAAGGAAACATAACATGAGAACAGCATTCTGACACTTTGTACTTTTCGCTAATGCGAAGTCCATGTAGACGCAGTCCGAACAATGTGTCATTGTTGAACGCTCAACCAAAAAAACAGAACAGCAATTAGACACTCCGTACTGGTTTGTTGCTCGTTCATGTGTCGTCGTTCCCGGATTTCAGGATATCGAAGACAAGATCAGGACAACAATGACACACTGCGTATTTTTCGCGACAAAACACAACATGAGAACAACAAGCACATAATGCGTTTTTTTCTCAAGAAAACACAACATGAGAACACCAATCGGACACTTCGTACTTTTCGCTCAATTGGAAGTCCATAAAAACAGCAATCGGACACTTTGTACTTTTCTCGAGAAACACGGCGCCGGAAGCGCCGGACAAACAGGAGAACACGTAGCAACGACGACAGTGTCGACAATTTGCGAAAGTATCACACGTCGGAAAACATTGAACGACAAAGGGGACCGACGAAGGTTGTCTATCGGCTATGGCAAACTCTCCCGCTGTTGCGGCCATTCAATATGCCAAGTGTCGATCCGAAGGCCAGCCGCTGCAGCTCGTCGACGGTAGAGTTATCAGCAAACACAGAAATGTATGGCATGCGCACGAACCCGGAATTTCCGATGAGAGAACCGCCTATAGCATCCCGAATATAAATCATTTTAGTCTCGACCTCGCGCCAAGCGCCCACGTCCTCCACCTTGCCACCGACCACGATATCCAGTTTCCCATCGACCTCTCTTTGAACTAAACTCATGTCCCTTCCGGACATAGCCAACTCGTTCCTGGACACATACACGACAATGTCTGTCAAGTTGCGCGCCCTGTCCGAACAGGCAATGCAGAGGACCCTACAGAAGATGAAGTATCCCAAGCGCAATCTCACACAACAGTATGACACTGCTTGAGGCGACAGACCCGGAGATCGCAATGGATACTGATCGAGGAACCGCGAATGTCGCGCACAGTCGAGCAACTCCTGCTTCACAACATGACACCATGTGCGCGGCGAGGTTGTCACGTATTCGCAATCTAAAACACCGAAAAGGTGGCTAAATTTCAACTTCTTACACAAATGACGCAAATGCACGGGACCCAACACATCGGACGGCACAACAATACGTTTTCCGAATTCCAACGTATTGGCGAACTTATAATCGCCCGCCCACAGGCACTTCTTCGTCATGTTCTCTCACTCATACTCCTCCCAGAAGTCCAAATGTTTGTCGACAAACAGGACGACTGTCATCCAAGGATCGGACTCGATGTCTTCGAGACTAGCGCCGTCAAAGGTTGTGCTGCCCAGACATCGTCGGACGTGTAGCGCGCAAGGTGGGAAAGGGTGTGCCTTTCGTGCACGCCAAAGTGCTGGGGTCATCCAATGAGAGATCTTCAAAGCGACAGTGAAGCGCCCTGCACGGCATAAGTGGAACGATCAACAATAACATGGAACAATTGTCCTCGCCCCAACAATGCAAACAATCCAGGCCGCACGACATTGCACTGCACAAAATCTATGCGCACAATCCATGCACACAATCCACGCATGCAATCCATGCACACAATCTATGCACACAATCCACACACACAAGCAGCCTAGGACACGCACACATTCGACGCCTCCCCACACACGCCGCACACGACACAAACAGCCCAGGGTCGTGTCGGACTCGACGATCGTGTCACACACGACAGTCGTGTTCGACTCGACGAGAGGGCACGATCCTGTTCGACTCGACGACAAGGCACGATCGTGTTCGACTCGATGGCAGGGCACGATCGTGTTCGACTCCACGACAGGGCGCGATCGTGTTGGACTCGAAGACCGTGTCGGGCTCGACGACGATCGTGTCGGACTCCACGACAGGGCACGATTGTGTTCGGCTCGACGACAGGGCACGACCGTGTTCGACTCGACGACAGGGCACAATCGTGTTGGACTCAACGATCGTGTCGGACTGGACGATCGTGTCGGACTGGACGATCGTGTCGGACTCGACATTCGTGTTCGACTCGTCGATCGTGTTCGACTCAACGACAGGGCACGATCGTCTTCGACTTGAGGATCTCATCGGACAATCGTGTTTGACTCGACGCGGCAGGGACAATCGTGTTCGACTCGACAACAGGGCATGATCGTGTTGGACTCGACGATTGTGTCGGACTCGACGGTCGTGTTCGGCACGACAATTCGCTCGGTTGTCGAGTTCGATTCGACGACCGGCCAGATCCTTGTGTCCGAGACGACTCCTGCTCCGGTCCGTTGCCGTGTTCGACTCGACGGTGCTCCTCCAGTCGTCGTCTTCGGCACGACGATTCGCTCGGTCGTCGAGTTCGATTCGACGACCGGCCAGATCGTCGTGTCTGAGACGACTCCTGCTCCGGTCCGTTGTCGTGTTCGACTCGACAGTGCTCCTCTTGTCGTCGTCTTCGACAGGACGATTCGCTCGGTCATCGAGTTCGATTCGACAACCGACCCGATCGCCGTGTCGGAGACGACTCCTGTTCCAGGTCCGTTGTCGTGTTCGACTCGACGGTGCTCCTCCAATCGTCGTCTTCGGCACGACGATTCGCTCAGGCGTTGAGTTCGATTCGACGACCGGCCCGATCGCCGTGTCCGAGATGACTCCTGCTCCGGTCCGTTGTCGTGTTCGACTCGACGGTGCTCCTCCTGTCGTCGTGTTCGACACGACCCCTATCAACCGAAAGTGCCACGTGGCGTTACGTGGTTGCATCGGGGCTTGATGGTTGTGTCCTCACCGTCTGATCCTGCGGACTCGGGGTGCTCCGCTGTGGTTGCGCGTCACGTTCTGGGGTCGTCTGCTCGCCTCTGTCGTCGCGACCTGCGACCGTCGGCACCTTCGTTGTGGTCCGCCGTCGCGTCTCGCAGGTGGTCTGCTATGCACGGACCTCCGATGCATCAACGAATCCCTGCGCTCCGCCACCGCCGTGCACGTAGTCTGTTGTGCACGAGCCTCCGCTGCGTTGGGCTGTTGCTGCGTCAACGGACGTCCGCTGCGCGGCGCTGTTGCTGGGTTGCCCACCCAAAACCGAACGAAACTGAAAATGGGAAGTGGTGGGCCCTCCGGACGCGCCTGGTGGCCGTCCAATTCGGGAATGGGGACGGTCGGGATGATCGGCTGGCTGCAGGCGGGGATCCGGTGGTGCGGCCAGTGGACCGCCCTATTTTCCCCCGGGTGAATCTTAGCCGTCAAACTGTCGGCAGGCCATCGGCCACGATCGTTTTTCCCCCCTGGGCAAAGCGAAGGCGAGGGGATAAAGTTTCGCGCCAGAGTACAATGCCATCCCTCTTCCCCACAAGAGCGTTTCCGCACCTGAGTAGCCGCAACCTTTGTCAGCGCTCCGTTGTTCACGTTCTGGGAGAATCAGCGCAGCAGTCCGCCAGCGTTAACACGACAACTGGCCCTCTCTCCAGGTTAGTGCCACTTCCACCAACCTGGCTCCCCCCACAATCCTCCCCCAACCCCCCCCCCCCCYTGGAGAAACAAAGAAAAAAGCCTCAGTGGCCCGCCCTGTCCTGTGTTAGTTTTTTGGTGACATCAACAAATTTCCTCCAACAGTTCTTTATGGCGTTTATTTGTGCAGGTCGTCGTGTCGAGCAAGATCGTCGTCGTGTCGACCACGGTCGTCGTCGTGTCGAACGCGATCGTCGTCGTGTCGAGCACGATCGTCATCGTGTCGAACACGATCGTCGTCGTATCGAGCACGCCCGCCATCGTGTCGCGCACGACCGCCGAGGTGTCGGACACGATCATCATCGTGTCGAGCACTATCGTCATCGTGTCCGACACGATCGTCGAGGTGTTCGACACGATCGTCGTTCTGTCCAACATTGTCATCGTCGTGTCGGGCACGACGACGCTCGTGTTGAACACGATCCTCGTCGTGTCGAACGCCATCGTCGTCAGGTGGAGCATGACCGTCGTCGTCTCGAACACGGTCGTCGTTGTGTCCGACACAATCGTCGTCCTATCCGACACGGTCGTCGTCGACACAGTCATCGTCGAGTCCAACACGGGTGTCGTCGTGTCCAACACGAGCGTGGTCGTGTCCAGCACCTACGCTGCAGGTTCCGAGAAGAGATAACCGTCGTCGACGACGCGATCCCCAAGTGGGGTCGAGTAGGGCACAGCATCCGTGTTCGACACGACGGAGCCGCGGAAGACAGCATCGTTGTCGTGCCGAACACGAAGTAGTGTTTTTCTTTCCTGGAACCCGGGAGCCGCAGCGCCGCTGTCGTGGGGTCGAGAAGGGCACAGCGTCCGTGTTCGACATGACGGAGCCGCGGAAAACAGCATCGTGGTCGTGTTTGTCACGACAGCGGCGCTGCGGCTCCCGGGTTCCAGGAAAGAAAAACACTACTTCGTGTTCGGCACGACAACGGACGCTGCAGGCTAACTGCGGTCGGCGCAAAGCACAGCGTGTGCCGTGCTCGGCATATGCTGTGCTGTTGCGGACTGTTTACTGTCGTGTTCGACAACACGAGACCACGGACATTCGATGCCACTGTGGAAAAAACGAGCGTCGATACAACCGCAGGAGTCGTGTTCGACAACACGAGACCACGGACAACCGATACCACCGTGGAAGAGACGAGCGTCGATACAACCGCGGGAGGTACGATCTACCCCACCGTCGATATAGGTGCCACGTCCCGCGGCAGAAACAACCGTCGGACACGGCCGTCTTCTTCATTTCCGTGTCGTCATCGTGTCGAACCCGATCGTCGTCGTGTACACCCGATCGTCGTCGTGGCGGTCACAATCAAACTGTCCCCAAGTCCTGTGGGACACGACTCGCACAGCGTCCGTGTTCGACACGACGGGACCGCAGGAAAAACTACTGTCGTCCTGTTCGATGCCACGCCGGTCGCTGCGGTGGCCACTCTCCCGGACAGCCCTTCTCTTCCGTGTCGACATCGTCCCGTCGGCACGGGTCGGGTCAGACCACCACCTTGGGGCGCACTCCTGCTCGTGGGCAATCGGCCACAGTCACTCACGTTCGAGAGAAGTGTTCCGACTTGCACGCGTGGCAAACAGTCCAGTGCGAGTTGCACCCGCAGAACATAGTATCCGGGTGACTGTCTTTTGTATTTTATTACACTGATTGTAAATTGGGAGATTGTGATGATATGAAATGGAGTCCCTCTCGTGTTGGACACAACGGTAGCGTTGCCATAGTCATTTGCCTGCTCAGTCTAAGGTTCTAGGAGCCCATCGTATGTCGTCACTAGAGTTCCTCGACCGACATCATGTTCGAACTCTGCGCAAATTTTGCTTTGAATCCGCGGAGTCTAGTACCCGGAAATCAAGAGTGGGGTCCCTTTCGTGTTGGACGAGACGGTCTCGTTGCCACGGTGGTTTTCCTGCTCGTTATGGGTTATGGGACTTCCTCGTGTGTCGTCGCTGAAGTTCCTGGAACAACATTGGTTCTATGTTTTGCAAACATGTGCTGTTCTTAATGTTTCCTATCAATGCTCTCATGTCAAGTTGTGTTTTGCGCGTCAGGATCTCCGCCTTTTCGTTGTTGGTACCCGCTGTGTTTTGTGCGTCGTGATCTCTGCCTTTCCGATACTGGTGCCCGACGTCACATGTGCTACGTTTCCTTTTGCGCGTCAGGATCTCCACCTTTTCACTGCTGGTGCACGCTGTGTTTTGCGCGTCATGATCTCTGTCTTTCCGATACTGGTGCCCAACTTGACATGTGCTACGTTTCCCACTCTCGTTCGATCTCTGACTTCGCCAAACTCTTTTGCGTGTATTGCGCCTTTGGCACAGATTGCCCCGATGACTGGACTGTTGAGTCCTCACCCATCAACAATTTATTATGCTTCGAACCCGGTCTTTGTTTCCTATTCACATTCCAAGGTAGTGTGTTATCCCCGCTCGAATGTTTCCTGTTCCCCTCCGTCCCGTGTAGGGCTGTGTTTCTCGGTTTCGTTCTTAGGGCTGTGTTTCTC
Organism: Chara braunii; assembly: GCA_003427395.1. Lineage (NCBI taxonomy): Eukaryota > Viridiplantae > Streptophyta > Charophyceae > Charales > Characeae > Chara > Chara braunii. The sequence goes on from BFEA01000067.1 coordinate 2,899,449, forward strand.
GCTGTCGTTTATGTAGGGCTGGTTGTCTCTTCCCTTTCATTAACCTCTGATTTGCGTCTTTGACATTGGTCCGCTGTTTTGTTCTCGCAGACACGTTTCGTACATGGCTTGTGGTGTGCATGCTATACCACGGCAGGCTTGCAACACAACCTTGGAAAGCATGGACTGTGTGGCATCTAATACAATGTTCAATGAGGATTTTCCTCCACCGCACCTGCCAATGTGTTCGCAAGATATTCAAAGTGGTCACGAACGTGTCAATAATACTCAGGAATCTCGTACTCATAAGAGGTCACGGATTATTGCGTGTGCGGACACTACATGTGAAAATGCGTATCCGGTCCTGCGCTGCCCGGTTCGAACCTCTGATGCAGACAGTGCGGAAGGTCAGGAAGGTAAGGCCTCCTCTGTTGATAACAACACATCCAATGTAGTCTGTGTTGTATTGGTGTCGAGAAGTGCACTTCGAGATTTCGAGTACACGGGTCTACTGTTTGGTGAGAGTGATGAAGATGGTTCAGATTCAAGTGCTTCAGTATCGTCTAGCGCTGATAGTTTTTCAGATAAAATCGGTCATCCGCAAACGTACACTGACCGGAACACTGACCACTATTGTCGAAATGGCGATGAGAATTGTGATGTGATCTCTGATTTCGATGACATTTTTCCGAAACGTCTGTCCTCAAAGAAGCGTCCTTATCCTTTTCGTGTCAGAATGTCACAGTCAAAGAAGATTTTGCAATCAGTTCATAAAAAACTCACCAAAAAAAGCATTGGCTAGTGTGCGTGGACAAGTTTGTTGTAAGTGACAGTGTTGCGCTCAAATGACCCTGGAAGACATCAAAGTTGTCCGGAGCGCATACTACTCTAAGGACCAGAAAAACAGGGATGCATGGTGGGTTGAAACGTTGAAGAGGTTCACCTTCATAGAAGATGAGAAGGAGATTGTTCAACCTATTGTGGGGAAAAGAAAGGTGTGCATTAGTGCCTAGTGTTTTGCACTAAGTGTATGTAGGAATACATTTCTCAAAAAAAAGATGATTTTGTCAAAAGGCTACACTATGTCGAAGCATGGCAGTACTAGACTCAGACGCACATCAGCAACATATGCGACGATGTACGGAAAATTAAGCTCCTTCGTGCGAGACAACGGAGATTCCATGCCCAATGACATGAAGATCAAAGAGGGGGAATCGAGAGTGGTGTTGAGATTGTGTGCTTGCTATAACAAGGTTGATATTTATAAGTTGTTAAAGTCGCAATTCGACAACATGGGTGCTTCTTGTGTTTCTCTCCAAGTTTTCTACAATATGTGGAGAACGCAGTTCTGGCATGTGAAATTCCTTGACATTGATCAAAATTTTGCGAAATGCGAGAAATGTGTCGAATACAAAGAATCAATCAATTCTGCAAAGTCCGTACGTGTGCGTGAGTACTTTATTTCGCTACGCGAGAAACACTTAAACTTGCAACTCGAACATCGTGTTGCGTATGAGGTGTAGAAGGATGAGTCGAAGAGACCAGGTTCCAACAGTTTATGCATCATCATTGACGGCATGGACCAAAGCAAGACCAGTATTCCACACTTTGGCGGAGAGAACAAATCGAAGGCATTCGCAAATATTTCGACGTTGAAAACTAATTTAACAGCTATTATTGCACACGACCGTTCACCATCGGTCCATGTTCACACATGGTACCCTTGCGATCCACACGATTCGAATGTTGTGGTGTCATCCATTATGAAAGTTATGTGTGACATCTAGGCGATAAGCGACTTGCCTCCTAAACTGAGGATACAAGCAGACAACTGTTGGAGAGAAAACAACAACAGATATATTTTGGCACTTGTTGCAGCTTTGGTGAAATTTGGCTTCTTCAAAGAAGTCGAATTCGGTTTTATGTTAGTGGGACACACACATATGGACGTTGATGCCACTTTCAGTCATTTCTCTCGCAAACTGAAAATGCACAATGCTTATACCATGCTCGACCTCTTCAAGCTCGTTGCCAGTTCCGAAAAAGAACATCCGTCGTGCACATTCATGGATGAAATTAGTGATTGGCGAGGTGCTGTTAAGCGCTTCCTGGTCAAGACACTGACCGGTCATACTCGTCCACATGCATTTAGGTTTTACATGCACGATGACAATTTTGTGTTCCAGTGGAAAGAGTATTGCACTTCTCCTAAATTGTCTGCTCCAGTCTATTGCTTTAAACGAGATGGAAACAAAGCATATATTGGACCCAAATGACCATTCGATTCATCACCTGTTCCGCCGCCAGCTGCTCTGGCTATTAAAGATAGGAATTCGGATTTCGAAACAGGAATTGAAGGTGTGAAGACGTTTGTTGGGTGGTTGGAGAACAAGCAGCACGAGTGGTTGGGAATGAAAGATGAGGTTAGTTTCTCAAATGAGAGTGTTATTTTATACCGGAAAACTTTCTTCGAGACAATCGAGGAAAATTATGGGTCCGGGTTTGCAAAAACATCACTCAAGGCTGGCTTCTGGCCCTCACATGACATAATTAAAAAGGATGATCTTGATGATATTGATATTGACCTTCCTCTTGAAGAGCAATGGGAATAAGGAGCCGTTGTTCGTTGGACCAGCCAATGAGCGTCCAAAGGCGGGGCTCAACCCAGTTGTGGATGTCGAAAAAGGTCAATGAGGGAGTTCCCGTATGGATGGGTAAAGTCATTTCCAATGTAGACAACGATGTGAAGTAGCCAACTTTCAATCATATTCTTATTGAATATTGGGTGTCACAACCTGTTGTCAAACGTCTTTCTGTGCAATATTCGAACGCATGGAAGAAGACGTGGAAGAAAGACAACACAACATCACAGCAGTGGCAGAATGTAGACTATGTTATGTAAGCTGGACATCAAAGACATTTTGTTTGGAAAATGGAGTGCACATTCCTAAATCGGCCAGAGAGAAGGCCTTGGTATGCCTTTCACTTCCCGGTGATGAAGATGAGTAGGCTTTAAATATGTCTTGAAGAAGAGCTAATCGTATTTCTTTTATACGTATTAGTACATTATTTAGTTGTCACTGAGCTTTCATTTATATATATTTAAACTAGATTTTCCTGTGTTGCAGAATGGTTCAACCATTTGTGACGACTGGATGACCGCCAAGTAACATGGTATGGGGAAGAAATATATGGCATGATATGGGTTTTATTTTCTTCACATCTAAAGTGATCTTTGACAGTGCGGTACTCAGTGTCAGAGGTGTGGATGCCCCACCGGAAGACTGGAACATTATCCTCGAGAATAACTGTATATTTATGGTCGCAGGTATTGTGGAAAGAGAACGTACCCGCGAGAAGTTCTCGCACCCTTTTCGGAATTGTATTATACAGCAATCAAATTCTGCCACAACAATTCCAACGCGATGACCTTGTTTTGTGCAGCGACAACTGTTTGAGGTCAATGCAAAGTATCTTTCCTTATTCATAATGATTATTCTGTAAGTGCAAATATTTCCAATGCAGATGACATCGATGAACGAAGACGGGAAGAATTTTGAAGGAGGATCATGGAGCAACCGTCGCTCAAAACACTCATGGATGGGCTTGTGGACACGGCCATCAAATATTTGCGAAGTCTCCTGTTGCGCGAATATGAAGTAATAGAAACTTATATAGAGAACAAGGATCCCTCGTTTGAAGGACAAAATGATATCATCATTGTAGAAGATTGGACAACTTATACAAGGAAAAACTGAAATGTTGTCTTGATCGCATTAGTTTATCCCCTAAATCGATCTAGTTACTAGGTTTTTTTTGCCTACTTTCGGAGTGTCATTTGTGCTTTGCATTTAATTTTTCTTGTCTTACTCGGTCGATGGCCTTGAGACATCATCTAAGTTCGAATAGCCTAGTCCGACGTTAATGTAAAGTTATTTGGTCATCCGAGTCCAATGAGATTCGAACTGAGGTTTGTGTTTTTACAGTTTACGGGTGACACTTCTTTCAAATTGCTTTTAATATTGAACTTTGCACGTGTTTTCATTTAAGGGTGTTGTTGTAGTTTCAAGCAGGATTTTTGTACGTGTTTTCGGAGTGTCCGTTGCACTTTGCTTTCAAATTTTAATAGTTATTTTTCTTCCAATGTCACATATAAGGTCATTCTGTTTTTTCAAGGTTTCTATATTTCAATCATTTCGAAATCTGATATTCCCTGCCCAAACAAACTTAAGGCTTACATGGTGCATTGCCAAGTTGAACTCGATGCGATACTCACAACATTTCACTAGGTTTTACACTTTGTCTAAGTCTCGCGTTTTGCAATATGTGTCCATATTGTGTAAGCTTAATATTATACTTAATATATGACTTCTTGGATTTTGCGACAAAATGGATCATGTATTCATGTTATGAATGGTTGAGATATACAATAGTTCAGTCATGAAACTTGTACTGATGCAGATATGCAATTTTCTTTTGAAATAAAATCATGGATGTATTCATGTTTAACTTATGAAAGGTTGAGATATACAATAGTTGACTAATGAAACTTGTACTGATGCAGATATGCAATTTTCTTTTGAATACTTGATTATACAGTATTTGTCAATAAGATGCTAAAATCCTCTGTTTTTGTTGTTAAATTTACTTTTTTTCTGGCAAATTCGTTAATTTCATTATATTCACTTTTTACAAAACATTTCATTTTTAATGAAAACACATTTTCTTACGATGAATGAATATTGACTCGCAAAAGTGTATGTCGCACAAAGCCAAGACTTTTGTGAAGCGCTTGCGAGAGGCTATGTGTAGCACGAAGATTGTCAAACCATCTATGGTGGGGCTTGCGAACACATGCGCGAGGTGAAATGTTTCACAAAGAAGGAGTTCGAAGAAAGGTGTGCGCGTGCCTGCGGGGGCTACGAAAAAGAAGGATGATCTCATTGAAATAGTGTGGGGTGTGCTCTTCCCCAACGAAGCAGAGAAGTCGTTGCCAGATGATGTCTTCGATATCAGGAATGGTCGTACGGCGCTTGCAGGATGCGCGAACGAGCAGGGGATGACGACAGCGATGTGTTGGCCTCACATGTGTAACACCTGGCCAATCATTGGGCTGGGGATCATTCTTTGTGCGATAAAGAGTTGTCAAACCTGTGCAACGCGGCCGGTGGTTCGGACAGAGAGCCATTGTAAGAGGCGAGGGGTCGTGTTCATACGGTCATTGCTCAGTGTCTGCAACAGTTCGCTTCCAACACGAAGATGGCGTACTACACACGTGTGAGGATGACTTTCAACAACGAGTGCTTCCACTCCGTGATCAACAAGTACTGCACGAAACGACTGAACTTTCCCAAGTCGTACGAGGCACGCGTTTGTTGCACCGCTTTGGAATGAACCAAAAACAACGATTCAAGCCATTGCGCACTGTGTACCATAATCCTACGAACGTCACCCACCGACACCGCTCCGCACGATGCCACATATACGCCACCCGGGATACGTCGTGGCGGTTCGACATTGCCACTGAAGTTTTCGGGAGCCCTCGGGTCGGGGACTGGACCCGTAACATGTTGCAGCAATCGAACGTCGACGACCCAGTTATTGAGCATTTTGATGTCGACATTGATTTTGGACTCCTGGATGCTACTGAGAGCGTGGTGGAGGGTGACGCAGTCGAAGGTGTTGACATTTTGGTAGAGGCGGGGAGCGAGACTGACTCAGATGACGAAAAGTCATCTTCAGACTCCGACCGCGAGGGTGCCGCTCACCGCCTCGACTTTTACAGCGCTGTGCTTTCGCAGGAGGTGCCCGTTGTGCAGGAGTGATACAGGAATGTCATCGTCGTCGTGTGCAATTTGATACGTCTCTTTGAAGTGTGTTCGATGTTCGCTATGATCATCATGGGAATTTTATGTGCTGTATTTTCTTCATTGCGATTCAGAAATGTTGTAATATCACGATGGTTGTGAGAGCTGCTTTCCGTTTCGTTATGTATATGCAATCCATGAAATATGTTGAAATGCATGGCTGCATCGATGACCCGTATGTGTGTTGCTTTTGACGTCGACTATATATATATATATATATATATATATATATATATATATATATATATATATATATATATATACTCTCTCTGCCAAAGGTTTACCGGGCAGTTTTGTTTGTGACGATATATATATATATATAGCAGCGGCGTGTTTGGAGTGTATTTTTTGGCTATGACAGACCTTTCTTTGTTTCGTGGATGTTTTGCTGGCTTGTGATGGGGTGTGAACCGACAGTCTGTAGAGTTTTCCATCAGGTGTGGGTGAGTTATAGTCTACTTTGATTTTGGTTAAGGTAGATTATCATTTACAGTGTAATCAGTGAGGGGATTCTGCAGACTGTTGAGGGTTCAGCCTCCTGATAAGTCGGTGAAACTCCGACGAAACAGTTTGTCACAGCCCCTCGTTTGTTGTCCTCTCCTCTCTCTTTGCCTACGGTTTACCGGGCAGTTCTGTTTGTGACGATATATATATATATATACTACGTTGCATAGAGTACACGTACGGGGGTTTCCCGTACGAAACATACAGGTTATTTCTGTACGGGATCTGTACGGGAACCTGTACGTCTTGTACGC
>BFEA01000067.1:2906607-2926927 GCA_003427395.1 Chara braunii
TCTCTCTCTCTCTCTCTCTCTCTCTCTCTCTCTCTCTCTCTCTCTCTCTCTCTCTCTCTCTCTCTCTCTCTCTCTCTCTCTCTCTGCATCTAGCCAGGCCGAAGGTCATCGTTCTCAGGCGGAGCGCGTGGATCAGGAATAAACCCGACGTAACCCTTCTTGTGCGGGTTAGGCCATCGCATACGCATAGCCTCCTCGAATTCCAGCAGCAGTCTCTCACGGCGACTGTAACCGCAAAGGTTTGCGAACTCCCTGTACCCCGCGTATCTGTTAGCCGCCACGTCCAGTCGATCGTCTCCCACGAGGTATGCAACTTGAAAAACTCATCCATGCGGCCCTCCTCTCCGACGTACGCAACCGCTGTTTCAACCAAAAACGTTGGATGCGACCATGCTGCCCGTATCTGATCCGTATTCCTATGCGGGGGAGGGGGCCCTGGGCAACGTGCCGACACAGTTGCAGGCCCGAGCCCAGCGTCCTCTCGGTCGCGCAATACTCTACGTCTTGGTCGACGACCATATACCATGTCGCTATCATCTTCATTGTTGTGTGCTTGAGGTTGTGCATGCTCCATTATAGTATCGCCTCAACAGTATCTGCAACAGATGTGGCGGAAGTTAACGTCGGTTCACGGAACAGGGAAAGAAATATCTAGAAAAATCTTCGCCATTGCAGACAGAGTATGGTGCACATACGACAAGCCTCCACACACCGTCTTGAGCGACGATGCCATAGTGGGTTTCGGGGAGACAATAGACAAGAGGATACACAACGTCATACATTTGATCACCGGAGACCTGCCGGAGCACGAGGCGATTGAAGTGTGTTGTTGGCTTTGACATTCGAACTCGAGTGTGGTTGACGGCATGATCACGAATGTACATCTCAGTGGTTAGTCTCAGCACTTGGTTCTCTTCGACGCTAACAACGAAATATCGTTGTTCCAACTTGTCCTTGCTTTTGTATTCCGGCACCTCGTCGATTTTTAGTGTCACCGGCGTCATGGACTCGTAATAATAAACGATGATGCCGTTACTAAGATTCGTGGAATGGTAACATTGAAAAAACAAAGTAGAGCACTGTCGGTGCGAGTACCCTTACAAGGGTATCCGCCCTGGTTTTTGCAAGCGACAGAAAATAGGGTTTTGTTTAAAGTTTAAATATTATGCGCGATGCGCGACTGCGTATGTGGTTTACGTTGATTGGGTGGTTAACTAGAATAGAGGGTATGTGGGCGCGCAGACTTGAGGCGCGCGTGATCGTTTTTATTTTTGATTAATGATTGTGAAAGTCGGAGTAATCGCCGATCATACTTTTTTTTTCATTATTTGTGATTAAGTTAGGATTAAATGGATTTTATCCCCTGGTTGGTGTGTTTATTTGTGGCCCGTGCATACGTACGGAGGACGGGATCGACGACAATGTGGCCGTGAGAGCGTTTCGGTAGGTCTGTGCGTCGTGTAGTACCAATTTATTTTAGGCGTCTGTTAGAGTTAAACCCAGACGTGGGCCTAGCATTAGCAGATACGGCGTCGGACTTTCATCAAGGAGATTCAAGGATTGACATTGAGTGGCAGTGGCGCATGAATATCAGAGTAGCGTGGAAGAACCGGACCGACGAGGCTATCACCCTTGGTTTTGCCGACGGCGACGTCGGAACGGTGCTAGCTTTTATCCCCCATTGCTCGTCACATTCTGACGATCGGAAGTCTCTGAATAATTTTTTTGAAGTATTATCTTTTTGCGTTCTGGCATTCCTTGACTTGGGCGAGAAGCAGTGGTCGTCGCGACTGTCGAGGACCTTGAGTGCGCGCCTAGTCCAGCGGGTCCGTGTGTTCGGGGTGTTAGCAAAAATCCTCTACCACGCCGTAGCAGAGAAAACCACGGCGTGGTCACGATCTGAGGTTTGTAATTGCGCTTGAGACAGAAGGGCCGGTAATGCTGAATGTATATAACCTACGTTTCGGGTCCGGTGCGTTCTCGTGGGGGTGTGTTGTATTCGCAGGGAACTCCGTCGCAGCCACACCCGAGTTCAAGTCTCCTACAAGGGAACATGTGGGAGCCACGACAACCAACAGGGGCGATACCTGCTGCCGTAGGTGGGTGGTACTAGCCTGGGGTCAGCCGCTATCCATCTCCTCCGGTCCCCTCCGCCAATGAGCATCAGTAGGCTCTGCCCAGGGCCACTCGGGAAACCAACGGATATCCCTAGACAGTGGGCGAGACATCGCAGAGGAGTCAGGGGCGCTGTGGGGGATGGTCATAGTACGACCAAAGTTCATCCAACAGAAAAATTGTGGGAAATTTTCATCAAGTTTTCAACTTGGGCACAACACTGGACCAGCATTGGAAGTACGTGAAATGATGCGGCCAACCGTTTAGGAGGGTCTGGTCCATGTTTCCAACTGTTTACCAACATGTGCCCAACATGTTTTCAACATGCGTTCAACGTTGGTCCAACATGTTTCCAACACGTTTCCAACAAGTGTGTGTTGGAAAATTTGTGCTCTTAAGTTCCCAGCAATGCAGTTCACTACTACGTGGAAACAGTGGCGCAAGTGACCTCATTTCACCTTTGTATGACCCGCAGTAGTGAACCGTGATGGTCTCGTGGCTGCGCGGGTCGCGGAGGCGCACGGTTGAGATAATGGATGGGCGAGCTATGTAATGAGACGGAGGGGTTGGTTGGGAAAAAAAAAAAACAAATGGACAACAAAAGAAGGGTGGAGACGAAAGTGTTCGAGAAAAGGGAAAAAAAAAAAAAAAACAATAAAAAATGCACAGGTTTGCTCGACCTTCACAGAAGTGCGGTTAAACGTGCGTTATTTACATTGTGCGCGGATCTATTCTCAGCGCTGTCATTGCAGGAACGTTTTTACCAGTGCGTTGTCGGACCAAATACCCTTACAAGGGTATTTGGCCATGCTTTTGCATTCGACACGGTGACGGCGTCGGCTACCATGACGGAGCCAGTCTGGAATAGAAAGGGGTGTGCACGCTTGAGCGTGACACTCGAAACGAATTCCTCGGCCATTGAGGCCGGGGGGAAATCGGTGAGAAAATTTTGAGAATATGAGCGCGCGTTATTATGACGCGAGCCGTGCTGATTAGGATCAGTAGTAATACCCCTCGACAGAAGAGGTCGAAGGGTGAGTTGGGTTAATATTGTGTTGGTAAGATCTATGATATGCACAGAGACTTAATCGTCAGTAGATTAGTCAGAATAAATTAATATACGCCCCGACCGTATAGCGGGAGCATTTAGAACGGTGTGTTTATCGACTTGCCGTAGCGCCCTGATTGTTAGCACATGCTCGGAGGGGTACCTTCCGTCCATTACTCGTATACCGCAAGTGAGGGTGAGACCCTCGCTCAACCTCCCATTTGAAGTGGGACGCACCCCTCCTAGGCAGAAAACTTTCTAGTCGCTCGACCACGCGAGCAAACCGGTGTCTCCTCCCTTTAGGAGGAAAACATCATTACGGACCTTGATATCGTTCGTACAGGCATTAGACTCAGGCTACTTAGACTGGTGTCGGTCTGCCTGTCGCTACCGGGCCTCTAAAAGTGCCAACTTTTGTCTTCTTCTGATCGGCCTTGAGTACCTAGCACATCCGCCTCTACTTGGTGTGGTATCGGCCTACCTGCTACTTGAGTAATTTCCCCGTTGTGCTAAGTGTGCGGGCCTACCCCGCTACTTGGTAATTTTCCCGGCCGTAACCATCAATGTCACGACTACAGGTAAGTACCAGGCCTACGGGCCTTCGAATCAATCAAGTGCCCTTGTGGGCTAAGCACACACTCGAGCCGGCAAGCACACAGGCAGTCCGACCGGTATGAGTACCACAGACTTAGAAAACCTGCTCGGGTCACTAGGCGGACTGAGCCCCGCTGCTGTATAGATACTGAGAATGCTCCCTTTTCACCCGAAGTGGGAGTTAGCTCAGTAGGTTTCAGCGCTGTTTGAAATACAAGGGATCTGGGGATCAAGACCTACCTCCTGCTGAGATAGCTCCCTTTTGAAAGGGAACTCGACTTTTGTTTGCCTGGTCTGAGACGAACGGGGCTTGAACCCGTGAACTTAGGGTTAGAAATAGTTAGAGTTAGTCAGTTAGTTAGGACTGAGCCCCGTTTGAAACGGTGACACGACACTTCGCATTAGGAAAGTTAGTGGTTACTAGATTCTTTTTTTTTTTTTTTTCCCAAGTTTATTTCTTATTTCTCGTTTTATTATTTCTTATATTTTATTTTTTATTTCCCGTAGCTAGGATCGATAGTTTACTTCGATGAATCTGCCGCGATACCCAGGGCAAATTCCTTCCAACGGAGTTCGGTCCACCTCGAATTCGGCACGAGGGATTCGGCCTGGCACACTCGGGTGTGGAGAGCCGAGGGAGGCATGATGTCGAGACGGGGAGAAGGTGACCGCGCGGGGCGAATACGGGCTAGCGAGCGAAGAAGGAGGCGAGTAAGAAGGAGGAGGAGAAAAAAAAAAAAAAAAAAAGAAGAAGGGAAAAGAGGGAGAAAGGAAAAAGAAGGGGAAGAAGAAGAAGAAGAAGAAGAAGAAGAAAGAGACGGGAAACGGGTTCGTCGCGACGGGGTAGATTGTTGTAATTATCGATCTTGAACGAGGAATGCCTAGTAAGCGCATCATCAGCTCGCGCTGATTACGTCCCTGCCCTTTGTACACACCGTCGTCGCTCCTACCGATTGAATGGGCCGGTGAAGTGTCTGGATTACGGTGATCTCGGCGGTTTGCCGCTGGGAGTGCTATGAAAGGTTCATTGAACCTCATCACGAGAGGGGGAGAGGAGGAAGAAGAAGAAGAAGAAGAGAAGGAAGGAGGAGGATAGGAGAAGGAAGAGGGGAGGAGAGAGCACTTACCTGACCGTACGATCAGACGATTGCGACGACGACGGTGGCAACAGCGAGGGAGCGAGAGAGAGAAAATGGGTAAGTCTCTTACCCCGCGGCTAGCCTAACATTACTCCCATCAATAGCGTGATTAGATAAATAAATAAATAAATAAATAAAGTAAATAAATCTAACGCTACAACGTGGGAGTGTATATCACAAGTGTGTGTGTGTGTGTGTGTGTGAGTGTGTGTGTGTGTGTGTGAGAGAGAGAGAGAGACTATAAGTCTCCAACTCGGCCAACAACCAAGTCTCCAGCCCCACGGCTCGACGCACACTACTTTGGATCGATAGAACGAGCTAATCAAAAAGTGACAGTGTATATCTCCCCGTTTCAGCAGAAGATTCATTATGAGTTTGCTCGTCCTATCGATGGAAAGTGTGTGTGTGAGACGTTCACGATTCGACCAGGGAGAGAGAGAGAGAGAGAGAGAGAGAGAGAGAGAGAGAGAGAGAGAGGGGGGGGGGGGGAGAGAGACTTGTCTATCTGATCACCGACGGTCACCACTGTTACTATGCGCTTCTCCTCCGAAGGCAACGCACTCTCGTTTTGAATGCACCCGACCTGAAAGAGAGGTTGTATACATTTATTATTATTATTATTATTGATTATTATTATTATTATTTAAATTATAGTCATAATGCCACGCTATGTACATAAGCAGACCAGGGAGAATAGTGTCGCACAAATGATTAAGGAACGGATGCGCGATGGGATGGAGCAGGTATGGAGTTAGAGCACGTGAACGGGGGAAGGAACGAGTACAAGGTCGAGAAGAGCTACGAGGGAGAGAAGCACCGCGACGGAGCCAACCGGCGACATGCGCGGAGAACAACAGAGGGAATGTGCGGGGAAGGAGAGGAAGAAAGGGGAGAAGAAAAAGAAAGAAGAAGGAGAAGGAGGAGAGGAGGAAGAAGAAGAAGAAGAAGAGGAAGGGAGGAGAAGAGGGAAGACGACAGTGGGAAGTGGAGACGATTAAGGGAAGGCGACGAAGTAGAAAAGAGCAGGAGAAGGAGGCGACGAGCATGATGAAGGGGAAGAACAGAGAGAGAGAGAGAGAGAGAGAGAGAGAGAGAGAGAGAGAGAGAGAGAGAGAGAGAGAGGTGCATGTGGCATCTGTGAGTTGGGGATCGAGATTGTGAGTGATACGGAAAACGTACCTCGTGCTCGAGGCGAAAGACATTGGCTGAGATCTGCTCGTACTTCGGAGAGATGTTGATGTCATCTTTCGACTTCGTAGTATAGGCTAGATAGGATCTGCCAAGTGTAGTCTAGGCGTCGAGTGCCAGATAGGATGTCAACTCAAGTTCCTCGTTCATGATGAGGGGACCATTTCAGCATTGTCAATCATGAACTCTTGGTGTGTTCTTAGTTGGAGAATCTCGTGAAGCAATGCTGCTGTTGGTTCGAGGTCAAGGCTATCTAGACTTATATGTATGATGTTGTTTGATTGCTGAAGTTCGTTATAACTCATCTTTCTTGCATTTTATTATTATTATTATTATTATTATTATTATTATTATTATTATTATTATTATTATTATTATTATTATTATTGTCGCCCCTTCTGTCAGCTACCGTTCGTGACCGCCATCATCATCATCACCAGCAACATCATCATCATCCTCGTCATTGCCGCCATTGTGGACGTCATCATTGCATTGGCTCGTCATCATCAGTTTGTGCATTTAATCCAGCGACCTCGTCGTTCCACCGGGGGAACGGTTAAGAAGACCCTTTAGGGGTTGATTGAAGACCTTCCTCGACAAGGAGGAAGTACCTTGATTGCTTCCGGCCGATCGGGAGCGCGGTATTGTCAATCTATTTCCCTCATACTAATCCCCTCCCTTCCTCTCGCCGATCTCTCTCAAAGATCTCATTTTTCTCCTTTTCTTTTATCTCCTCTCCAACCCCCCTTCTCTTCTCCACCCTCCCACATAATTGTTCGTATCATCTAAAATTTCTACTATGCGTGGCGTGCATCTTTCCTTCTTGCGCGTGTTTAACAATGCCGCCCATTTTCCCGTTCGGAATTTCGAACGAATTCAACAGGATTAATCTTCATCCTTTCCTCCACCAACACCGCAAATGGGATTAATTCCGGCATTTTGATTCAAAAGTTATGCGAATTTCTCTATTTTATCAGATTCCCTTCATTATTTAATTTCAAAATTCAATTCCATTTCAGAAATTCGTGAAATCAATTTTGAAATTTACTAAATTTTATTCATCTGAAGTCGAATCAATTTTTGTTGTCTGCCCCCCCGTAACATTACGAAATTCTGCAATTCTTTTTAAATTCCTTTGAAATTCTTCAGAAATGTCTTTCAAATTCATCTTAATTTTGTAACACGTTGAGAAATTTTTCTGATTTCACCTAGATATTCTGGAATTTYTTCCAACCTACTTTACTTGGCTATCACTAATGTTTTATGAAATCTCATCGTAAATTTTTAATTTAGGAATTAGTTTTATATTCTTATTTCATATTACCTTTGAAATTCTTCTAATTCCGAAAATACGTCAAAAAAATTTTCATTTTACTTCAATTTTTTTTTGTCAACCTCTATCTATTCCATCACCTCCTCGAACTTTTCGAAAGTCTTATGAATATTTTGAAATTCAGTGACTTCTGTTTAAATTTCCTTAGTAATTTTGAATTTAGGACCAAATAATTTCATAATTTTATTCCGAACTCGTGACCGCCACGAATTCTGTTTTTCTATATAACCTACACCATCTTTTGAAAATCTCCTCTCATTCCATTACTTGAATTGGAAATTCTCACTCTCTCCCCCTCACTCCGACTTTGAATCGTCTTTACTTAATTTCGGAAGTTCGTCATACCTCGTTTTTTACTCACCTTACTCCCCTTCTTCGTCTTCTTCCTCTTCTTCTTCTTCTTCTTCGTCGTCGTCATCGTTGTCATTGTCTTCTTTCTGACAACCTTCAAAATAACACAGATCCACATTTCGTTGTCAGATCAGATTGTGAGAGAGACAAAACGAGTGAGTGCGCGAGTGCGCACACGAGAGAGAGAGAGAGAGAGAGAGAGAGAGAGAGAGAGAGAGAGAGAGAGAGAGAGAGAGAGAAAGAGAGAGAGAGAGAGAGAGAGAGAGAAAGAGTATTTTAAGGTTTACTACTGGGGGCCACAAAGACATTGAACGACGACTTTATCGCCAAAAATGGCCCGCAGTAGTCAACCCCATTTTTTCGTTAATTTTTTTTCAAAACAACAATGACGAACACGTTCTCAGAGAAAAGACTGACGAACATTGATCGTCACGCGAAGAGAAAGGGATGGTCCTATGCACCCTATTCAAATTTGTGTGGCTCTCTCGAGTCTATGGCTGAATGCGCACACTGCTCTAACAACAACATTTTTTTTACTTGTAATTTGGGGTGTACTCTCTCTCTCGCGCGCGCGCGCGCGCGGGCGCGCGCGCGAGCGCGCTCTATCTTTCTCTCCACCTTATTTCTTTTCTTTGTCTTTATCTCTCTCACTATCTCCCTCCTGCAGAGAATAACGTAACTTTGACAAAAATTAGAAAGCTGCAACAATCAACTGACAGTTGTTTGGCTTTCAGATCATTCATGCGGCTCATGCGTGAGGTTGTGAAGAAAGACATCGCTCCAGAGAACTGTGTATCTTTTTAACGCAGAACGGGGGAATTAAACTCCCGTTGAATCCCGTTAAACTCCAAAAAATCCCGTTGAATTCGCGTTAAACGTGAAAATAGGACGCTCCCGTGCTTTTCGGAAAAACGGAATTAGTCCGCAGGGTCCGAAACACGTCGCCCTAGGGAAGAAAAAAAAAAAAAAAAAAAAAAAATCCCCCCATCCCCTGAAGCACCTCCCATCCGCCCCCACATCCCCCCACCCCCAACGCCCCAGTTATGTGTGTGTAGGTGTGTTGTGTGTGCACGTATCTGTGTATGTGTGTGCCTGTCGTGAGAGTATGTCTGTGCATGAATATGAATGTATGCGCGTGTGCTTGTGTATGTGTGTGTTTGTAAGTGTGTGTGTGTGTCTGTGTTTGTAAGTGTATGTGTGTGTTTGTAAGTGTGTGTGTGTGTATGTATATGTGTGTGTTTGTGTACGTGTGTGTTTGTAAGTGTGTGTGTGTATGTGTGTGTTTGTAAGTGTGTATGTGTGAGTAAGTGTAAGTGTGTCTGTGCCTGCGCGTGAGAGTGTGTCTCGCCTTACTCACAACCTCGTTCCCCAACACACAGATTCCACTTGCACCCAAGGATCACCCTGCGCCACACCCAGCTTACAGCAACGCAGTTCGGCTATGGTTGCCTGCTCCTTCCTGCTCGCCCGTGAGCGCGTGAGTGGCACGAGCTACAGCGTGGCAGCGCTTACGCAGCACGCAACCAGCACCCGAATGCCAAATGTGGAGGCAGGCCCTTTGCTATATCGAAGTGGCCTGCCTGTGTTTAGTCTGAGGAAGCTTTCAGTAGGCCCCAGTAGCCTGAGGCACAGCACAAACGAGAACAGGCCTTGGGCCTGAGGTGGTTGCATGCCCCCGGCTGCCTTTGGCCTGTGTTTGGCCTAGTACCCGTATCCAGCCAAGGGCCTGCTTTCCATACATTCACACAGGCAGCCCAGGACCTGGGTTCCCTCAACCAATTGACGCCAGACTCATGCAACCTGCTACAGGCCCAATTTCGTGTGTGTGTGTGTCTTTTTTTCCTTTTTTTAATTAGCTTTTTATGGTTTTGATTTTTTTAAAAATACACAATATTTTTAAAAAATAAAATAAAAAATAAATTGTTGTACATCTTTGAAATATCTACAACCCTATTTTTTTTATTTGTTTTTTTTATTTTCGTTTTAGCCCTTAAAAAATCTGTGTGAAACCCAAAACAAAAACACTCATTTCATTTTCGTTTTTGTTTTTTCATTGTGTGTTTATGTTTTTGATTTTTTTTAAATAGATTTAAGCATCAAAAGATAAAAATAAAAATACAGGGTTGTAGTCCTCAACAAAACCTACAACCCTTTTTTTTTTTTTTTTTTGGATAATTTTTAGCCCCGAAAAAAAAATCATCCCGGACCCCGTTAATTCCCGTCCAATTCGCGTTTGAACGCGAGTTTAACGTAAATTCAACGCACGTTGAATTTTTCAACGCGAAACCCGCGTTAAATCCAATTTCGGACACACAACCAGAGAAAGGTGTCCGGTTTCAGATGATTGTTGTACGTCCTTTGATGGAGGTTGCCAAAGCATATCTGGTCACCAATTTTGAGAACACAAACGAGGTGGTCATCGATTCGAGGAGGGTTACGATCCAACTTAAGGACATGAGACTCGTTGATAGGTTGTCGAAGCCTCGTTGGGTTGAGAAATATCAAGGGATGCTGGACGAAAAGGCTATAAACGAGAAAAAGTTGAGATGGCAACAGAGCAGGACCAACGAAGAGGAAAGAAGTGTCACCCATCACACGTTCTCTAGGCTTTTCGGATCTTTGGAGCATGGAGTCATGGCTTTCTTGGTAGTGAAGTCCTCGGTTTTAGGTCAGTTGCTTCTTGTCCTCCACCCTTTTGTGACCTAAATAAATAAATGCATGTACATATATGTGCAAGTATGCCGCTTCGGCGACAGACGGATGTGTGCGCATTTGGCGTTGAACCACACAAACGTGGTTAACCTTGCATTTTCTATTATATGTGGACTATGTTAACCTTTTTGTTATGGATGCAGACGAGGGCGATGAAGAGCGGGGCAGCGACAACACAGAGCGAGACGAGGATGAAAAAAAGAGAGATGGGGACGGGAGGAGGGTGGATGAGACAGAGATGTCACAATTTCCTGAGAGAACAAGCAACGGAAGCGAAAAGAAACGCATCAGAGGGGGAGGTGCTTGCAAAAAATGAATATTCCAGCAGATGGCACAAACCCGCAAAGAAAAATGTGCGCGAGCAGGGGAGAACAGCAAAAAGTCAATCAAGAAAGCGGCGTATTCTCGAAGGAAATGAAGGACAAGTTGTTCCGGTCGGTCGCAAAAGCCTTTGCGTTCTTAACAGCAAAGGACGCAACTTTGTACCTGACAGAGGATGAATTTTTTACAGCGCTGCAAACAACGGTCAAAGTGATAGGGGAGAACGCGGAGGAAGGACTGCGATCACACCTAGCGGAGTGCGGGATTCGAGCAGTCATAGGGGAGTGCAACAGAATGATGACAACTCTGCGTGGAGAGATAACATGGCAACCAAAACATTGGTTCTGGGCTGAAAAAGAGATCTCGTTTGTACAATCGTAGCAAACAGATTTCCAGCTCCCTACTCGCAACAAGAGGCGAGCAGAGATGAAGGAGAACAAAACGTGGAGACGGAGCGGCGACGATCCTTGGGGTGCTCCAGCGTTCAAGACGGCACTCACCAAGGTTTTCCAGATGAGGAGGGACGGCGTGAACCTTGGCGTGACCCTGTAGCAACTGGCTTTTGCGGAGATGGTTCTGCAATGTGAAATGGAGCAGACAACAAAGACCAGCAGAGAGGCAGAGCAGATAGAAAAATTGGTCTCTATAAAGCAGGACATCGCATTATCTCTCTGCAACCGCGATACAGTCATGAGTTTTTCGATCTTCAAGCTGGACCGTGCCTTATCTGTTGTTGAGAAGGCTGCTGCGCTATTTTGAGTTGGCGTGCCCTCTGTCCACAGAAGTGGGCCACAGAACACAACAATAACAGAAGGACGATTTCGACCTGGAGTTCATTGCACCAGAGACGGGGAGAGGGATACAGAAAGTCTGTGCGCTTGACCTTAAACAGCGGGGGGCGAGGTGTCGGGGGGGGGGGAGGTGGTGAACATAATAGTGTGCATCAGAGGTTTATTATGGAATCTTTGAATCAGAAGGTTCATTACCCGAGGTCACAGTCATTGCATGCTAGAGAGAGAGAGAGAGAAAGAGAGAGAGAGAGAGACGGAGAGATAGAGGGAGAGATATAGATAGATAGATAGATAGATAGATAGATAGATAGAGAGAGAGAGAGAGAGAGGGAGAGGGAGAGAGAGAGAGACGGGGAGATGAAGACACTGAACCGTGTGCTTCGAACAGTCACTTAACAACACATGGTCTGTTATTTATGACACACAATTGTACAATCCCTTCTAATGGTCATCTTTGTGTGATTGGTCCTAGAGGGACTATGTTATGAAAAAAACAGCAACCGTGGTTGTCCTCAATGCAAGGTTGGGTGGTGCGGGCCACTATCTCTCTCATGCTCACATGTTGCTAAAATTTTGTCACGCAGTGATGAACCATGTTTGTTGCAGGGCAGCTCACGATTTAACTTAGGCTTCCACACGTGTCGCCACATATAGAATGAAGCACCGCAATCCTACGAACTCGAAAAGGACGGTTGGCTACTGCGTGCCACTCTTTCTCAAACACAGCCATGTTGGTAAATTTTTGGCCCACAGTAGTGAACCGAGTTTGTAGCCTGCCAGCTCAGCATGTAATCGAGGTTCCCTCACGTGTCCATCAGCAGAATGAAAAACCGCCATCCGGCACCAACAGAAAACAACGGTTGGCTACTGCGTGACACTTTCTCTCTCGCACTGCCATGTTGGTGATTTCGTGTCACGCAGTAGTGAACCCTGCTTGCATCTCTCTCTCTCTCTCTCTCTCTCTCTCTCTCTCTCTCTCTCTCTCTCTCTCTCTCTCTCTCTCTCTCTCTCTCTCTCTGCCAATCTCTCTCTATATTCAGTCATTGTTGTCGTTGCATGCCAGGTCCGCCAGAAGACCCAACGCTTGACATTTGCGAAAGTGCATAGCGTACCGTCCAGCAGGAGAAAAGGACGGGAACAAACCGCGAAAACCCACGACATGAGCCAAAAAAAAACGATTTTTCCCTCAATACAGAACGCGGTTTGTACGAATAGTGAACACGTTTTCAACACGTTTCACGTTTCAACAAACTTTCAACACAGTTCAACAAGTTTTCAACACGTTTCAACAAGGTGTCAACAACTCTTCAACAACTTTTCAACAAGTTTTTTACAATTGTTCAATAGTTGAACCAACATCCTTTCAATAGTTGGACCAACAGATGAACACACCAGTTTCAGTTTTTCCAATATTTGGTCAGTGTTGGTTTCCTTGACTTTTGKTAAAACACATGACCCCCCCCCCCGCCAAACAGTTTATAAACACAGTTCCAACGGTTGAAATATGGTGTCCACATGTGTTCATCCTGCCTCAAAATTTGCCACAATTTTTCTATTGTCTGTCGGGCCCAGAGCGACTGGGCATTCCGAGTAGTGCAGGTCGCTGTCGGACCACAGCCTACTGAAGCTGCTAATAGCGGAGCGAAAAAAGCCCATGCGACTGGCATGAGGATTGTTCGAAGGCACGGACAAAAAGGGAATGCATCCTGGTGCAGAAGCACGTCAGGTGCATACGTACCGAAGATAGAGATGGCGGAGAGCAGGTTGATCAAGGAATGAAATCACGTAGCGCGCCCATTCCTTAATGGAATTGGGCGCGGAAAGGCTTGATGTAGGGGTTTTTTATTAGTGCAAATCTACTGATAAGGTTAGTTTTCTAGATAGGTTAGTAGGATTGGAGTTAGGAAGAAATTTTAGTACGGGAAGCAAGCAACAGAGCTATGGAGAAATGGCAGAAGTAGAGAGGGAGCTTCTCCTCCGAACACCGAGTGGGATTAGGCTGGGAGACATGGTAGATAGGGGCTTGTTAGTAGGGCGACTTGAATGATGCTGTTAGTTGTAGAATGGAGTTAGGAGTATGGGTGTCGAAGGAGAAAAGCATTGCGCGGCGGCTATGGCAGAAGCCGGCGGGAACGGCGAAGGAGTGACAACGTGAAGGCCCGCTCGATATTCGATGGTATCGAGCGGGGAAGAGCACGGCCCCGAGATTTTGTATCGGGCGAGCACGAGTCCGGGATCAGCACTGGCAGAGCGTTAGTAGATAGGAAGTAAGCGGGGGAGAAGGTGACTAAGAGGGCACAGCGCTAGCAGTGAGGAAAAGGGGTCCGAACCCGGACGGGAAGGCGCGCCACGTGCATGCAGAGACATAACGAACTATGGCGGAGCGACGAAGAAGAGTGACGAAAGGGAAGAATTTTTAACTCGTCTGATTTTTGACAGAATTCTTGACAGAATCGGGCGGGATAAAGGTTGAAATCAAGGTTGCTTGGGAGGGCGACCCCAAATTTGTGGTTAGTTCGAGTGGAAAGTTAGTAAGGTAGGAAGTACAGGGAAAAACCATTGCGCGAAGATGGCGGAGAGCAGATATGGTGAAGGAAGGAAGACTCGATATCTCCCCCGATTCCCAACAGAATCGGGCGAAGTAAAGTTCGTTTTGGAGGTTTTCGGGAGCTGCGAATCTAATGGTGAACCTGGATTTAGGAGTTAGGGGCAAGATTCGGAGGTACGGAAAAGAGAAGTTGCGGAGAGGGGAGAGATGGTGAAAACGGGGAAGAAAGAAGATGAAAAAAAGGGAGCTCGTTCATCTCCCGACGAGATCAAGGGGAGAGAGTAGTATTACGGGGTCTTTAGTGATCCGCGAATCCGTTGGTAAGATTGGATCTCGAAGTCAGTGGCTGATTTCGACAGCGTGACTCGTGGGAGCTGTGCATGAGGGAGGAAAGCTTTGCAGGGGAAATGCATCTGAACACGTTTTAGCGGAAGGTTCATTCGATTTTTCTCATTCTAAAAGATGGAAAGTGTGTTTAGAAGGGGCGACTTCAGAATGACTGCGAATACTTCTAGGTCTTTGCGGGAGATTCTTTCGAAGCCTTCGTGTCCTCGACGGGGGAAACGCGAAGCCGGCCGAGATGGATCGGAGGTCTAACCGGTCCGATTGAGATATTGCTTGGCCCTCGACCGTCGGTTTAGCGACTCGTACGTTCGTGAGGAGCAATGAGGCCACGCTCGATACCTGCGAGCCGAGACACTAGTACCCGGAGTACCGAGGACGTAAAGGCCGAACGAGGGAATGAAGTTTTGCGTATCACGGTAGTAGCTGCCCACAAGGTGTTTAGTGATTCGTACTTACCCCTTCCACTGTGTGCGCCCACCATCTGTCACAAGTCATAGCCTTGGTCTGTCATACGTAGCGATCTCGACGACCTTTTGGAGTAATAGGAGTTGTTACCTCGATGTTCGTCCAAGCAGTGGTGGTTTAAGTAGCGAGTAGTCTGTATTCTATATGTACCTGGCTGAAGTCTCGGTTAAGCTTGGGGAGAGGCTGGACTCGCGGCAGGCAGCATGGGTGACCTGAGAATTGAGCCATGAAACAGTGTCATCTGCGTTTAGCGGATATGAGCCTGACGGTATATCCGCCCGAGTGTCAGCGGGAGGTTCATTCAAGTCATGTGGGAGAGCTAGAGACAAACAAAGGAGGTTGCAAGCTTGTATGTTGGCTGATAACGCGGGTTACTGCTAACGATACGGCTGGAGTGAGGTTAACAGAGAGGTTGCTGGCTTACTTGTGGACTGGCGTGCGACCCGTTTCATTAAGCGGAATAGCGGGAAGAGGGAGAAGGAGCTGCAAGAAGACGTACTTACCTATTGACCGGTGTGTTGTTCAGCCCGTTAGGGGGAATAGGTGGGAACAAGCCACAAGGTTGTGCGCTTATCTGCATACTTGAGTACTAAGCCTGTTATACAACAACTACGAACAGCGGTGAGACTGCAGACTCACCGACGAACTAGTGCGTTGCTCACCCTGTCGACAGAGCTAGCAGGAGACAGGCCGCGAGGGAACAGACTCTTGCATGGGTAATGGATTCGGAGTACTGAGTCGGAGGAGGGATGATTAAGCTGCGAAACTGAGGATTATTGCTGGGAACTGGAGAATCGTCTGAGAGTGTCAACGGCCAGTAATTGACTTCAGATTAACCAAACTGCGACATATTCTGACCGCCATTGCGGGCCCTCAGGCGCATCGAGGTTTGAAGGCCCTCTCCTGAGAGTTGAGTCAGTCCCCCTCCTGTATCTCGAGCGTCTGAAACCCCTTATTCTGTCCTTCTAAGTATGATCTTGTTCTGAGAGGAAGGCGGCAGGCGGGATTGCAACCCGTAGGACCACAGCAAGACTCTGGTGGGAGTCTGCCCACCGATTGCGGGAGCTCTCCCGGAACTCAGGAGGAGTTCTGGAGGCAGGGAACTGAGAGCTAACCATTGCTTTCCTTCTATAAACCTGATTATAACCCATACTTGTATTTATTGCTATGTTTGACTAAGTATATTGTTTGTCTTCCTACTTTGACTTTCGGTTAGACTTTCAGGATATAACCAGACTAATTAAAAGAATGTATACGCAATGTCAGTTTCAGTTTTATTGTTTGACTGAAAACAGATTGTGGGGTTGCATCTGGGGGAAGGATGGGAGGAAGCCAGTATTGCATGTGTTTGACTGAGTCAATCAAGGGCTAGGCCAGTTCCATAAGTTTGGGAAGGCCTAGTGCTATGTTTATTTTTGAATTGCCTAGAAAACCAGACATGTTTCATAAGTTTGGGTGGTCTGGTTGCTCTGACTTGTGAGGGCTGACTGTGGATGACTTTCAGGGACCGAGCATGTTCCATAAGTTTGGGTGGCTTGGTCGCCTTGTTAACTTTGGGTTGTTGTCAATTTTTTTTAGTTCATGAACGAGACAGTCTGAGCATGTTCCATAAGTTTGGGTGGCTCAACCTCTTCCTGCTTTGGCTTTGAGAGAAAAGAGTCAGGCTGAGGACCAAGAGATGTTCCATAAGTTTGGGTTGTCTTGGTCCAACGCCTCGCACATGTTGGAACCAGAAGGTTATAATTTGGCTATACTTTATTATTATACTATCTATGAACAAGCTAGTCAGACATGATTCCATAAGTTTGGGTGGTCTGACTATAGCTTATCACCAACTGAAGAGAGTATTAATTAAGAATAAACTTGTGGTACGAAGGGGCAGACTGAATCTTGAGCTAAAGATGACCGGTTCAGTTATATGCTACTTCAAAAGACTAAGTGCAGACAATTATATAAAGTTAGGATATTTAAATAGTTCAGGGTGACTAGGGTGGCCTAGTCACATGCCCAAAGAAGAGAAAAGTTGTTGTGCCCTGTGTTTGTGTATACTCCATGGTTGAGCTAGACATGTTCCATAAGTTTGGGTAATCTAGCTTTATGACCTATGTAAGCTGGGTATAAAGGGATAAATCATTGTGAGACTATGAATTATTGTTTGATAAATTTGACTTTGGGGATGGTGAGAGTACTTACCTTTGTGGTTTGGCCTGCATGTGACTGAGTGCGACTACTACTTAGTCTGAGTTTCAGTTTTGTTGGTAGTAGCTTTAGTTGCTCGCCATGTGCTAGGGTCATAGGAGTTAGTTTCGATTCCTGCATTTTATGAGCTAAGTTTTACTTAGATCAATTCTCGCATTTTCTGGGATCATTTGTTATACTTGACTTTGTATCAATTTTGGTAAGCTACTTTCTCTACGGGAAGCGCTGCCGAAAAATCTGCAAATCCAAGGAGTTATATCTGGATCTTTCAAAGTTCAACTTGTCTAAATTTTATATCTGACTTAGTATAAATCTGGAAAGTCTCATTTTCTAAAGGGAGTGTTGTCCAAATTTTTGCTAGTTCAGGGAGTTGGACAAAATTTGACTTTGGAAAGTCAAAGACTATTTATGTTTTCATATTCGGACTGATATAAATTTTGAAAAGGCACTTTTCCTACGGGAAGCGCTGCCGAAATTTTCTTAGTTTAAAGGAGTTAGATTATATTTTGACAGGCGGCAAGTCTGGAAAATTCACTCTGTATAGAGAAAATTCTTTCAGGGTCTACCTTTCTTTTGGCACTTGCTGAGAGGTAGACGTAGGCTTAGATAAAATGATCTTGGGTGAGAATGTGTTATGGAGCTGTATTCTCCATACACTTATGATTTTAGCTTGGGGATTGACCTGTCTTGTGCTACAGGTCTTCTTGATCGCATGGTTCAGGATTTGGGCTAGATTCAAGTTGATCCTCCGAGGATCATCTTCTGTTATCACTGATAACAGGTCGGTTGCCGATTCGTCGGTTTACGATTCAACTTCAGTCTACTCTAGCCACTCAACCTAAAGGCTTTAGCCCTGTGGTCTGAATTGTTTCATTGTGTTTTTACCCGGACTTTATTGAATGGTCATTTAACAAAGGTACTGAGTATTTTATTGTTGGAAGGGTGCGCTAAGGTTGAGGTGTGTATGGTTAAAACAAGGGGTGTGAGTGCAAGGAATGATTGAAGTTGACCCCGTGTAGTGTGTGGACTTTTGGTTGAATCTTTGATGTGATTGCAGGTATGTTTGGTGATTCGAACTTTGGATTTGACTGTCTGCGCTCACATACATGTATATATGGATGAGAGGAGTCTCACTGTAACTGTGAGAAGTGATCATCTTATATTAATAACCCTTTATATATATGTGAATATATATGTCTTGAGTGTTTCGTGTGGCCTACTGGGACCACGCGTAAGGCCCGGGTTAAACAAAATTTTGTTTTTGAGAGAAGAGGGAGATCCCCTTTTATGCTTTTCTTTTTAGAGTTCTATACTTGGACGTTGTAGTCCGTGGCAGCCGTCAAAGTCAAACCCCTTGACTTCTTTCTGGGCCGTAGATGATGGAGCTGGTCTCCCGGGCCATAAGAAACGACTGCCACCACAGGTATGAACGTGTGTACCACCCACTTTCCGCAGGGTGCAGAAGAGGGTGTGGTTCATAACCGCACTTGGCGGTTGTCCAGCGTCGAGGGATTAACCCTCAAGGCGCGTGTCAGCCGACACTCGAGTGTCGAATGCGGCCCTCGAGATTAACGAGAACTGCATGAATATGGGTACTACATAGTACGCCATCATTGCGACCGCTTGCGTACGCTTGCTTTGCGAGTCGATATGAGTTAGCCCTGCGTCCGCACAGTTTTATACTACGCCTTGCGCGCGACGCCTATCCGATTTCCACATCGGAAAGTTATGGGATGGCCAATAAGGGACTAGGAGTGTTGTCGCGTTGTTTGTTTAGTGTCATTCTGTATATGTATATGTGTGTGTGTGTGTGTGTTTTATTTTTGTGTTCGTAATGTGGTGTATGCGTGGTGTGTGGGATGCGTCCTAGTCGACCAACGACGAGTCGCGCTTGGGACCGCAGCCCCCCAAGATACCGGTTCGCGTGCGGGTTCGATATAGGCATAATACCACGTGTACCCCCTATGCTACAACGAACGAGAAATGCCCTCGGCTGGTCCACCTCTACAATTGTAGTTGATTAGCTTTCGTACAGTGGACTGGTAGCTCGGCGGGGATACGCTCACCGAAGGGAGGTGACAGCTCCCGCAAGGTGGAGGTAAGTCGTGCCTCGCGTAGGCCCTATCCTGTCGTAGGGGCCCGCGAGAGGTATAGCTGGCGCACTCGGTCGGAGCGGCTTAAGGAAGCTCCATGTATATTCGCGACGAGGATTAAGAACCAACTCCTGCGTGACGAGGTCGGGAGGGTCCCGCGCTGCCTTGTGCGGTGCCGGACCGATGCGCTCGACAGCACATCATGATTGGGTGATGAGCCCCGCGTATCGATATCGCTACGCTTCACGGAAACCACTTGAAAGCAACACATTTGTACAATGCAATGACAACACGTAAGTGCGACAACAAACACATGTGGTACAACTAACACGACCCTTTTTCATTATGCATAGTGAGAACTTAAACGACAAAAAAAAAAAAGGGCGTAGGACCACACTGGATTGACGAATACATAAATAAAAAAGGAAAAAAGAAAAAAGAAAAAAAAATTGCCTGTACTATTTTTGGTCATTACGCTTCAAATTTGGTACTGAGTCCAAGCGCGGGGGAGGGGGGCAATAACCGAAATATTTTTGCTTCTTCAACTTGTTAGGAAGGTTAAAATAGGGAGGTCAAGCACAACAAAACAGGCTCAGGCATTGAGGCCCGTCTTATCAAAACAGGGAGGTCAAGCACAACGAAACAGGCGTTTTGCAAGAGGCAACTTTGACGATTTTCTGTGCTTGGACGAACACGTAGAAAAATATGAAATTTTGAAAAAATTCATAGATGAGGTCGTGTTCTTTCTAGGAATAATATTATAATATTTTTAAAATTTCATTTAGTCTGCGAAATAATTGTCGAGAGGGTGTAACATATTTTTAATTTTAGTCATTCAGCCATGTGTGGATCAACTAAAAAACTACAAATTCAGTGAGTTTTCGCCCTCAGAAAAGCGATCTTTCCAGGAAAAATGCTCAATAAATTTTGAGAAATCATTCCAACTGTGAAATAGATCGCGGCCGCAATTTGATCCATATTTCAATTTTGCTCTCTCTCTCTCTCTCTCTCTCTCTCTCTCTCTCTCTCTCTCTCTCTCTCTCTCTCTCTCTCTCTCTCTCTCTCTCTCTCTCTCTCT
>BFEA01000067.1:2938209-2949143 GCA_003427395.1 Chara braunii
GCTTGTCTGCCTGTCAGCGGCATGGGACCGCGCATGAGGGAGAAGGGGGAGGGAGTAATGATCTCGCGTCTTCCCCCCACCACCATACCTCTCTCTCGCCGATTAGCGAGCCAGTCTCTGGAACTCCACAGCTGCTGGAAGTAATCAGTGAACCCGAGAGTGGGTCTTCCTGCGAAGCGGTGAAGGAAGAGAGAATCGATGTGGAACCGCTGCTGCGAGGGTTGATGTCTTGCGAGTCGGCCAATATCGTCGGTCAGTTTCTAATTACAAAACCGGTGATGGAAGAGAGGATTTCAGATAAGGACGGCGGCAGGCAGTGCAGGGAGTGCGGGCGACGAGAGCGAGACGGGAAAATGGGGAGAGGAGGAGGAGCAGGAGGAGGTGGAGGTGGTGGAGGTGGTGGTGGTGGAGGTGGTATCGAGGTGTGCTCGGTAGGGGATGTTGTTGAGGAGAGGGAAGCAAGAGAGGGGGAAACGGGAGCAGTGGTTGAAAAGAGCGAGGAGGGGGAGGAGGTTGGCGTGAGGGTTTTGCGCGAGGGGAATGGAAGGTGTAGCGCATATGAACGAAGAGGTAGATGCAGAGGGGGAAAGGAGGAGACGGAGGAGGAGGAGGAGGAGGAGAAGATGGCAGTGGTAGAGAGAGAATCGCCGCGGGATTTTGATGTAGCAGAGAGGCAAGAGGTTGAAAGGACTCAAGAGGAGCTCGGTGGCAGGGGCAAGATGGTCGCCAATTTAGCCCATGGCGGGAAATTTAGCCTGATGGCGGGAGAAGCGGATCATGGCGGGAAATTTAGCCTGATGGCGGGAGAAAGGGATCATGGCGGGAAATTTAGCCTGATGGCGGGAGAAGGGGGTCATGGCAACGGAGTATCTGTGGGGGATGATATGCTGCGCGATATTGGCAATCCCGAAGCGCATCATGGGTACGGTGCGAGGACCAGTAAGGTGTACTTGAGCGGCGCGAGCGGCGGACCGTCGGGCAGTGATGAAGGGTCTCTGCCGTCGTCAATTCGTCAAAATGAGCGAGCAATCGAGGCGTTCAGGGCTCATATGAAGGAAAAAGCGATGCGGGGTCCTCCTTATGCATGTCGGAGCAGAAGTGGTTTTCAAGGTGAGAGGAGCAGAACGGATAATTCACCGTTTCCTTCCTGTGATGATTACGAATCATCATCATCCATGATTTGTCTTCTTTGCGATGTTGCCCTCATTTGGAGTTTCTTTATACAMCCCYCCCCCCCCCTTTTCGCCCCCGCCCCTCCCTCCCTTTCTTTCTTTCTCTCTCTCTCTCTCTCTCTCTCTCTCTCTTCTCTCTCTTTCTTTTGGAATCTCTCTCTCTCTCTCTCTCTCTCTCTCTCTTTCTTCTCTTTCTTTCTTTTGGAATCTCTTTTCTCTCTCTCTCTCTCTCTCTCTCTCTTTTTCTGCTCTCTCTCTATTTTGGAACCTCTATGTGGCCGTAGCAAGGTGTCGCCTGACGACTTCCAGTTGCTCGGGTGAATATAGACTTAGCTACTGACTGGGTACACGTCCTGGTACGGACCAGGGGCCAAGTCCCACTTAACCGAGATCCCACTTTCCGACCATCGTTTAGGACGATCGACGGCCAGGAATGAAAGACCAGCGTAAGTGGGACTTGGCCCCAGATCACATGCCTACCGTCTTTGCCCCCAATACAACATACCCTCGTGATGGCTTTGGAATTTCTTTTTTCTTTTTTCTTTTTCTTTTTTTAATCTTTAATTAAGAAAAAAATCTATCGGAATTCTTTTTGTTGTATCGTCATTCTTGAGATGGGAAAAAAAAAGAACAAGAAAAAAAGGACAATCAGTCAGGAATTCAGAATCTTGCAACTCTTTTTTTTTTTTTTTTTTTTTTAANTGTGTGTGTGTGGCTCAGAGAGAGAGAGAGAGAGAGATGCCTCGATGGACAAGAAGGTTTTCTTGGCTCTCTACTGTAACAGTTTTACTTGGGCGATTGCAAACTTTGTAGCAGCGTTGTTCGCCGTTTGTGGTAGTACGTGCTGGCGATTCTTTTCCATTTGGAAATAGTTGTTGTGTTCAATCAATTATGAAAGTCCTGGCTGAAGTGTGTCTCGGTTGTGTGCGTGGGTCTCTCTCTCTCTCTCTCACACACACACACACACGCACGCACACACACACACACGCACGCACACACACACACACACACACAGACAGAGAGAGAGAGAGAGAGAGAGAGAGAGAGAGAGAGAGAGAGAGAGAGATGCGTAGGTAGGCGTGAAGGGTTGTCCGGTACTGATGGTTGGGGATGTAGTTGCCCTGGCATGTGGAGAAAATACCCAAGAGGCGACACTACGGAAAGCCCTTGCAAGTCCTAACCCACCTCCTACGTGCCCAATAGAGGGACCGCGCTTCGGAATGGTCTCTTCTTAAGTCCGTTTTTTTTTTTTTTTTTTTTTTTGAAGTCCGTTTTTTAATGGGCCTTTGTAGGCGACAGTTGCGATCGTTTTGCGGGTAGGCGACGGTTACTATCATTTTGCATAATTTTGCGAGGTCTTCATATCAGGGCTGTTTCTGAATGCATTGAAGTTTCGTTGGGGTGGATAAGCCATTATTCCATTCCTCCACTGCTCTCCAGAGTACTCTTTGAGCTGATTCAAAAGTCGAGTTGTTTCTATTCTCTACTGTTTTCTTTTTCTGTTTTAAAACCTTCAATGTTTTTTTTTTTTTTTTTTTTTTTTTTTTTTTTTTTTTTTTTAAAAAAAAAAAAAATTAAAATTTTTTTTTTTTTTTTTTTTTTTTAACGGGGTAATAATAATCTCTTTGGTCTCACTTTTTTTTTCCGACTTTCTTGATTACCGTAAATTTTATGGTGTGCATGGATACCCTGTGCAAATCGTTTTTTTTTTTTTTTTGATACCCTGTGCAAATCGAACCAGCCAAGCTCGTGCTTTAGGGCCGCCTCCCTCCACTACTCACCAAATGTGCAAAGCAAATCGCGGATGAATCTTCCGCTAGAACATGGGCAGATACACCGCCACAGATTGTCTTTTCTGCATGCACCGAGTAGCGGAGTGAGGCCCGTAATGACTCTCGCACGGCAGCAAGTGGTAGAGATGTTTACATGCAGATTGCACCTAGAAGGTTGTTGTTGTCGTCATCAATCGATCGGGGCAATGCCTCTCGCCCGGCAGCAAGCGGTAGAGATGTTTATATGCAGATTGCACCTAGAAGGTTGTTGTTGTCGTCATCAATCGATCGGGAACGTGTATGGATGTCCCTCCTTCCAGAGCAGCTGCCCCTGAGAAGATGGTTATTTTCTATTGCAAAAAAAAAAAACAAAAAAAACATGGAAAGTCCACATTGGTTAATCCAACCGGAAGCCAAAAACAAAAAAAAAATAAAAATAAAAAATTGTCCAACGAGTGAGATGCCTCAGCATCTGCGCAATCCAATACTGACGGATGGGTGTAAAGCGGAGCAGTTAGTGGAAATTCACCTACAATCTTCCCCTGAATAGAATAGAATGTACGGTCACTATCGCTGTATGTAGACTGAGAGATGCCCCAAATGCACAGCTAATGAGTAATACTGTGACTGAAAGCGGAGTACTCTCGCGATTAGTGGAAATTCACCTACCGTCTTCCACCGAATAGAACATACGGTCATTATCGCTGATACTAATATTGAGACTGAGAGTTTGCCCAAAATGCGCAGTTATAACGACTGTGAGTGAAATCGAGCACTCGTAACGATTAGTGGAGAAATTCACCTACCGTCTTCCCCCGAACAGAACGCACCGTCATGATTCGCTGTATTTAGACGGAGAGTTGCCACAAATGCACAGCTATAATGACCGTGCGTTCTATTCGGGTCAAGACGGGGTATAGTCATTTTTGATTGATCGAAATCCGCCCAGCGATTAATAGAAATTTCCCAAGCGACGATTAGTCGAAATGTACCTCGCGAATATTGGTCCATCGGACCACACGATATTAAATTAATTTTTCTGGGCCACGGAGGGGTCGTACGAGTAAGCTTGCTTACTCGACCCCTCCAGTGTTGCCTCTGAATTGCACTGCAGCAGAGTGCGGCGCAGCCCTCAAAAAAAATAAAATAATAAAGAAAAAAAAAAATTGGACGTGCGTCGAGCGATCAGTCGAAAATTCGAAGGACCAATTTTCCCATAATGATGGGAGAATTCAGGGAACATTCACTCTTGAAATCCAAAGGACCAATTGAATTGCACGAGTATCGAGTATCCCAGTACGCGTGACCACGTCTGCTGGACGAAATCCGTCTTCATCCGAACATGACGCACTCTGATTTTGAATGCATACAGACTGTGTTTCGGGCCAGATACAGGCGTTATCAGAATACGTCATGCATGTTCGGCGGGAAGACCGTAGCATCCGGGATAGTAGTAGAGCTGATCATCATATGTATACAAACCATGTTTACGACCAGATACAGGGATTATCAGGATACGTCGTGTTCGGAGGGAAGACCGTAGTATTTGATCACTGCCGGGATGGTGGAGGTGATGACGTCAACATCGGAGTCTCGTGTCGACGCACTTGCTCATATTGGGCGTTGCTCCACTATACAACAGTCTACATGCATCTGGGCGGCTATTTGGACCAGGTGCATTTGGACGAGTCCAACACTTGGAGGAATGCATTCCGTCTTTTGAAGGCGTTCAAATGCATGTAGAGTGTTGTGAAGCCTACATGTATATATGGTCGCTTATCTGGACCAGGTACATTGGAACAACTCGAACGTACCCAATGCATTCCGTCTGGGAAGGCGTCCAAATGCATGTAGATTGTTGTATAGTGGAGCGAGGCCCAGTGTTACTGCTTTGCTAATACGACGACGGTTACTTAGGGCGTACGCGTACTAGCTTTATTGTAAGTGTATGTGACCGCGTTCACGGCCGGACCTGGATGTATCTGACTGCAATTACGTCCATAAGTAGGTGAAACAGTCCATAAGTAGTGTGAGTATGTCTTAGTCCTGCTAATACGACGACGATTATTAGTCACGTAGGGCGTACTCAGACTACAGTAGCGTTATCGTAAGTTTACGTGGCCGCATTTACGGCCGGACCTGGATGTATCTGACTGCAATTACGTCCATAATATGTGAAAAAGTCCTTCTGTGAGTATGCCCTTAGTCCAGCTAAATCGACGAAGATTACTTAGATCTTGCTGACACGATGACGACTACTTAGTGCTCATCAGACGGCGACTCTACCGCCTTCCCCCGAACAGAAAGTACGATGATTATAGCTGCATTTGGTTCAATTTTCAGTCTAGATACATGGATAATGGTACCCTCTTCCCTCGAATTTCTGTACGGTGATTACAGCTGGATCTGGTCAAACTTTTAGTCGAGATACAAGGCATAATGGCCATGACTGCTCTATTCAGGGGGAAGAGGGTATCCTGCATTCAGCCCTCATTACTACAATAATACATTCAAGTTGTGTTTGCTTAGTAGCAATACATTTCTTATTTGGCACTCGTTACCAACCTTCCGATGAGAGAGAGAGAGAGAGAGAGAGAGAGAGAGAGAGAGAGAGAGAGAGAGAGAGAGAGAGAGAGAGAGAGAGTTCCCATTGCCTTCATCCTCTGTTTACCTCCCATGCAGGTGGGATTGACTTTGTGAGAGGGGTTTTGGCGTTGTTGAGATCAGTTCCGTCCCCTTGTGGACGATGAAAAGACAATTATCAAGAGGTGTGTATTCACTCGTGGACGATATCCAATCAAAGACATTGTCGGTTTTGTCCAGAACGCTATGTTCCGCTACGATCTGTGTGTCGGCTTTGCATTGGCCCAAAGAAAGTTAAAAAAGCTATGTTCCGTCCACAACCCCCGTTTGCTCTTCTGGGGCCAGGTCCCACCAGATGGTGTTCTTCATTCTTGGCCAGATGTGATGTAAGATCTATTCAGCCCAAAGCCGACACACAGATCGTATATTTTGTTCTTCACGCAGACCAATAATACAGGCTACAGAGGCAAAGTCCCACTAGATGGTGTTCTTCATTTCCGGCCATCGATCTGATGGCCGGAAATGAAGAACACCATCTAGTGGGACTTGCCCCCTGCAGCCCGTATTGTTGGTCTGCGGAAAGAACAGAAAGAACGATCTGTGTGTTGGCTTTGCATTGCCCAAAAAAGCGAAACCGTCCAGCCCGTTCGCGCTCTTCTGTAGACTTTATTGTTGGGTCTGCGTAAAGAAGAAAATACTGTAAACGACGGAATTGCTTACGAATTTACAAGTGGTGATTATTACCACTCAGCCAGTGAGGCAACTCAGAAGCCATGAAACCAAGGCAAACAACGCATGCATGAAAAGACGAAGAGAACGAAGAGAAAGGGAAACCAAAGGAAAGACAAGACGGCACACAAAGTATCCAGAACGCGATAGGTTGCGTCGTTAGAAAAGCAATGAAAGGAACAACCGAAAACTCGGACCGAAAATGAGCTACAGCTCAGCGTCAAAACCCTGTCCGAGCGTCTGCCGGTCGACCCTACGTGTTTCATCCGGCCGCCAGTGCCGGAATCGTCAGGGGTCTCAAATCACGGCGGTGAGTAAATTATCAAGAAGATATGTACGACTTTAATAACAGGTCCTGGACAGCGATGTGATAATGAACTCCTATGTGGTGAACGTGGGCGTGCTCTCTCTCTCTCTCTCTCTCTCTCTCTCTCTCTCTCTCTCTCTCTCTCTCTCTCTCTCCATTACGTGCGTAGTCTTATCATTGACATAGCTGACTCCCTCTTATCATTGACATAGCTGACTCCCTCGTAAGGCAGAGTCGCACTGGGACTTTTTCGTCTGATCTCTGTGCGTAACTGCGGTCAGATACATCAGGCGATGGCCGGAATTGCGGTCCGGTACGTCCAGGGAAGTCCTAGTGCGAGTATATGCTCTTAGAGATGTGTACGGCTTCCTTCAACATAGTTACTACCCGGTAGTGAATTTCTGTATTTTCTGCAGTAATGCATATTGAAAAAAAAAGCCCTAAAAAAAAAAGAAAAGCCCTTTTTGGAGGGAGAAAAAAAAAAAAGGGAAAAAGAAGACGAGAATTAATGCATAACGACCAAAACTCAATACAGGCAAGTGGCCTACGTAGCTCAGTTCGTACACGCCTGAACTGCTGAAATAAAGACCTGAGAGCTGGGGGCGAGGTCCCACCAGCAAAGAGTATTGGGTGAATATCCTGAATCTGGACGTGTTTTAAACAGAGATGCAGAAAAGCAGTCTGCACATTTCCACGAACAAGTCCAGATTCAGGCGCTCAATCCAATCCTTTTTGCTAGTGGGACCACGCCCCATATGACTAAAATACTACCTACGGGTAGGACCGGGGAGCTCGATAATGATATTTCAAGGCTGTCGACCTTTTTTTTTTTTCTTTTTCTTTTTCCTGAAAGAAAGAAAGAAAGAAAGAAAAATGCAGTACACCCAGGAGTTTTTGCTTTTGGGCCTCGCTCCACCACACAACATTCGATGCGTATTTGGACTGTCGTGCGGGACCATATACATTCGGCCTGATCGAACATTTCAAATGTACCGGGACAACGGCGAGATCCAGATACATTTAGGACGTTGTCCAGTGGAGGGGACTGACCATCACGTCGACGTGTCGTATCAGGGCTTCTTTCTCTACGACCTGCTTGCACCGAATAGAGCGCACGGTACATTGTAGCTAGCTGTACTTGGGCCAGCTTTCAGTCTAGATATCGCGATAATTACCGTGCGGACGTGTCTGTTCGGACGAAGGCGGTAGGTCTACCGCTGCTGCGAACTATTGGTTACTCTATAAGTACTGTCTCACGGTCTTTATAGCTGTGTATTCGGCCCAACTTTCAGTCTACGTACAGGGATAATGACGCAGGTTGTGTTCAGGGGCAAGACGGCAGTAGTACCATCACCACTGCTACTATTCCCTCCCCCACCCCCCCCACCCCCTACCACCACCACCACCACCACGAAAACTTCATTTCATCATTTTGCAAGCCACCACTACTCTTCTTCGTTCCGATAACCATATCATTAGCTGACCGGCCCCAGGCAATTCATTAGTACTATGGTAGTTGGTTTTCACTCATCAAGTTCCATCATCTGGATTCGAACTCAGCACCTGGTCTGTATTTCAACAGTTCATGGTGCGGTCCCCACTGCGCTACCTTCTTCCTCCGAATACAACGTACGGTCAGTATCGCTGTATTTGGGCTAGCTTTCCGTCTAAATACAGCAATAATGACCGTACGTTGTATTCGGGTGAAGAAGGTAGGCTCTTGGGTCAGTTCATTATTTTCAAGCCGCCACCACCACCACCACAAGAATCCTTGCAGTAGTTAAATAATAATAATAATAATAATAATAATAATAATAATAATAATAATTCGAGACCGTGCTCACTGTCTGCACGTTAACCAGCGGCCCACAATTCTTGTAACCCGGCCACTATCGAATGATTTTTTTAATTTTCTTTTTTTTGTTTTTTTAACCAGCGGCCCACAATTCTTGTAACCCGGCCACTATCGAATGATGTTTTTAATTTTCTTTTTTTTGTTTTTTTCCATCTCTCAAATGATTTACCCCCAAACTCTACTTGAGTACTGAAATTTTCTCCACGTAAATAAATAAATAAATAAATAAATAAATAAAATTCTCCACGTGTAGAGCAACATAGGAAAACCACCGCAAGGAAGTCACGTGCCCAACTCAGAGAAGTCCGTGAGAGCTGGGGTGAAGAGAGAATGAGTCAAAGGCCATCTTGAGCGCTCAGGACACGAGATTGTAAATGCCACTGCGACTCCTTCGGACTAAACGAAGCATGCTGAAGGGTAGCCCTGCAAAGCAGAACGATTCTAGACCTTGAATTCGACCTGCTGCAAGCGCGAGAGGCCCCGGTCTCAAGGCCGTTCTCTCTCTCTCTCTCTCTCCTATTGCCTGCCGGCGGGCATCTTCAAGTGTGGGAACAATGCCTGTACTCAGCCTTGAGATATGGCGTTTCTCCTCAAGTGTGGGAACCATGTACACTGCTCCTGCTCCGAGAGCTGTCGACGTTTACCCCTACTAGCCCCTCTGAGCTTCAACGAACGTATTGAACCAAAGATAAGGCCAGGTGCTTGTTCTTCTCCAGATGTGATGTAAGATGTATTCAGCCCAAAGCAAGGCCGAATACAGATCCTCCAGTGCTTAAAATGTAGATAATTAGTTGATATGGTATGAAATGGGTGGAATGCATTGGGTGGATATGGGGCTGCCGCCGGGATATCCCCCCCAAACGTAAGAGCACAGAGGCGCTCCCCACCCCACTCAAGAGCTAGCTTCTTCCCCCGAATACAAGGTACGGTCATTATAGCTGTATCTAGACTGAAAGATGCTTCAAATACAGCTATAATGACCATACGTTGTATTCGGGGGAAGAAGGTAGGTTACGCGTGAACACTTTCCACCATAGCTCTCCCACAGCTATGGTCCCAGGCGGGGTAAGCGCCTTGTTGAGGGATACACTTCCAGGGTTAGACGCTTGCACTCAGCGACCGGGCGCCGCTAACCAACGACCGGGCGCCGCTAACCAACGACCGGTCGCCGCCACTGCCACTATCGTTGTCACACAGCTAAGCCAACGCACTCTTTCGTGTGGTCCCCTACCACCTTTCTCGGCCTTATGGCCCCTAAGATCAAGGGGCTTGCTGCACTACTCTCGACATGCACAACAGACAAAAATCATCGCTGTGCATCTTTCGCAGTTATCAACGAACGATTAGATTCTGAACTTGGGCCAAGTGCCACTACCAGCCTTGAGTTTCCTCAACGGTGGCCGAATCTGGACGTGTTTGAGGAGATGTGCAGAAATGGCGTTGAGATTCCTCAKTCGAGTCCCGACAAACAAACCCGAATCTGCTCCAGTCCTATCGCATTTGTTTCCCCCCTAATGGACTGATGGGCCGGGATTGACCCACGAGTGCGTTTTACTTACGAAACGAAATGCTACCCCAGTTGCACTTACGGGCCTCGGTCATTTGAAGGCAGAAAAAAAACGACCCTTATATTTCTGCTATCATGTTCCTTTTCTCTCTCTCTCTCTCTCTCTTTTTTTTTTTTTCATTCCAAAAAACAATATAAAACGAGGTCTTTTCTCTCTCTATTCGAGCTGCTTTCTTTCTTCTTCTTCCTCTTTATATATATATATTTGACGATATTAGCCTCCTGATGAGTCGGTGAAACTCCGACGAAACAGTTTGTCACAGCCCCTCGTTTGTTGTCCTCTTCTACCTCTCTGCCTACGGTTTACCG
The DNA here is from genome assembly GCA_003427395.1 of Chara braunii. Classification (NCBI taxonomy): domain Eukaryota; kingdom Viridiplantae; phylum Streptophyta; class Charophyceae; order Charales; family Characeae; genus Chara; species Chara braunii. The sequence goes on from BFEA01000067.1 coordinate 2,948,504, forward strand.
GGCAGTTCTATTTGACGATATATATATCGTCACATATATAAACAGTTTGTCACAGCCCCTCGTTTGTTGTCCTCTTCTCTCTCTCTGCCTACGGTTTACCGGGCAGTTCTGTTTGTGACGATATATATATATATATAAAGAGGAAGAAGAAGAAAGAAAGCAGCTCGAATAGAGAGAGAAAAGACCTCGTTTTTTTTCCTTTGAAAATGCTTTTTGCCTTAATTCATATTTTCGAGATTTCTTCCGGATTGCGAGTCTGAGTAGGTATTTGCAGGTATCTGTAGATGTTAATTAGCTGGATTTCTTAGTGTAGCTTGGCTGATTGGTCAGAGGGTGGGTCTTTTCCGGATTGCGAGTCTGTACAGGTATTTGCAGGTATTTGTAGATGTTAATTAGCTGGATCTCTTAGTGTGGTTTGGTTGATTGTTCTGTGGATTCGTGATAGTGGACACCCCGTCGTGCCTGGCCGGCGATGCCGTGCCCGGCTGGGTGTCCACACATCCTTTTTGTGAGGGAACGCCGGGCCCGTTTCCCGGCAACTAAAAAAAACAGATACTACGACAAGTCTGGCTTAAAAGGCATGGGGCGTTTGTTTATAATGACCCTGAAAAGTGAAGAAAAAAAAAACCCTGAAAATTTA
>BFEA01000067.1:2953416-2965412 GCA_003427395.1 Chara braunii
ACACACACACACACACACACACACACACACACACACACACACACACACACACACGCACACAAACACACACACACACACACACACACACACACACACACACACACAAACACACAGAAAGAGTGAAAAGAAAAAGAAAAGAAACAAAAAGTATGGTATCTGGTATCTTGATGTGCCTGTCCCTCTCTGCCACATGTACATCTATCACATATCTGGGCTGCAGCGTTCCAGAGTTTTGGTTGGCATTCCCCGCGGGCCAGTCACTGTAACTGAACTGAACTTTTGTTCGACACAAGGAATATTCAGTATTATCTTCGAATATGCATTTATCTCCTGGGTAGTTCCTCTGCCGGGTGTTGACCACTAATGGTCTCCTCCGAGTATGATATCTTTTTTTTTTTTTTTTCCCCGAATATGATATCTGGTGGGGATAATTTGCAATATAGTAATATACCCCCATAAGTTGAGATACATGCCGAAATGCCCCTGCAAGATGTGGGTAGAGCGGAATGCCCCTCTGACAAAATAAATATTTTTTGTGAAATACCCCTGGTATCGGTTTGACCCCAATCTTTGCAATATACCCCTACCGGGTACCGTCCAACTTTGCAAAATGCCCCCAGTACTTGCCAACTTCTCCTAGGCAGCGCTATTGGAAAAGGCCAAGCCCCAAACGGGGAGGAGGTCCAGATTGCAAAGTTGCACACCCGCCTGACAGGGGCACAACGCAAAGATTTCGGCCCAAAAGGGCATTTTGGTATTTATCTCAACTTATGGGGGTATTTTGAAATTATCCCTATCTGATGAACACAAAAATGCAAAAAAAAAAAAGAAGAGAAACGAAAGGAAAAGAACAAAAGGGATATGGAATCTCGTATCTTGATATCCCTATCCCTCTCTGCGACCTGTTGAACTTCTCTGTTACCTTTTTCTGGTCTCCAAAACGCTCCCTATTCTCTGGCTGGACAATATTCGCCTTTCTTCTGTTTTTTCGCCCCCTGCACAGCGTCTGGCTTGACAGTATTAGCAGCCTCTTTTCTGCAATTTCACCCCCTCTCCCATTCCCCTTGTCCAATCACAGTCACTGACCTTTCAGCCGAAGGTATATGGGTTGTGCATCTATCGGCCGGCCTGTTTGTTCCTCTGTCGAAGGTTGGGCCTTGGCCATTCATTGGGCCTTTGGTGGCATTCAACCGTCTCTCTGCAATGCAACTGTCCGAAAATTTCCTAAATTGTCGTTATTATACTATAGTCAGAAGAATCGTATGTTATTTGCCAACGGCCGGTAACTGCCCATTTGGGGGTGGGGTGGGGGGGGGAGGAATCAGACTGAAGAGGGGTTCACATCCCTTCCGTATGTGAGAGGCGGGCCTCCCCAAGACTCGTTACGACTGGCCGCCAAAACCTATCTGAAAGGAAAAAAAAAGAATGAGACCGTTCTCACTCGCACTAGGGCTTTTTCGATTGAAGCATTCTGGACGTATTGGCGGCTAGATGCACTGGTACGTAAACGACACCGTTCTCACTCACACGAGGACTTTTTAGACTGTAGCATTCTGGACGGATTGGCGGTTAGATGCACTGGTACGTCCTTGAAAGTTGTAGTGCAATCATACTATGATTCTTCTGAACGGAGTTGTGTTTTTAGTTAAGTTGTTGACAGCTACGGTGCATGAGCAGAGGGTGTGAAGGGTCTGCATTGTGCGTTACAAAGGTGCACACTTTGAGAGGCGGTGCTGGAAACAAAAATAATAGGGGAACATGAAACTCTCTCCGAACCACCAAGGGGCTCGCCACACCACTGTAGAAACAAAAATAGTGCAATGGCATCTTGCCGAAGAGATTGATAAGATGCATCCACTACTATGCATAGCAACAGATGGGATGCATCTTAACCAACTTCTGGGGAAGATGCATTCATCTTTTTTTCGTTTTGACAGTGGTGTGACAAGGCCCCAAGACAAGTAGAATTGTCGGTAGCATAATAGCGTAGAAGTATTTCATTATTTTCTTTGAATGCTGCTTTGAGAGGTGTTACTGCGAACCAAAAAGTAGGAACATGTAGTGTTGCTGCGAACCAAAAAGTAGGAACATGTAGTGTTATCCTTGGCACTACCGTCTTCCCCCGAACATAACGCACCCTAAAAATGAATGTATACAAGCTATATTTCCGGCCAGATACAGCCAAAATGAGGGTGTGTTGTGTTCGGGGGAAGGTGGTAGGAGTAATCTTGATCAGCCCCAGGCTCTGACACTGGTGGTTGTGGTCCCCTTTTCCATCGCCCGATAGCTTAGACAACTAGAACCTTTGCCGTCCGGTTTCCACAAGTTTTAGCCTAGTCCCGAACTTTTAGGAGGCTGGGCCTGACAAAGGCTGCCGTTGATACTTCTGATCGGCGGCTGCCCGATGGCTTAGACCACTAGTACCTTTGCCGTCCGGTTTCCACAAGTTTTAGCCTAGTCCGGCTTTTAGGAGGCTGGGCCCGACAACGGCTGTCGTTGATAAATCTGACCGGTGGCCGGTGTTTCGTTCCGATGGCTTAGACCACTAGTACCTTTGCCGTCCGGTTTCGACAAGTTTTAGCCTAGTTGCAAACTTTTAGGAGGCCGGGCCCGACAACGACTGCCGTTGATAAATCTGACCGGTGGCCGGCGTTTCGTTTCCGCCTCCTGAAAGGTCGGAGGCCCACTATTCTCCGAACCCACAAATGTACTCTAGGGCTTTAAACCACCAGTACACGGCCCCAGCCTTGCCGTCTGAAACTTGTCGCAACAAGAAAACGAGGCCGAAACGTCAAACGCTGCACCTGCCGTTGATAAATTAGATCGACGGTTGCGGTTTCATTTCGCGCCTCCAGAATTTGAGGTGTCAGGCCCGCGGCCCAGGTGCCCACGTACTGGTGCTTTAACCGGCAGCTAAGATTTGATCTCAAACACTATGTTTGGTTGACACCTCGTGTTGTGAATGGTGGATGGTTGGATTGTGGGAAACCGAAGATGAAAAAAAGCCTGGGGCAAGGTCCCACTTGCACGGATTACGAGAATCTGGCCGTTGATCTTTGTTATCGACGGTCAATATTGCTTAATTCGTGTAAATGGGACCTAGCCCCTGCATAGAATGTGAGCCGTGTGATAATGTGTGTCAGGGAGTGTCAGGTTGTCAGGGTGCGAGTGTCAGAGACCGTGAGGTTGTCAGACAGCCAAAAGGGAAAGTGCAAAGTTTCCCGCAAAGGGGAAGGGCTGTCTTTCATTCTGTTTTCCTGCCCAATTTGTGTCCGGGAAAGAAAGAAAGAAGGGGCAACCTCACAAATCTTCTTTTCGGTTGGCTTTGACTCCGTGCCACTAACAAGAAAGTCCTCGGGGGAAAAAAAAAAAAGGAAAAGGGAACCGTGGTACCGTATCGGTGGCAGAAAAGCAACCGTCCTCGGTAGACTGTTTCCTTGGACTCCGCCAACTCATTTGGAGGTTGAACCTCGACAGTCTGCCAAGGATGCATTTGACTGGTGGATAAGGACTCGTAACCACTTCGCCCAGTATGTCGGTTCAAACCCCTGACAAAAATGGCAGTAAGTTTGAAAAACTAATCCGTCACAGACATAAAACCCACTATGCAGACCCACTTAGCCATGGATACCCACTGACATGACAGCCAATATGATCCGTGACCCTTGCCGCAGCAATCTGCCTGAACGGAGAGCTTAGCAAGGCCATGCATGTGTTTCATTTTACTGTACAAAACTCCACAGAAAAAAAAGAAGTGAATGTACCAGGCTGATATATGTGTCTGCATGTGTGTGTTAATCGCTGAGCTAGATTGGGTTCCTATCTTATTTCGGGGCATGTATACTGCTCTGATTGCCTTCTTTTGAACCAAAGTTTGCAGCTGCCCGACTTTGAATGTGTGCTTTTCTCAGTTTTCAGTTTTGTGTTCGTCATTTTTTGTTTTTGGTAAGCGACCAGTTCACATGAACGTGTAAGTAGTGGGAGCATTTTGATTTGGGCCTCTGGGCCGTATCACAGCGGCAGGCCGTTTAAAGAAGTCTCACCTGCAGGCTTGCGAGCCCTGGAAGGTAGGTAGGTTTGGCTACTTAGGCTTGTGTAACAGTGGCAGTTTAACTAAGCTGCTTTGTTCTCTCACTTCACCAGTGGCTACCTACCTACCATTACTCCTTAGGCTATATCATAGGTCCACATCACGATGAAGGGATTGCATGTGGCCCGTTGACTGGGTTGTACTATCGTAGCACGGGAGGGTGATGTTTTCGCAGTGACGGCTGTGTTTTGTTTGCTTGGGAAGGAAAATGTTGCATCTCCTCACACCTATTATGTATCTCAGTCATTCCAGTCTGGTGAAGGCAGACCAGTGAGGGAATTGCTAGGTCTTGACGGTGCTCCACAGTCTGTTCTATCTATGATAGGAAAGTATAGGCCTGCTGCATTGTGGGGATTCAATCCCTCAAAATATGGAGTGTATACTATTGGGGTGTGCATGGTTAGGGTATGGACTTGTATCCTTTTTTAGCTTATTTACAGGGAGTCCGGGTTGAAAACTGGTGGTTTAGTTTTCCTGCAGCCTTGTGCACGGCCGCAATATTAGGCTGGTTGGGGCCCAAACAGGTAGTTTAATTTTCCTTCATCTAATGTCCAACTTCAGCCTGGATGTTACTTTAAAGGGCCGGGTGCGGGGGCAGCCTCCAGGAGTTTAGTCACAGTCTGGGATCTAAGGTCAGACTGAAGGGAGAAAGGCTGTAGGGCGTTAGAGCACGAACTGGGTTGTCCTGTAGACTTGAACAGAGACTGCATGTGGGTTGGGAGAGTGCAATGGGTGAACTTGGGTCTCAGGCAGGGGTGTGGTGTGCAAGGGAGAGATCAGCTTGCTTGTCCGGAGACCTATGGCAGGACCCTTCTTCATCCTGGAAGGTGCTCACTTTTTTACCACGGCCTCTCTACCCCTGTTCGGCCTAGTCTATCTTCCCCATTTTCGCGTTGCCGCAACTGTATATGCAACTGGCCTGGCCAAGCCTCAACAGATGCTAGCTTAGTGGGCGCTGAACGACGCTTCGAGAGGTGATTGGCATGAGCAGCCGCCTTCTCACTTCTCGTGAGATACTGCCTCACTTTCTGCCTCTCCCCCTGATTCTGCTTCTAGGTTCAAAGCTACCTTCTAGTGTATGTTTCTACCTTAGTACTTTCCACTTTGGCTTGCTTCTCTGCCTCACACTGCTATCTTCTAGTGTATGTGCTGTGTGAGAGTGTCATAGGTGAGGCCTGGGGAACCAGTGTTGGTGGATGAAGGATTCATGGAAGGGTAAGTTTGATTAGAGGTGGCTTTGGTTGCAGTGGTAATAGGAGGGAGACGTCGGCTGATAAATGGATAATGATGACCGCAAGTGGTGGTGTTTGCTGCTACTAAACGGCAACCTGTTGGAACGTCTGCACCACGAAGGGAGGTGTGTAGGTGCACCACTTGCGGGCCTTTCCATGGGTCTCTGAGGATATGAGATCTGTGGTCCTGTAATTTGGACCTAATAAGGTGTATGTGCTTTCCTTGTTGCTCCTGCACCTGCGCAGTTCATATCCGGCCTGATCGTGTGCTGCTTTTCTCCTTCTGTTCTGGGTTTATATGTTGTCGAAGCTTATTTGGTCATCTTGTTTTTCGAGTCAGGTTTCTGTCCCCGAGGGAGGTTGGTTTTGGATGATGCCTGTCGACAGTGTCGAGCAGGTGGTCTCTGAATGATATGAAGTTGACATTGAGAGTGATTGCTTAGGGCTATCTTTAAAGCACCAGTACATGGGCACCTGGGCCGCGGGCCTGACACCTAAAATTCTGGAAGCGCGAAATGAAAACGCAATCCCGATCTCAGTTTACCAACGGTGGGCCCAGCGTTTAACGTTTCGGCCTCGGTTTCTTTTGGCGACAAGGCTCGGACTGTAAGGCTGGGGTCCGTGTACTGGTGGTTTAAATCACCAGTACCCTTCCCAGCTTGAAAAACAAAGTCGGGGCTCTTTGACGGCCGCATTTTCTCGGGGTTCGGGTACCGGATCGATGGCTGGCAACACCAGACAAAAGCAGGCCTGTGTCGTTTCAATTTTTTTTGGGCACAGGGCGAATTTAGGCTAGTGCGAGGTTACTGTCAATGTCACAGGCATCATGCCAGGTTCCAGCGAATGCACAAGCACCAAAGCTAAGCTACCAGCCCCTGCGTAACATCCCATCCCCTGCTCTTCTGCCTCTCCTACCTCTACGGTGCTCTGTCTATCCGTTTCTTCCTCCACTCATCCCTCTCGCATGGCTGCCACAGTTTCCCGTAGTCATCTATTTGGGTCCGCTGTCCGTTGCTTTCTCGCTTGCTTGCTTTGATCGTCGGGTTTTCGTTTGCAGGGCTATTTGTCTTGTCCGTTCTATGAGTTGGGAGTATCACTCAGCTTTTGCTTTCTCCTCAGAAAGCAGTAAAGGCTCTGTTAGTTGGGGCCTCACGCAACTCACTAGTCGGTTTCCCGGAAACAGGGGTTGTCTCTGAAGGGTCTTCCATCTGCACAAAATTGCTGGGATGTGGTAGTCAGAGCATGATATATTTTGTAGGGACAGTAGGAACAGCTGTAGGTCGAAGATTTTTGCCGATGCTTGTTTAATTTTGTTTTGTTCCCTCCTTTTTCTTTTTCCTTTGGTTTTGTTTACTGTTTCGTGTCTTGGCTTTATTGTTAATGACGATAAGCCGACACACAAGTCTGGGCAGTGACAATATATTTCTTGTCCTGTTTCATGTTAGAACTTATCACAGTGTCATCTGCTGTAATAATCTGGTCTTTTCTTGTCATTAATGACTCGTTATATTTTTGTTTGACCCCACCACAACCATACTATGTGCGCTCGCTGCCGGAAAAGGAAAGGGAGATTAATATATGAGGGAGTGGCATGCATCTGCAGTGGCAGTGTTTGTCACAACTCGCGGATATGTGAGATGAGTGAGAACCAATGAACCAATCTTCGTTGGATTTGGGGTGATTCAGATTCAGGACCTTGTTAAGGTTCTTACAACTGCCCTCGACTGGAGGGACAGAGGATTACGTTCGGCCACGTGAAGCCGTAGTAGTTCAGTTTTCAAGGATAGGCAAGTAGTTTGTCTGAGGAAGGGCAATGCTGGCCGAATGATTTTTTGGGGGGCTGGCAGAAGTCGGTTGTGACGCACTTTCATTAAACCACCAGTACTTGGCCCAGCTATCGGCCGCGGGAAAAAGTAGAGTCGAAACATTTCTAGGCAGACGAATTTGGGCGCTCCTGTAGTGTCCCGTACATTTCCTAAAATTGTGGCTTGTGTACGAGCACTGCTTTTAAGGAGTACTGGTGCTTTAATAAGCATTATCGGAGACAAAATGATCTCTTCGTCTAACCAGAACCTTAGAAGCAACTCCCATAGGTTGCAATCTGCAGAGCCATGACAGCCAAAAAATTGTGCCGAACTGGGACTTCTTCCATAGTGGTGGAATGATAATGGTCTCTCTGGAGCTACAATGCTGTACAAGTTCCTCCGACCTATGAGGCACGTATTTCTCTTAATCTTTGGGCGAATGCAGTCAGAATCTGTGCAACCAATATATATATTCAGCCTCCTGATGAGTTGGTGAAACTCCGACGAAACAGTTTGTCACAGCCCCTCGTTTGTTGTCCTCTTCTCCCTCTCTGCCTACGGTTTTAACTGCCCGGTAAACCGTAGGCAGAGAGGGAGAAGAGGACAACAAACGAGGGGCTGTGACAAACTGTTTCGTCGGAGTTTCACCGACTCATCAGGAGGCTGAACCCTCAACAGTCTGCAGAATCCCCTCACTGATTACACTGTAAATGATAATCTACCTTAACCAAAATCAAAGTAGACTATCACTCACCCACACCAGATGGAAAACTCTACAGACTGTCGGTTCACACCCCATCACAAGCCAGCAAAACATCCACGAAACAAAGAAAGGTCTGTCACAGCCAAAAAATACACTCCAGACACGCCGCTGGCACTAGAGGCACAGCATGGCCGCCTAGTAACGGCCCCGACCACTGCCGCTCAACCTGACCGGAAAAAACCGTAGCAGGAAGCTAGCGAAGTCGTAGCATATATATATATATATATATATATAACAGTTTGTCACAGCCCCTCGTTTGTTGTCCTCTTCTCYCTCTCTGCCTACGGTTTACCGGGCAGTTCTATTTGACGATATATATATATATATATAACTCCGACGAAACAGTTTGTCACAGCCCCTCGTTTGTTGTCCTCTTCTCTCTCTCTGCCTACAGTTTACCGGGCAGTTCTGTTTGTGACGATATATATGCCAATTGATCAAATTCAAATTTGGGCAGTTGATAGTCTTTATTCTACGAATCCGAACGAAATCGGGAGTTTCATCTGAGGGGTTATATTCTTGTCCCATGTCCTTGTAGAAAGCAAGTTGCTACTGGCGTATTGGATTGGAGATCTCTACAGTCAACCCCAACGCTACTGGATCCAATTGTAGTACTGCCTCGTTTGTTCTGCGTGTGTCGTCGATCAATCCTTATCCTGAGAAGTACGCACTTTGAGGAAATGGACTCACACACAGCAGAGTTGGCAACCGGGATTTTTAGGAATACCTGTACCCAACCTAACCGCACCCTCTTTGAAAACCAGCCACCGATGCGCACTGTATACCTGGCTTACCATACTTTAACCCATCTCTACCTGCTCCGAAAGTAAAAGACGTGTACCCATACCTGCCCTACCTGAACCTCTTCAGACTGTAACTGCCCGTATCTGCCCATGGAATTTTTTTTTTTCAAAACCACCCATGGCCACCTGAACCCAAACTGTTTGTTAACCATCCATACCCTACGCAGCCCAGGTATTCTTTACCTGTACCCACCAGTACCCACCCACAATTGTATGCACCCAGCTGTAACCGGCTGCGCCCATCTCCTGAGTCCTGCCATGCCTGCTGCGGCTGCCGATCACACCTACAACGCCCTCCTGCTGGGTCACACATGCGAGGCCGGCCATGGAAGCTATGGAGGATGGACAATTATGGGCGGTGAGGAGGACGGCAGGTGGGAGTGTGAACGACGGGCGGAGACTCCGGGGAGTAGTGGGAAAGGGGAATGGAAAGGGGTGGTAGGCAATGGGCCTCGCTCCACTGCTTACAAAATGTTGAAAATGAGAATGAATCTTCCGCTGGAACATGGGAAGCTGCACCGTCTTTTTGTTTTATTCTTTGCATTTCGTGAGCAGTGGAGCGAGGCCCACTCGAAAGGGCCAACTCAAAGTCGGGAAACTTTTGGACTTTCAACAATGCGCGGTGCGGCGACGAGGGAAACAAAAAAATGGCTGTTTGGGACCTTCGAGGAGGCAGCGGGACAAAAAAATTGGGTCTAGAACTTGTGGCGACGAGGCAGTGGGACAAAAAAAATGGGTCTAGAACTTGTGGCGACGAGGCAGCGGGACAAAAAATTTGGGCCTAGAACTTGTGGCGGAAGAGGGGGGCAGGGGGAGGGGGGTGGCTGGGTTGGTGGGTTGGAATGGGTAGGTACCAGGTATTCCATAGTTACCCGATAGAAACCTCTACCCGCCCGTACCCATACCAGTTTTTTTTGTTGCCACCCGTCCCTGCACATACCCGTTCTATTTTTCACCCGTTCTATTTTTCATTTTGGCCGCTCATACCAGGTTCCCCCCCTCCCCGGGCTTTCATTTTGGCCGCTCATACCAGGTTCCCCCCCTCCCCGCCCCGGGCCCTACCTACCCCTGCCTGCCCATGATCTCCATAAGGGCATTGTCCCCGCCCTAATAACGGCCACTATGTTTTTTTGCCTGCCCATACCCAACTACCCCTTTGGAAGGGGTACCCAGCCCCACCCATAACCTGGCGGTTACAGTTGGGTACAGTCGGTTACGGGCAACGGTTACCCGTTTGCCCTCTCTGACGCACAGTGAATGCATCTTTCTGAAAGAGGAAACAGAGGCCACCTGCAGAGTCGTATACCCCTTGCAGATTCTATTTATTTTATTCTGTCAAACCCTGCGAGAAGAGGCCTAGTATGGTATGCCGTCTCCCTGTCACAGTTCTTTTTTTTTTGTGTGTGTGTGTGACACTGTGTGTGTTTTCCCTAAACTTTTTGCGTGAGTTCTTGATTGTACTCTCTGACCATAGGAATTTGTGGTCCTGTGCGCTGAATCAATTGGTCTTGCTGCAGGGCAATATGCATCAAGGATTCCGTTGAAGGAAGCTTTTCATTCGAGCTTGCTTTCTGAGGTATGTGGTTTGTTCCAGTCTGTAGCATAGTTCTTCATATATACTTTGAAATGTCAAAGCGCTGTCCTTTTTTGTTGGCTCGTGCCATGTCAAAAGGATGCAAAAGAGCAAACTGTGAACCGACCATGTGTGTGAGCGAGGGCGATTTTTTGCCGGCTTTCTTGTGAATGAAGGCAGATGGTTAGTGCCACATCAAAAGGACGCAAAAAGATCGAACTGCGAGTATACCATTTGTGTGAGTGAGGGCGTTGTCTTGAATGAAGGGATAAACCGTGTAGTTTAGTGGGAGGCCTGATTTGCAGAAATGGGGGGATGAACAGTGCTGGTCTCAGGCTGTCTGGTCTGGCTCTATCCGCCCCAGGGGGGGGGAGCGGGGTGGGACCAGCCGGTGAGAACTGGGCAGGGTCCTGGGCAGCCTGAGCAGTGAGCAAAATTTTTTTTTCTTCGAAGTTCTCATTTCAATATTTGCTACTACCACCAAGATCTGCACCTGCACCCGCTTCACCTACGCGGACACAAAATATTTAAAATTTTTCAAAAAGAAATATCTGGTAAAGACGACGTCTAAATTTGCAATGCGAAGAACTTTTGGTAGCAGGTCTCCTTGAAAATTGCTTGCTGATTTCAAGATAATACTAAAAAAAAACAAAAACAAGAGTTAAGAATATTAAGGTATACCCCTTTCAAATCCCTTCAATCTGTGTTTATACCTCTCCTTCCCCCCCTCCTCCTCCCTGCCTCCCGGGTGAAGTCCTAATAGTTTCTTTTTTGGTTTGGGTCCTCGACTCTTGTTGTGTCCACCCGGTTTACCTGCACAGGGTTCCCCCTACTCGCCCAGCACCGGGGATAAATGTTCTTTTTTTTTTAGCAGGTGAGCAGGTGTATGCATGTGTTGGTATGTTTGTGGGGATAAGTATGAAATATGCTATGTTGCATTCTTTTTAAAATTTTCTAATTTTCTCCAATCCTCTCTCTCCCCTTCTTTATGTGAAAACATTTCCCTCCCATCTCGTCTCTATCTATCAGACAAGAGATCATCTCTTTGCATGATCCGTCGCTAACTTTGTAATAAGTAGCTTTGTGTTCTTGCCCTTGCACATGTTGAAGAGAGTTATCGTGTGTCAAAATTTCCAACACGTTCTCTCCCTCGCTCATGTCGAAAGGGTTTGTGAGTGAATGTATTCAGGTAGTGATGCAAGTCTTGCTTTATATTAGTTCTGAAACAGTTCAAATGCTGATGATATGGATGGCAGAGAAACTCGTCAGATGCTTGGAGATCACCACCTACGCTGGGGGAGCCATTGACACCTGCAAGTGAGTCCTCTCGCTCATTGTGCTGCATGCCATCATTCGCCTTTTCCACCATACCTTGCTTTTTATTGCAAAAAAGTCTTCCGTACCCTCTCTCCTTGTCTACGCGAAAATCATCCCTCTTAATCCAGGCCTCGTGGACCACCGGCCGTTGTGAACCTCCAGGCCTCGTGGACCTCCTTTCCTATGACAACCTGTGTCCCTCTTGCCATATGCTAAACCCTATGCCAACCTCAAGTCTTCACCCCTGCTGTTCCAAACCTCCAACCCCTCTAGTGTTGTCTCGAGAGTCGAGACTAGCTCCCTGTTTGAGCAACCTCGCACGTTCCACGGCTTATGATTTGGTGGGGAATCTGTACGAGAATTTCGTCGAGAAACGGTTTCCGGGGAAGGAAAACCATTCAAGCAGTAAACGT
>BFEA01000067.1:2965718-2986940 GCA_003427395.1 Chara braunii
CAACGTTCACTTCTCTGTACTACCAAGCGAGAAGTGGTCGTCGCATGACGCGTTTTGTGGGCCCAGCGAACTTGGTGGATGGATGTGGCACCAGTGGGCAGGCCCGTGGTCTGCTGTGAGGTACGCGATGTGTGTTTGGATACATAGCATGACCCACCCGATGTTGCACCGGCCAACCCATATAGTATCATGTGGGGCACATAAGGCTGCCAAGCCTGTATAGCACAACCCAGTTCACATAGCATGTGACCCGCCTGAAAAAAAAAAAAAAACACCCCTGTTACACAACCGCTTGCTCTCACGTCCGCATGCCCGGGGAAGTCTGGTCCCACTCTAAACCGGCGGCGGGTTGACTTGTACCATCCCTATTTCAGTGCACCGGTATGCTGAAACTGCTTGCTTCCCGCTCAGTGAGGTGCCTCCCTCTGCATGCAGTCTAAGACCTACTTCCCTTTTTGCAAGCAACGTTTTAGGCAATGCTGTCTTTTGATCTGTCTCCCAGTGCGCCGGTGTTGCTGCCATTCATTTCTGAGAAGGCAGCATAATATCTATCGGAAGGAAGTGGAAACCATCGAGGTCTGTGACAGGGGATTCAGTGTCTTGGCTCGTTTTGACATTTTTTGTTGTTCTGTGGTTGGTCGTCTTGTGTCTTGAAGTGGTCATCCGGTCTCACTCATCATCTCTGACAGACTTTGAGAAGAGTGAGATATCAAGGTACCATCACGTCTACTACTTCGCTCCAAAAGCGGACAAGTTTCGGCCTTGTCCAATGCCTGGTGTGTCCAACTTCGGTAAGTTTCTCTGACCCATGCCGTCTGTTTGACGTGGTGGAATAATTGTTTTTCACTCGATTTGCTACTCTCAGAATGTGGAGGTTGTGGATTGTGCTTGTGTATCTTTCTGTAATTTTGCTGTGCATGGCGCTGGCTGGCTGAATGTGCTGTCGAGCTGCGTGCTTGACTCGTTAGCACCATGCATTTCGGATCGCGAAGAAGTCAGTGAGCACTTGGAATGAAGTTGGGTGGATTACTGATTGCTTGTCTGGCTGTGTGTTCAATCGGTGCAGGGTTTGATGACATGCATGGTGATTACCGCGTCGTGGTTGGTGACCATCTTGCGTATCGGTACGAAGTGTTGTCAGTGCTTGGAAATGGAAGTTTTGGACAAGTCCTGAAGTGTGCTGACCATAAAACAAATAGCATTCGTGCTGTTAAGGTTATCCGAAACAAGAAGCGGTTCCATCATCAGGCATTGGTCGAGGTCAGGATTCTCGACCATCTCAGAAGAAAGGTGAGGAGACCAAGAGTGAGGTGTGTGTGTGTGTGTGTGTGTGTGTGTGTGTGTGTGTGTGAGAGAGAGAGAGAGAGAGAGGGTTGAGGGTTAAACATGTCTTTAAAGGGTTATTGGCAACAACATGTGAATGTGGCTTGCAGTGTGTCACTTTGCCGTGTGGATGAGCTTGGTGATGTCAGGTGTTTCCTCCTGTCGGTGTGTGCTAAGCAGCAGTGACTTGAGATCGAGAGGAAGTAATGTGTCTTGAGGAGAGAGGGATGGGAGATGGGAAGAGGTCGCTCCTTCGTTTCCGGGTATCCGATGGGTTGTGTACGTTTTCTTGATATTTGAATGCGAACTAGGGAGTTATGCATTGTGTTTGCAAGTGCCAGTGGACAGCTTGACACGCGTGTTGCTCCTGTGAATGGATGAGGAGGACGCGGGGATAGGAGTGCAGTGCAGTAGTTCACAGCTAAGGAGTCTGCCTGGTGAGGTTGTGTTTGCAAGATGCTTTGAATCGGGATTAAATCCGTCTTGCAAAATGTTAGTAGAAGTTGTAGAACAGGTTGAGACTTATGAGTGCTCATTGTTTCTAGGGGACTATTGGGGGGGGGGGAGCCTAAAGGGGGTGCTCCCAACTCCAGCGGCATTGTAGGTATGGGTGAGTCTGACCCATACCTAATACCTATGTGGCCGCACAAATGTTTTGTCTTGTTCATTCGTCTTTGTGAAACCGACAGCATATCTTTTTAGGTTGGGAGAATCAGCCAATGTACGGTCATATAGTTCGAGGCAGAGCATCTTTTAGTGTGTGTTCATTCTTGGAGACGTTTTGCATGCAGTTTGATTCTAATTAGATCCTCGCCCGTCTTGGGGCACCTTCTGTTAAGAGTGCTATAGATCTGGAGACGCAATGTAAGATGGCTATCGCTTGTGGCTGTCAGAGTTGCATGTTTAGTGTCGTTCGGTACTGTGGTGCTGGAACTGCTGGAGGTGTGGCATGCACAGGGATAGTACTGTGGTCAGTCTGTGTGGCCGCGGGTTAGAACTCGTGATGATCCCGGTAAAGGATCAGAAATGGAAAACACAGAGCTTCTCAGGCAGATCGAATAAACCAGCGAAAACTCTAACAGGGACCCAATCTACCTCGGTGGTTAACTCATCTGTCTGTGAGCGCTTTGAGATCTCTACCTGTGTTCAACCCGCAGGTCCGACAACTCAACTGTGTCTGTCTGGGCGTTTGCGTGGGTGATGTTATGTGGGTTTGTCAGGTGTCAGATGCATGCTGGGTCGGTGTGGGTGTTGTGTATTGTGTGGGCGCAGCTCCTTGTTGCCGTCTTTCTTCCCAGTCATCTGTTTTCTTTGGCTTGGACGTGGCACCGCAACGTAGACACACGACAGCCAATGTCTGTCTGTCAGTGCGTGCTTGAAGATCTCTACCTGTGTGTAGACCACAGGGCCAACGACTTAACTGTGTGTGTGTTTTGGGTGTTTTCATGGACGATGTTGTGTGGGTGTGGCGGGTGTCAGATGTTGCATGCTGGCATTGGTGTTGTGTCTTGTGTGGGTATGGATCTGGGGTGTTGTATGTTGATGTTGTTTTGATTCATACCTGAAGTCAAAAGAAAAGAGAAATGAAAAAATAACTTTATAAAAGATAACAATAATAATGGGCAATTGTTGCGAAACAAAACGAAGCACAGCAATGATTGTTGCGAGATGTTTGTGATCCGCGCAATTGATTGTTGTTCCTGTGGGAAAGAAACGGAGGATTGACTGGCCGCATGGATTCCACAAAAAAAAGGAGGGGGATTAGACTGGTACCTGGTCTTCAGGGAAACCGAGCCTGTCCAATGGGTCTTCAGGAAAGCAGGGCATGCATCACGTGAACGGGGAACCTTCTACTTGTGCCTAGCGCACTGCATTGGATGCAGTTTTCTTTTGCTTGTATAGTGTACTGGATAGAATCACTGGCATCAGTGACATGGTCATTATTTGCAGCCCAATCGACCCCTGAATTCGGTTTCTTGGATCTGCTGATCTTGTGAAGGCTGGCTTTTGTCGGTTGGGTTGGGTTTAGCTTGCCATGCAATCTCATCTTATGTGCCTGCATGACTGGAATCCGTCCATTTTTAAATTGTGTTACAGCATGCGTGCGGCTGTGTATGTGATTCCGGGTGTGTTTCTGTGCATGTTTGCATGTGAAAACTCCAGGATGACTGGAGAAGTGTGGTGGTAAGGAGGTGAGGAAAATGTGGGAGGGAGCAGACGAGCTGCCCACGAGTCAGGCGAGTACTGGGTGTGTGTGGTGTATCAATTAGAGTACCTTTTTGGTTCTAATGGACATCTGTGTAATTGGAGGTTTGTGCTCTATGTGGAGGATATTCTCCGTCAGTATGCATGTGCTTATAGTGAGTGCACGATGTTGTTTGTGTGCGTGTGTGTGTGTGTGTGCGTGTGTGCGGTTGTGTGTGTGTGTGTGTGTGTGTGTGTGTGTGTGAGAGAGAGAGAGAGAGAGAGAGAGAGAGAGAGAGAGAGAGAGAGAGAGAGAGAGAGNGAGAGAGAGAGAGAGAGAGAGAGAGAGAGAGAGAGAGAGAGAGAGAGAGAGAGAGAGAGAGAGAGAGAGAGGATGTGCGTTGCACCTGGCCTAACTGATGTGTGTTTTGGTGTGTGTGTGTGTGTGGATGTGCCTGTGCTTTGCTGTATTCGGTGTTGGTGATGGGGCTGGCTTGTGTGGGCAGCAACTGGAGGAGCCAGAGCGGTGCAACATTGTGCACATGTATGACAGCTTTTACTTCCGTGGCCATCTTTGCATATCGTTCGAGCTGCATTCCCTAAGCTTGTATGATTACATGAAGAAGAACAATTTCCAGGGCCTTAGCCTGAGCGTGATCAGGCGCATCGCAGTTCAGCTGCTGAAGTCGCTGAAATTTCTGCGGAAGCTGGGGATAATCCACTGCGACTTGAAGCCAGAAAATGTTCTCCTTAAAAGTCCAACGAAGTCCACCATCAAGCTCATTGATTTTGGCAGCAGCTGCTTCGAGGAAGAGAGAGGTGGGGAGCTATTGCAAGCCATGCAGGAAACTGACCCATTTCAGATGGACAGCCCGTTTTGAGGTGATGCTTGTCCAATGCGTTGTGACACATGTCGTCAAAACACTAGAAGAATTTAGTTGCACTCATCTAGTATCTCAACAACCTTGACAATCTTCCGTCCGCACTATATGTACGTTACAATAAGATAGCGTCCGCTGATTGTTATGGTTTTTTTTTTTTTCTTTCTTTATTTTTCCTCCTTTGTGTTTGTGATATCATCTTTAGTCGTTGAAAATGCCGCGGTTGTCGTTGAAAATGCCGCGGTTTTTTGCATTGCGATAGTGGTGCCTGCTCCTTCGCATGCTCTTGTGTGTGTGTTGGGGAGGGGGTGGAGGTGTGGGTGTGCATGTGTGTGTGCATATGTGTGGCGGGCGTGTGGGGGTGGAGGTGTGGGTGTGCATGTGTGTGTGCATATGTGTGGCGGGCGTGTGGGGGTGGAGGTGTCGGTGTGCATGTGTGTGGGTTGCGGTGGGGTGCTCGGCTTTGGAAATCTTGACATCTGAGGACTACTGAAACTTGGTTGCTGTCTGGCAGAGTAGATTTTGGAACAAGGGCCTTCTTTCTCTGTGCCTAATGCTCTCCATCGTTAGCAGCGAAGTCTTTTCCATATCTGTGTGTGCATGTGATGGAGGAGGGCATCGACCTGTATATTTCGGGATCTATGGGTAGAGTATTGGATACCCTTCATGTGATATAGCATCGAACTTAACAGATTTGGTTGCACTGACATGAAGAGTGTGGGTTACAGGACGTGATTAATTATGTTTACATTTGAAGTCATGGGAAGTCGTGGGATGGGATGAAAACAATCGTGAAAATATTCTTTATGCGTTGAATGATGGCAATGACATTTTTTTTCTGGCGCCTTCATTTCAGGAGGCCCTGCAACCTAGTGTTAGTGAGAATGTCCACTGCAGCCAAGACCAGCTCGTGACACCCCAGTCCATTTCGGGGTCTTGTCTTGGGTTCGGCGACCCTACGAGTCTGCTTGGAAAATACTGACAGGGGCTATGGTGGTGTGGTTTCGTGGTTTCGTGTTCTTGCAGTGTTCACTTATGTCCAGAGCCGCTTCTACCGCTCGCCGGAGGTCATCCTTGGTATGTCTTTTACCTTGTGTCCCTCTATAAGACCCTGCACCCGACCCGCTGAGCTCATGTCTTGCCTGTCAGATCATTGTAACAGGAATGCACACCAGCATACATAAAGCAGTGTGTGTGTGTGTGTGTGTGTGTGTGTGTGTGTGTGTGAGAGAGAGAGAGAGAGAGAGAGAGAGAGAGAGAGAGAGGTGTGTGTGTGTGTGTGTGTGTGAGNAGAGGTGTGTGTGTGTGTGTGTGTGTGTGTGTGTGTGTGTGTGAGAGAGAGAGAGAGAGAGAGAGAGAGAGAGAGAGTTGCTGTGATGTTGGATGTACTCATCTGGGTGGAACAGGGGATGTTGTGGTGAAAATTCGTAACACACCCACAAAGAGAGAGAGAGAGAGAGAGAGAGAGAGAGAGAGAGAGAGAGCAGGTGAGGGAACAGAGCATGGAGAGCTCAAAGAGCGTGCGTATAAATCAGGAAGCTGTTGTTCTCCTTGTTCTCCTCCCAAGTCAGTACTGAGGAGGGGGTAGCTGTTCATGTATTCACAAATTTCACTGATTATGTGTCTTTTTTTTTTTCATTTTTTTTTTTTTCATGTTGATCGAGCATGCAAGCTGTGTGTTTTGCGGTATGTTATAATTCCCTCTGAATGTTTTCCCATTCTAAAGAGGAATATTTTTGTACACGGTTTTGTTTTTCAGGAAAGCAAAGAACTAAGTGGGAAAATAATAACTGCACCAGTGTTATTTTATTTCTAGTGTAGTGAAGGCTCAGATGGAGGGGTTGAGGCATCCTCAAGGTCACGGAGTGAGTTGGATTTGATCATTTTGATTGTGATTCGGGTGAACTCACAAAGGGCTCTCCTTGTATGTGCCTGCTTGCAAACAAATGCAGGTTTACCATATGATACAATGATCGACATGTGGAGCTTGGGATGCCTGTTGGCTGAATTGTACACAGGTATGGGGATTTCTTTCGATAATTTTTTACTCGTTTTTCTGTTTGAATTTTGAATCATCAACACAGCTGGCCTCTTGTCTGCCATGCTCTCCTTTTTTTTTTTCTTTTTTTTTTTCCCCGGACCGTTTCTCGATTTATCCGTGTCATCCTTGAGCAGGGGCCATTCTAATCTTTTCTGTATCATTCCAGTTTAAAATTTTAATGGGATTTTTTTTTATTTTAAACGGAGCCTTATGGCTCCAGCTTCATATCCATTCTGAGGAGCGTCAGTCCGGTTCCAATTCCCCCGACAAATCAGATACAAAGTGCAAGACACTCCACACTCCACACTTCTCCCTTTTATGGTATAGAGAGTGTTTATTATTTTTTGTGTATCTTGTTTGTAACTTTGTAGGCGATGATGTATCACCATGATTGCAGGTTATCTTGTTGCATTGAGCTTTCACAGGTATGAAATTATGAATGCAGCTGCTGTTGGGTATCTGCATTTTGTCGTGTTAGAGAAGGATCGACTGTCGGAAAAGCCTTTCTTGAGTTTCCTCATGTTTTTAAGTTGCTCTTATTCCAGGGCGGGTTCAAATCTGCCCATGGTGAAGTGTTTTGCACTGCAGTGAAGATACACCCATGTTTATTTAAGAAATCAAAACCCGTTTAACTGTGGGGTGAAGATTGCCAGATATTGAAGGGAAAAGAAAAGCAGAATCCAAATCCAATGCGGTTGTACGTCGTTGTTTTTGTTTTTTAAACTTTTTTTGAATTTTTTCCTTTTTAAAAAGTGAAACGGTCGTGGGATTTCATGAATGAACTGACCAACCGGAGGTAACTGAGTATGATTTTATTCTGTTCATGTGATTGCATCTGGACTCTTTTAAGTTACTTGGAGTGAGGAGTGATTTCAAGAGGTCATGGTTGCACTAACTGGGCAAGGCCCGTTGGTGACATGGTTGTAGTTCTTTTCTCTTTCTCCTTCCCTTCCCCCCCTCCCCCTCCCCCTCCCCCTCCCCTTTGGTGGTTCTGAAAGTCGGACTAGCCTCCTCACAGTTATCCCTCAGATTCCTGAACCTACCGGCTTTTGGATTGTCGATGGCTTTGTAGGCAATCCATTGTTCCCAGGCGGAAATGAGACGGATCAACTTGGCCGCATGATGGAGGTCTTTGGGCTCCCGCCGTCGCATCTGCTCGAGGCGTCGACTCGCAAAAACTTGTTTTTTGGTATGTCGCCCGTCTCCTTCATCCTATTATGATGACATTCACCTTTTCATTGTAACCTGTCATACGTACTAGCCTGTGACGTCGACCCGGTCAAATGGACTGTGTTGTTGGGTGGACCATGAGTCACTGTGGCGCAGATATTTCTGAAGAGCCTGACGTCAGGACTGGATATTTCTGAAGAGCCTGGAGATTTTTGTTTCAGGCTAGAAGTTGGCTAGAACTCTTCGGAACGATTTAAAATGAAACCTGGAACGATTTAAAAATAATTAAAATGTAATCTGGAATGATTGTTTCTATCTACTGTAACTCCTACATTGTGGATCGGGTTGTAAAAGAGGCTGGCTCCCAACTGGGCCCACAGTGTCCCAGTGGTGTCCCGATTCCTCTGGCTGCCAGTTTTGTTTTCTTTGCACGGGGTTCAATTTCTTTTGTTCGAAAGAGGAGGGAGGGGGGGGGGGGGGCGCTCGATTCTGTGCATGGCGAAGTGCCGTTTTCGCTGTTTAGTTTTCCGGATGGCAGGTCCCCACAGATGTTCGAATACAANTGCCGTTTTCGCTGTTGAGCACCAGGTTATACACTCCTTTGATATCATTCCAGGCATCTTCTTTCACACCATATTTTGCTCCCTGTATCCAGTTGCTGTCTCTTATACACATCTAGATGTGTATAAGAGACAGGCTCGATTCTGTGCATGGCGAAGTGCCGTTTTCGCTGTTTAGTTTTCCGGATGGCAGGTCCCCACAGATGTTCGAA
The DNA here is from genome assembly GCA_003427395.1 of Chara braunii. Classification (NCBI taxonomy): domain Eukaryota; kingdom Viridiplantae; phylum Streptophyta; class Charophyceae; order Charales; family Characeae; genus Chara; species Chara braunii. Next base: position 2,974,090 of record BFEA01000067.1, read on the forward strand.
TACAAGGATGTAGTCACATAGGCATTCGACGCACAGGGGGCCATGATGAGAAAATGCATGTAAGATGAATCGGTTCCGTCCTGAGCGGGATTTGTTTTTCAGGCGGGTCCTAATGTATGTAATAGCAATCATGCCCAGAGTGGGCGGGATGTCTAAGATGAATTGCATCCAGAATGGCCGACATGCAGGGGGCCCTAATGTGTCGAACAGCAATCAAGTCCAGAGCAGGATGTTTTTTCTTCGCTGGGTTGTTTTGAATGGTCGTGCGGTTTCAGACTCGCGGCGTCAGGATTCCTCTGGCTGGCAGTTTTGTTTTTGGCTCGTGGTGTCTGGATTCCTCTGGCTGGCAGTTCTGTTTTTTTTTCTTTCTAAGTTAAACGGGTTTCGATTTCTTTCATTTGAGAGAGAGAGGGGGGGGTTCAAATCTGCCCAGGGCGAAGTGTTTGGCACGCCTCTTATTTTTTTTCCGGGCCGTAGGCGGGAGGGGTTCCAATCTGCCCAGGGCGAAGTGCCGATTTTGCACGGTGCTCAGCTTTCAGCAGCACGGGCTCTCGCAGATGGTAGAGTACAAGTGCATAGCAGTCCGATGAGCAGGGCCATGCATGAGAAAATGCATGTAACAGGAATCACGTCCAGACTGGGATGAGAAAAAATGCACGTAACAGGGATCACATCCAGAGGGGGAACATATTTTATGTTTTTTCAAGCGCCTTGGATCTGAAACGAGTACATAGCAGTCCGATGAGCAGGGCCATAAGAAAATGCATGTAACAGGAATCACGTCAAGAGCAGGATGCTTTTTTTTTCTGTTTCTTTTTATGATTTGGATTCTATTGCAAACGGGCCCAGTGCCCAAGGCTTACGTAAAAAAGGTCCGGCGTTCTCAGGGGCCAACTGGCCTGTACCCGCTCCCCAGGCAGAGCCTCGCCCCGTGAGTCGTTTTCGAATGGTCGTTTTAGACTGACACCTTGACTTTTTCCTAATTAACCCTGCACGTGGTTGCAGTTGTATTCCCAGATTCGGCTGCGAGTACACCCTAAGCTTGTGTGGGTGCATCCTAATTAGCTCTGGAGTCTGGAGGTGATTGCACTCAGATTCACAGGCCCTGCTGTGAGCAGACCCTAAGCTGGTGTGGGTGCACAGTTTGTTGCAGCTCAAGCTTGCTGGCATCTCATGTGTTTGAACACAAGTCCACAGTAACAATATGGACCAGCACGTCGACCAAATACATTTGGATGCGTCCACCATTCTGAATGTATCAGACCTCGACGAGGTCCAAATGCATTTGGTATGCTGTGTACTGGACAGTGCATTGTCAGTGGCATTTGAGTTCACAGCTGTCTACCGACAGTTGCTGGGTGTACAACCAGCCACATGGCGACAGTTTTTGTTTTTCTTTTTAATTAAAAGAAGGAAGACGGCCTTGAGGTCATTCAGGAATTCCGTTCATGCAGTTCCATCGGGATTCAAACTCGGGCCTGCATTTCAGCAGCTTGTGGGTGGACAAACTGACCTGGGCCCATTGTTGTGTTTACCCACGGGAAATCGGTGCCCGATTCCCATTCGAACACAGCAAGCGGGAAAATTGCAGGTGTCTTTGCCCACGGCTGTTGGCTGAGAGAGAGAGAGAGAGAGAGAGAGAGAGGGAGAGAGAGATGATTGGGGTGTGTTAGGGATATGTAGACAATGGAGGCTTATGTGAGGCATGCTGTTGTTATGTTATATGTGTGCAGACACTGCGGGGGAGAGAGAGAGAGAGAGAGAGAGAGAGAGAGAGAGAGAGAGAGAGATCATTGGGGTGTGTTAGGGATGCATACGACAATGAATGAAGTCTCATGTGAGGTGTGTTGTTGTAATGTCATACGTGTGCAGACACTGCAGACAACCCCCGCCCAGTGCTAGATGCATGGGGAAGGCAGCGGTATCCAGATTCTAAAGATCTTTCAGCTGTCCTACGATGTGGGGATCCTTCCTTCCTGGACTTTTTGGAGGGGTGCATGAAGTGGGACAGCAGGGAGCGATGGACCCCAGAGGAGGCCCTGCAGCACCAGTGGGTACTTGAGGTAAACATGTTCACAACTGCACGCAGGCGTTTATTGCCATTTGGGGGAGTGACTTGATGGATGAATGCTATTACATTGGATTTCATTATCCTTTTTGGCCCCTCAAGTTTGTTCCACTGACTCTCTTCATGTGCGGCTATATTGTGAAGAATCGGACCACGTTCGGTTAACGGGTAAAAGGCAGGGAAGCGTGATGGAGGACGAGGTAGGGAGAGAATTGTTTCCATCACAGCAGGTTTTATCTCCCTATTGTGTGAGTCCATAACTCTGGGTTGGAAGTGACAGGGGGTTCCTGATGATGGGGCCAAGTGTGCAGAGAAGTGTTTATCTACGTTTTATCTTGATGTGGAAGTGCACACTGGATGATGAAAGGTTTCCTTGCCTTCTTGTAGTTCCAAACAGAGTTGGGTAATTAGGTGACTTCTTTTCACAATATTTCACACACAACCCTGGTCAGGTCATTGACTTGCTAGGGAGCGTTCTGCTATTGTTTGTTGGATTTTCTCCGGAGCTGTGCACGGAGAAAACGGAAAAAGAAAAGGATTGGAACTGGGGTTGTTTGTTGATGCCGTTTCCGCACTATGTCCCAGCAAGCGACTGTCTCAGCGTTCACGTGGTGGGCCAGTTGCATCGTGTTCGATGGATAGAAGGGTATGGATACCCAAGCGCGGTTTTGTCGTCGAGGTCTCCTTCATCAGAAGGGTGTTTGAATCAGGAGACCCTGTTAGTTTTTCTCACGACTTGCAGTGGGATTAGAGACGATGGTTCTCTACCTTCCTCTTCTGTCTGCCAGTAGCTGGGGCTGGTAAAGTATAAGTGGGGTCAGTTGTGGAAGGCGTCAAGAGCTTCCAGATGCCACATAGTACTTCTGTCATCCTTAGCTGTCACCATCAGCTTTCTATGTGTATAAGAGAAGAACCTGAGGAGTATCTGGATGCCTTGTACATCATCAGCTTTCTATGGAAGTGGTCTCTGTATCTGGTCATCGTTGCATGGACAGGTGGTTCTTGTTCTTGCTCTGTCCTGTATCGAAGGAGTAGTCACCTTAGGGTCACAAGAGCTTTTCAGTGCCCGTGCTTAGGAAGCATGTTTCTGTCTGTGGATTTGGCCAGGTCCTGTGGTCATCCGTGAAATGTAGAGTCGGGTTGGGGCGCAACTCTCATGATCTCCGTTCTCTCTCTCGTCTGTTTCTGAGCGTAAAATTACGGTCCGAAGACTCTGAACGGAGAATTCGTGATTACTGTCTGCAGACTCTGCACTCGTGTGATGTCGTTATGGGAATTCTGGTGATGAGGATTATCACTCCCCGTCGCCCCGATGTCTAACAAGTGGATTCGGCAACCTACTCTAGCATTGCAGTCAGCAGATGTGCAGGTGTTAGTTACCTTGTTCTCAAGACATCTGAGCGCAAGCACCACAGCACTAAGATTCTTGCCACTTCATCGCACATTTGACCGCGATTCTCCGTACAGTGGGGGAGTGTGTGGAGTTGTGCGCAGACAGATTTTGGAGTCGATGCATGTGTCCTTGGTTCACCAGTGAGTCACAGACAAGTGTACAGAGGATGTTCATGTCAGCCTATGATGCGCCTGCTGCTGATTGGCTGGTTGCCAATCAGTATTGTATTGGGCGTCCAGAGGCGGAGTTAGAATGAGATGTCCTTGTTACACAGAGTGTATGCCTTTGCAGGCCCACAGCAAATTTAACGACACTGAGCGCTACACACGCAAGTACACACGCAAGTTTGCATCCGTTTATTGCTGATGGTCGTCCCAGAATGTATATGCCTTTGCAGGCCCACAGCAAATTTGCGCCATCTTTCCTTGTTGCTGAGTGAAAATAGAACCGACTGCTTACCAAGTTAGTCAGTCGAGTCATTGCACGTCCTCATGCGAAACAGATAAGTTCGGTTCGCATGTAGTGAAGCGTGTGTATCCCGCCGCCTTCACCCGAATAGAATGCCCGATCATTCTCACTGCATCTGGATGCCCAGAATACAGCTAGAATGACCGGGCGTTCTATTCAGACGAAGACGGGTTTGCCTGTTGCACCTGTCAGTACCCTGTATTCCTCTAGTTAATTAGGCTGTCTGCAGTGTAGGTCTTCGCTAGCTTTGTGCGGTCCGCTTGTGGTGGCTGGAGGTGCTATTTGGATTTGGGAATGGGTGAGAAGCAGAGGATGGGAGGATGGAGGTGGTGAATGTAGGGAATGGCACAACGTGAACAAGAGCTCGCAGAGATGGCATGCCGTGACTGAGTAGGCTGTCATTTTGCTCTGGCGTAAGTTTGTAGCACTGAGATGCTCGGCGTCCAGGAAGTGTTTTGCCTGCCTGGTGCAAAGACGGGATGCTGTTTTCAGTGAAAGTGCAAGCAATCGAAGATAAGACCATCTAGCACTCAAGAAGTCTGCACACGAGGTCCTGCCTACGACCGTCGCACTGCCTGTGGCCGATCTGCCGCACTGCGAGAGCAGTATGACATGAGCCTGATACCATGACTGCTTGATGAATTCTCGAGGCATTAAACGAGGGTCTCTCACCTGAAGGACACGTTGGCGGCAGCGGGATGCAAGCGAATAATCGAAGGAAGCTGCATGCAAATCTATAATCGAAGGAAGCAATGTGTTGTGTTGTGGACGAAGAGAGAAACTTTCTGCATGCCGAGAGCAGTGCCCATGTTGAATGAAACACTATCAGGGCGAGCATGGCACCACGCGGAGACGAGGGAGATGGATCGGTCAAAAGATAGGTGCTGTTTTCTCATCGTGCATTTGAAGTACTTCGCTCAAGATTCGCTCTAAATTGGCAGGTGAGCTGAATGACGAACGACGATGCCAGTAGTCAGACTGTCAGAGTCCATTCATTGCCTGCGTAGCCTGAATGCATGTGAGGGTTCCGCATGACGACGTGGAGCCTAATGCGTATTGCTGGTTCGTCCAAGTTATTCATACTATCAAACGTCGTTGGCCTCGGTATCACGAATGCATGTTCGAGCACCACGCCCAGCTGTGGAGCCCCAATGTTTACCAGTGGTTGAAGCTGGTATGAAATATGTCCAACAGGGAAGGCAAGCACTTGTCAGGCATGTTCGGACAGTCTTGCCGCTCGCTGCATTCATTCGGATCCTTGGTCGTCCCTCAGAAAAAGGGAAGTCATTGTCTATGTTAGCATGAGTGTGTGTGCAAGCACCACACCAAGCTGTCTGTGGAGCCCCGATGGTCATCGGTGGTTGAAGCGGGTTTGAAAGGTGTCCGACAGTGAACACGAGTGCAACGTTCACTCCCAGTCGGACTGTCTCGTGGCTCGCTACGTTCATTCTGGTCCTTGGTTGTTTCTGGTGGCTTGAAAGTTTCTTTGTGCGGAACTGGATAGGTAATCGCCCTGTGCATGTATGTCATACCGACGCTCCTGAGAGCTTTGAGCATTGAGAATTATCGCTGCGGAATGGCAATGAAGGGTGTATCTTCACTGCAGGGTAGGATCGGTCGAGTCGAATGTGTTGTGTTCACGCACATGTATGGCGGAGATGCCGTCGTTGGTGAATCTATCCAGCTAGGTTTTGTAATACTTCGTTCATCATTCAACGTGGTGGCGAAGAGGCATGAAGACCTTTTGGCGTGTCACCTGCTGTTGGGAAGGCACACGTGCCCGTGCCTGGTTCACGCTCGACCCTCCGTGTTGGGCTCTTGTAGTCAGGTGGATATGAACTCACCCTTAGATTCACACTGTAGAAAGACAGTGCAACTAATCTTGGGGTAAATCCTGAACTTGTTTTCTGCGTGATGGTACTCGAGGACATAGGAAACTCACCTTGTCCACAGATATAGGTGCTTTGAATCTTTCCCTGCAAAACCAAATTGCTGGAAAAGCAATCCTGATCCGGTCTGAAGCGTGTGCGGGCGGTGGGGAATTTATTTCAGTAGTGATGCAGAGCAAAGCTGCCATGGCGCTTGGGACAGGCGCAGCTGCATAGGTGTGTGTGTTGGTGTGTCTGGGCTGTGGAAGTGTAGGTCGTGTACGAAAGAAAGTGACGAGTAGATGACAGAAGCAGCGCGCACTGTTTTAGTTTTGTAAGATGGCCAGCGTACCGCGGCAATGCGCCCTGCAATCAGTGCAGGTGAGTACAGCTTGTCATGTTCAGGGTACCAGAGATGGTATTGAGCATGAGGAATATGTAGCCACGGCGGGCGCTTTGGGAGGAATCGGCGTCATCAATGGGCGTGGAGGATTTTTGGGCAGAGGCCTGATACGGCTGTGTTTTCTCGATTTATGCATGTCATCCTTGCGCAGGGGCCATGCTAATCTTCTCTGTGTCGTTCCAATTTTAACGGATGTCACAAAGGACGATACGGCTGTGTTTTAGGTATCTTACTTGTGGGGAAGAGCTGGTTGCAGGGCAAGGGAAGTGCACAGCGGTGCCTGGATCGGTTTTGTGAAGATGATCTTATATCTGAGAACCGACCCACAACGTCGAACACGTTTCACGTGGTACATCCTTGCATTGGGTGCGCACTTGTTGGTGGTGGCCAGCTTGGTCGGGTTCGTGTTCACTTTCTTTGAGTCCTGGGTTGTGAATCTTGTGATCTTAAGTGCCAATCGCAAAAAAAAAGCATTTGCATTTTCTTACGTAGGATGTAAATGGTGGCTGTCAACTGAAAAAAAAAAACAACAAACGAGTTGTGGAAGGTTAAACTGACTATTGAAGAAAAAAATTCGAAAATTTTTCAAAACAATAAAAAATTATGTTCTGTTACTCAGACTCACTCTCCTGTATGTTTTGCGCAAGGTTGAAAGCTGCGGATGTTTTTTTGCTGCGTGTTCCCCTCCTCTCTATCTGCTTTATAACAGAATCGGTTTTGTGTTTTTTTAAGTTTGGCATGTAGGATGTGAAATGGTTAAGTATCCTGGAAGATGTGAAATCGTCCAGGTTTCTCTGGTGCTCCCTGTCGGAGGAATTATTTAAACGGGGGGTTTGGTCGCCACATTACTCATGCACGCCAACGCACTGACGATGGTTCTCCAAATTTTTACTCCGTAGGGCCATAGGCAAGGAAAGCAGTGCAGCTGCAGCGCGTACTTTGGAACACACGTTCAGACGCTGTTCTTTGAGTATGGGGTACTGTTGACGGAATGTGCGTCAGCACAAGCAAAAAAATATAAAAAACACTGCAAATGATATGTACGGGGACGTTAGGCGAAGGCAAACAGTGCGGCGTAGTATGGAACACTCGTTCAAACGTCGATTTCTTTGATTATGGGGTACTGTTGAGTGAATGTGCGTCAACAAAGAACAAAAAAAAAAAAAAAAAAAAAAAAAAACTGCAAACGATGTAGGGAGACGAAAACCTTGGGCTTCTGGGGTGCATACACAAGCGACTGACTGCCTTGGGTTGTCCTCAGTTTTAGGAGTAGTGATAGAAACTCGGTGGAGGATCTTAAGAAAGTTGTGTCAACGGTATAATAGCAAGACGATGGTCTTGATCTAGTGGGAGGGTGCACACATACAAGTTCCTTATAGGCCCAGCTGCCTGTCATGATATGTGGGGAAAAAGAGGTAATATAATAATATTATACTAATATAAATTATATAATAATATAGTACTAATATAGTAATATGGGCAAGAATGTACTGCTGTTTGTTTGATGGGTTTTTTTTTTTTTTTTTTTTGCCTGGAGAAAAATGTGTGAATGTACTGGTATGCTTCATGAAGGATGAATTCTTTGGTGGTTGAGCTCACGGCTCATGCGGTATGTATGGCTTGCGTGTGTCGCTGCAGGGAATGGCGCGGTCGTCAGTACAGAACACCCAGTCGTTGCGCCTGCGCAAAGCTCCATATGATCTGTCAGCAAGGGGATCCTGCTCCTCCAAATACTTCATGTCGGACACTCGAGACGACGTTGAAGGCCGGCCGCATCACGGACGAATCATCCGCCTGTGAAGGCCTCGTCGCAGTCTGCATCTTCTTTGTACAAATCCTCTCTGTGAAGGAGGTGCCAGGCGTGCATGCTTGGGCTTTCTCTTTCAGTCTCTGTTGATGCTCATGAAAGTTTTAATGTTCTCGTGACAACTAGTATACGAATCAAAGAAATATTCCCACGGTTTACGTGGTGATAGTGGTAGAAACGGCGTATACGAACGTCGTGTATACATAGTATACAGTAGTGTCTCACAATTCTTAGAACTTCCGATATGGTGTGAGGGTGTTCATAACCCTCTCTTCGTCGATCATACCAACATCTCCATCCTTGTTCCCCTCCTCCCTCCTCCCCCGCTCCCCCCCCTCTTCCCCCCCTCATCGATCCTTGTTATGTCTCCGCCTCCAGTATCTGTGTGTCTGGCATCTCTGTTCTTGTTGGTGCTATCACTGGGCTGTAGTAGGGTATTTAGTCGGCTCATGGATTGGGAGGATGGGCTTGTAGTAGGGTTGGGTGCACGGGTGGGATTTTAATGATTTGGACGCAGGGAAGGGGGAGCAAGCATAACTCACAGCTAGGAAATGGAAACGAGTTATCTGACCCCTTTTAATGCCTGCCTACATACATGCAGACTACCCTCTCTACCGCTGAATAGACGAGTGTTGGCTACTGATGAGCTAACTGAGAGGCTGGCGTTAGGGTTCTCGCCAAGATAACCAAGCATAGGTCTGTTGGTGCTGCAAGAAACTGTTCTAGAGGTGGGTAGGTGTTGTTTTAACCTCTTATATTTTTTTGTAAGTGGTGAGCTTAATGCGAGACTAACATCGGGTTGGCTAATAAGGTCACCAAGGCATACTGTTGTAACATTTGCCATTGTCCCGTTCCTTCCTCTATCGGAAACCTTTCCCTGCTGCCCCTCCCCCTCCCGGGCCTCCCCCTCCCCCTCCCCCTAACCCCTGGCCGCCCCGGCCCAACTTCCCTCCATCCTATCGCCTGTTGACTGGAGTGTGCGCTGAGGTTTCTTTACAATTGAATTGTGAGACCGACTGGCTTTGTAGGTAGAAGTAGGAGGAGGAAGTGGGCAAATTGGTGTGACAAGTGTGGCATATTTGTTGCTCTAATTCTTTTGAGCATCGTATAACTTGTGAGTGGCGAATCCCCAGTTGATTTGTTGCAGGCGTACCTCTGTCCGAGGTAGGTCTGACTCTGTACCTCTGTCCGAGGTAGGTCTGACTCTGTACCTATGTGATTTTTTTTCAGCTGAAGGGGTGTTGAGCCGAAGTCTGGTCTCTCTGCTCTCAGTGCTCGCGGCCATGGCGGAGGTCAGTGGCTCGAACTCGGTAAACGACATCGACATGAATGATGTTGACTGCAGGAGGGTGTGTTGGCCGAGTTCGTGCTTTTTGTTTCTTTGATAAACATGCCAGACGTGTTTTCTTGTGAAAAAACTTATTTTTCGCCATCCTTTTCTTCCCAGGTTTCCCTGTTAAGCTCCTCGGCTCCCCATCGAGAAGACTCTGCGGCGAGATTGTTTGAGTTCTCAGAGTGCGCTTCCTAGCGTTTCTTCGAAGCGAGGAGAGCCTTTGCCGGGTTGCCAGATGTAAGGTAGCCTCCTCTCTGCACAGGTAAGAAGCCCCCACCCACCACCCTCCTCTGATGCACTGCCCTCAACTTGAGATTGAGACATCAAGCTTACAAATTGGCACCTTTGGTCAGGTCCCTTTCTTGTCCCAGAAAAGGATGTCCCAAGGTCCCTTTCTTGTCCCAGAAAAGGATGTCCCAAGGTCCCTTTCTTGTCCCAGAAAAGGATGTCCCAAGGTCCCTCTCTTGTCCGAGAACTGGATGTCCCAGACGTAAACCATATGCATGAAGGAGTCCTCGTCGGTATTAACTTGGAAGTTTGAACTGGTATGGGTCTATTGAGTCCTTGTCGGTTTCCCGTTTCTTGTCGCTGTTGGCGTCTACTTCGACGACCGTTGTGACGAAGTGTGCACACTGCACACCTACGAACGATCGATGATCGAGAAAGCTGGAGTGAGTACAGTCTGGATTCTTTTTTTTTTTTTTTTTTTTAAACAGGGCCTTATGGTCCTGGCTCCGTTCTATTCTGGAGTGAGTACGGTCTGGATTCTCTGTCATGTTCATGTGCAAGTTGCGGTAGGGAGAGTGTAGGCCAAGGACCTCCTTCTGTAAATTACTGATCGCAGTTTTTTCGTTCTTGGTCCTTGCTCTTCCGGCACGTATGGCGTGTCCTTGTAGGAGCGCAGCCTGAAGCTTCGGTCCTGCTTTGCCTTGTCTGTTCCTTTTCCTTTTGTCTTCCATCTCTGTCTGATGATGAGAGTTTGAAATTTGGACTTGTGATCTTTTCGTGTTATGATAGGAAGGCGGTTGGTGATAGAGTCTGTGGAGTAGAAGTTCCGCTGTGAAGTGTGGCGTTCTTCTTGCCGGAGGGAGAGTGCGCGCATAATTCACACATCCCTCTGTTACGCGGAGGGGCCGATCGCGTGTTAACAGTATGAAATAAGTCCACTTCCATGTTGGAGGAATTTTACACGTATCTCAACGCCGTTAGTAGCGATATCGATAAAAAAAAAAAGATAGTTTACCAATTAGTAGTGTGCACTCGTGCTCATCGATGCGTCAAGAATCGGTGTTTAATAATCGAGTCTACTTCCAACGTACCTCGAGTATACGGACGACTGGTTGCATGTAGTGGGAGTTTACTCGTTACGGCATCTAGCTTTGGTGCATTGGCTGGCAACGAGTCGTTAAGGTCGTTCGTCGTTGCGGGATCTTTGCAATGCGTCACTGACACTTTTATTAAAAGTTTTTATGTTCAATAAGATTTATTAAGGAGTGCAGTTGTGGAACGGTTCAGTCGACGGGACGGTACTGCCTCAGAGTCGTCGTTAGCAACGCTGTCAGTCTTTTTTTTTATGTTTCTGGAATCGCTTCCGTGATATTCTACGTCGTCTCCTCTCAGGGGTAGCAGAGATTGATTGTTCCTCCAGCACCTGTCTGTTTCCTATCACCGGTATATTAGGCTCTGATGGGCCGAAAACAGTAGAGCTGTGGGTTGTGTGGAGTTTTTGATGCCCTTGGGTCACTAGGTGGAGGGGACTTGTTAAAGGACACGTGTCAGAGTGAGCTTTCATGTCTCGTACGTGATTGTGAACGCATGGGTGGGCAGTTATAGGGTAAAAGGTGTCTGCGCTCGTACAGCTTGCAGATTTATTTTCAAATAAATGTCTGCCCACTCTATGCTCTGTGTACAGAATGTGATCTTCTCAAAAGCTATGACAGCTTGTACTAGGACTTGTGCTGGTCCCCACTCCTGCCAGCAGACCCCCCTGACGAGTTCCGGGAAAAAAAAAAAAAGAAAAAAAAAAAAAGAAAAAAAAAAAAGGAAGGACTTATGCTAGTCCTCGACTGCTTGCTTGTGTGTGGTTATTTGTGTAGATATAAGGTGTCTAGGCTGCTTGCTTCCCTTGTTTATGTGGGTGGTTCCTTGCGTATATGTCTCTGGAGTAGACTACCAGCAGGGCCGCCCGGGTCACCTTGTTTGCCCGGGCTGGCCGGCCATGAAGGACGATAGATTCATAGAAGGTTCCAGCAACAAAAAAAAAAAAAAAAGTAAACTGAACAACATTTGCCTCACTTGCCCGGCCGGGCCAAAAAGATTATAAAAAAAAATGTAAAAATAATCAAATTATGAAAATAATAAAATATATATTAATTTAAATTTTTATTTTAAATGTGGTAAAGAATTTCGATGTGACCCTGAGGCAAAAGTTGTTCCGTTTATTTTTATGCATAACACAGTTTTTTTTCCGGATTTTTTCGGTTTTTTTTTTTTTTTTTTTTAATTGGATCTTCCCTGGTCCTTGCACGGCCAGGCCGCCCGGGAAAATAGGGTGACCCGGGCGGCGCGGCTGGTAGCCTAGAAAAAAACCCAAAAGAACCCAAAGAAACTATGTTGTGCAGAGAAGGAAACTGAACAAGTTTTGCCCCAGGGTCGCATCGAAATTCTTTACCAAATTTAAAAATATGAAAAATCCGTTTGATGATATATATATATACTCCGACGCTACAGTTTGTCACAGCCCCTCGTTTGTTGTCCTCTTCTCCCTCTTGTCCCTCTCTGCCGACGGTTTACTGGGAAGTCCTGTTTGATGATAAACCGTAGGCAGAGAGGGAGAAGAGGACAACAAACATGTATATTTTTTGGGCCTGGTCGGGCAAGTGGTCACAGGGCACTCTGCTTTGTTTCTACCGTCTTCCCCCGAACACAACGCACCCTTATTTTCGATGTATCTGGCCGGAAATATAGCTTGTGTACATTCATTTTTAGGGTGCGTTATGTTCGGGGGAAGATCGTAGTTAAAATAACAATTTCTTTATTGTTATTTTATTTTTTTGGGGGGCTGGGCAAGTGGTCCTGGGTCACTCGGGTAGCCTAATCTCTGGGCTCATACTGCCTCCAGATTGTAGTATGTCCACTATAGGATTCAAACTTTTCAAAGTCGTAATACCTTGTGGGACTTGTGACAGTCCTCGACTGCTCGCTTTCTTTCTCACTGTGTGCGCTGCCTTGCGTCCTAATGTTCTTCCTTTGCCTTCTTCCGTTCTGCCCCTTCACTTTGTGTTCTTTCTGCCATTTTGTGTGTATGTGAGTTTATGTGCTCTTGGATGAATCTCTCTCTCTCTCGCCCCCCCACCCCCTCCTCTCTCCTCTCCTCTGCTTCCTTCCCCTGTGGTAAGATCTCCACCCTGGATTCTTTTTTGAGAGGTTCACAATAGAGCTTTCCCATCTCTCTCTCTCTCCCTCTCCCTCTCTCTCTCTCTCTCTCTCTCTCTCTCTCTCTCTCTCTCTC
>BFEA01000067.1:2991916-3028655 GCA_003427395.1 Chara braunii
TTTTTGGGAGCAAGTGTGCTCTGGGTAACACTTGAAAAATTCTTCGGCGAAAAAAAACGAAAGCCCCCCCCCAAAAAAAAAAACGAAATCCACCCCCCCAAAAAAACAAAACGGAAGCCCCCCCTTAAAAAAAAAGACAGCCCACCTTCCGTCTGATGCTCGGCTTTCAAGATAACCAAAGGGGAATGTCATCCCACTGGTGGAGTTCGTCCAGGATTCATCCAGGATTAGCAGGCCTCACTCCAGTACTGGTAAAATGTGCAAAATGAGAATGAATATTCCCCTAGAACATGGAAAGAGGTGAAAATCATGTACACAGAGAAATGAGTCCAAGTACAGAAACAAAGCTTTATTGAGAAAAAGAGTATGTCAGCACCCTCGGTCCAACACACCCAAAACCTCCCCGCTCAGAGACCGGATCCTGATGCAGTTCTCCCCCCGCTCCTTTTCTTCCCAAAATTGCTGTCGCTTCTTCCACCTTTCTTTTTCCGTAGAGTAATGATCTCCGGCGCCATGTCACTGAAAGACTACAAACAAGTCGTGCGTGCAACCACTACTTGTCGTACAACTACCGTCTTCCCCCGAACATAATGCACCCTGAAAATGAATGTATACAAGCTATATTTCCGGCCAGATACAGCCAAAATGAGGGTGCGTTGTGTTCGGGGGAAGACGGGCCTACAGCAAACAAGTCCTACCTATGACAAACCGAGCAGCTGTGCCGCAAACCTTCGTCATCTCGTCGATCTCGTCGTCCGTCCATGCTTAGTCGGTGGTTGTTGTTGTTGTTGTTTTTTCCCCATCCAAAATCCATCTAATATGTCTTCCAAAAAACCCTGAAGCTCAGTAAAAAAAGGCAAAGGAGACCTACTCCTTACGATCTCTCAGCGTTAGGCCGTAGTTGCACTACTCGCCATCCGCCAAGAATTCGAATGCATCTGGACAAATATGATGTCCCCATGCAATCAAGATGTTGGCCAATGGCGAGTAGTGCAACGAGGCCCTTAAACTCTTACGAGGACTCCATAGTACTAAAACAAACTGACAGCCATGCTTAGTTGTGAGGCGCCAGACCAAAAGAATTCATCTGGAAAACTTTTCACCCGTAATTCTTTCCACAGCGTCAGAAGACTCAGAACCTGGTCGGAATACTGCACCTGTCCGTCGTCGTCTTTCCGTCCAGGTGCTGGAACCAGCCGCCAGTAATCGAGGCACAGCTTTTGCTTCCGACTCGGACTTGACTAGGAATAAAAATCCTGCCTCGTCAGAAAGCTGATGCCCCCAGTAGCCCACAGAGTCTCCTTATTCTTGGTCTTCTGACGACTGCCTAGGTACGGAAAAAGGGGTCTGACTACCACCATTCGAAAGCTCAAAATGTCCCAGACCCCCGATCGGTCGTCGGTCCGTTTCAGAGGCAGAGTGTCGAGGTTTCAGTGCTCAAATTTCCTTTGGATGCTATTTCCCGCGATAGACTCCGGGTCCCCTCGGTAGGCTTAGATTCATCATCCTAACTCCCCATATGCGCTTACGGTCTTTGCCGTAAGAAGTAAGAAAACAGAGAATTCCGAATTTGGGATTAGCAGCACTCCATGCATGTCGAGATTAGCAGCACAAGGCCCCGTGCCTTCGAGGATTATTATCTGCAGCAAAGGGAGATTTCCTGCGCCAGACCATCTTGCCGTTTCTTTTTTTTTTTTTTTTTTTTGGGGGGGGGGGGCCGTGTCTAACAACAACCCGAGTGAATGCTGGGGGTGCTGATAAGAGCGGGCACCACTTGCCACTTGGTAGTACTGCCGGGGAGGGTCCATCATCTATTGGTGGGGACCACCACCTGCTGGAAAGCGGGTCCTGCGGCCTACAAACATTGTGGTTGCCGATTGCTCAGTCATACGAAGGTGTGATGACAACCTGCTGCATCGACCATCTGCCAATTACATGCGTCAACCATGTTGCACTTGTTCTCTTACCACCACCAGGATAGAGGTCTTGCGCAAGGGCCTTTTGTGTAGTGATAACTGCAGCGGCTCCAGGAGCTGTGTTGGGGACCCACTGAAGCTGTCCCCCTCCTTCCTGTTTGCTTCGAGGTTGTCTTCGTCGGAAGAGCAATGAATGGCGTGTCGCCCTTTGGGAGTGGGGATGACAGTTGGGAAGACAGCAGACAGCGCCTACCTAGCCCAAATTGCCAGCGTGCTGAGTGTGGATGCGCTGCTTTCGTAGCTGCATTGTCTGTCGTGTAGAAGAACCGCTTCTACCTTCCATGGCGATGTCAGTCTTGATTGTGAATTGCGAAATTTGGGCATGCGTCATATGGGCTGAGTGTTTGGTAAGAGGACGGGGCGGTGGAGAAGACGCAGCAGCCATTTGCACTCTGTGGATTTCCATCCCGCGGGATGATGACTCCCCTTGTAACTTGCCGTAACGGTTGACGACTCCCCTTGTAACTTGCCGTAACAACCATTGATTTGCTGTCACAGTGTTTATTTGTGCAAACCTGGGGGTCAACCGGAGAGGGGAATGGTTGTTATTTGTATGATAGTTTTGGTCCCAACTGAGGGGGGGGAATACCGGGCAAATCCTATCCTGGAAAGCTCCGTTGGAACTTAACGAGTCCGAGGCAGCGTCAGCCTCTCTCACCGAGTTCTGAGGCCCTGGTTTCAACAGTAGATGGGACTCTACTGATGGCCGCTTCTCTTCTGGCAAGTGATGTTTAGATGCTAGAAGAGAAGGAAGTGGCCATCAGTAGAGTCCCATCTACAGTAGGGGCCATCGCTTGTAGCAGCACTGGGAGAAGGAAGTGGGCTGTGAGTGAGTTCTGTATGCTTGTAGCAGTCGGGGCTATCATTCCCTGCTTCTGAGCTTCTCTATTTTTGATGGGACTCACTGGGAGAAGGAAGTGGGCTGTGAGTGAGTTCTGTATGCTAGTAGCAGTCGGGGCCATCATTCCCTGCTTCTGAGCTTCTCTATTTTTGTTGGTTTTTTCTTGCCCTCTTGCACTATCACTGTCAGCACACTTTCTTCAGAGTTGGTAGGATATGCAGAGAGGCAGCTTCTGGTTGATATAATTGCTGTTTTCTTCTGATTCCGCCTCTTTTGTAGTCTGTGTATTTTTTTTTTATGTTGTTCATTTCATCTTTTCTGTCTCATCGATGTTTTTTCAGTATGCGGTATTTATTTTCCTTCTCTAAGTTCTAATCTCTTGTCTAAGTTCAATGTTTCTCTCGATCATCTGTGCTATCTATCCCGTCCGTCCGCTTATCTCTCTCTCAATCCATCAGTGCCATCACGACAACCAACCACCCGCATTGCAAAACGAATGAAAAAGTCAAAAGAAAGTGAACGGAGAACCTCAGTCAGCAAACCATCGCGGCAGGACAATATGAATGAGAAAGTGGCAACAACAAAAATTAGAAAGAAAAAATAGAGAACCAATAACAGTACGAGAAAATATTTTCCGTACTCGCTGTCCGCGGGCCAGCACATTGCAATGACCAATGCTTGTACGGAGTCTCCTCTCCCAACCCCCGCAGCATGATAAGAACGTGGGACAAAGAGGCTCGTTCGACACTCCTTGGGGCGTCCTCGGGGCCGAAGGAAGTTTCCTTGGGGGGTTTCAAGGAAATTCCCGCGATCGTTTCACCTGTCCTCTGGGAAGTCGCCCGAGGACATCTCCTTCGAACGATGTCAGACAAGAAGAAAGAAAAGAAAAAAGAGAAAATCAAATGTGTTTGAGGCCTTCAGCCAATAGGCTGCTGCCACGATCCAGATTCTCGGTTGTAACGTCTCTCTACCCATGTGCCCGCTCCTCTCCATGAAACGCGGATTCCTTTTGCCCAAGGGACGTCGTGAGTGAGGTCCCTTGGCAAAAGGAAGAAATGGCTGGGGAATCCTCGGGAGACCAAGGACTTTCCTTCGGAGTGTTTTCACTTTGTTTTTCAGACTGCATCCCCGAGGATAGGTGGAACGAACAGTTCCTCGGAGACTTTACGCGCCCGAGGAGTGTCGAATGAGCCCCAAAGTTTCAGCTTCACCTCACTAACGGCAGGGACATGTTATCGGAGACAATGCACTGTTTTCTCAAACGGTACTTATCAGTGTGTACATCGCCTCGATAAGGCGATAAAAAAAAAGTTTGTACATCGCCTCGATAAAGTCGATATGGAACACCAAAAGAAAAAAGGAAAAAGAAAAGTACCCTTCTCGGCAGGACATGGACGCGGGACGGAGTTTCAACTGATGAAGGGGTGTACTATTGGAAGGGGTGTACTAATACAGTTGAAGCAAATGTTTTTTGACAATTGTGTTCGTCGCCTCAATGTGGGCCGCACCAGTTGATTTCCTATCTCTATTGGAAAAAGGAAGCCTGAGCCTACGTCTGCCCTGCCTGTTTATCCAAACAAACAAAACTATAACCCAAAAAAAAACTGTGTAGGAGATTTGTGTAGCTTCTCCTTTCTTTTTTCTATCCCTCCTCTCTCATTTTCTCGCCTTCTTTCTCCTTCCTTCTCTCTTTTCGCTCGCTTCTTCTTTGTGAATGGCACGAGACGTCTCTGTTGGTATATATGTTGGGAAATTACGCTCTGTTATGATTGCTCCAGACGAGTCCATATCGCCATTGAGAGAAACGCCCTAGCCTAAGTCCTGGGTGAATTAAGCCAAACAAAGAAACAAAGTTAAATTCCCAAAATTGTGGAACATGAAATCATGCGCGAACCAAAAAAAAAAAAAAAAAAAAAAAAAAAAAAAAAAAAAAAAAAAAAAAAAAAATGCATGCGTGAACAGTCCGCAGGTTACCGAGGTATCACTGTGCCAAAGCAAGAAATGAAAGCAATTCAGATGAAGTGGGTTCATCAAGATTCTAACGAAGCACCATCCGCCGTGGAGTAATTTGGCAAAAGGCAATGTCAAAACCCTCATGCGCAGTCCCTGCCCTTACGACATCGGGTGTCATCTGGATAAGGAAGGAGGGATGGAGGTGTACGACAGGCAGAAGGAGATGCACCCACAAGAGACCGAGACTGCCCTTCTGGTGAATCCTGTCCCTACTCGATACGGGACAGCACACATCAGAAAGCCGGAAAGATAAATTTCCCCCCCAAAAAAAATAAATAAATAGATAAATAAATTTCCCCCCAAAAAGTGTAGACTGGAATCCAAAATAGAAATCCTCTGACGGCCGCTGTGGGGGGACCCATGGATCAGCGAGGAGGGTTTCCACCCACACCTCGCCTCTCTCACTTGAGGGGACCACCATTGGCTGACTTTGCCCACCCAAATACACAAAGTAAGAACATGTGCGATGAGTGCTCCACGGGATTGAAGGTGCTTTACAGTAGAAACATCGATGACCACAGCCCTGACATTATATCCGATACATTGCTGAACCCGGTTTCCAGCAGGTGCTGCTCCCCACCAGTAGATGGAGCAGCTCAACGCCGAAACAAAAACAACAATACAAAAGAAAACAAAAAGTGTGTGGATAGCTTAATATGCCCTGTGAGTGCAGAGCTGTCACAACTTAACTGCCGACCGTCATCACGTAATCAATAGCATCGAGGGGAAAAAAAAAAAAAAAAAAAAAGAACTTGAGAGCATCCTGGAAAGGGGCATACTGGAAAGTGGGAAGAAGTTGTAACAAAGCAACTCTCCAGAGCCAAAGGGTGATCCGAATGAAGGGACAATTCAGCACTTGGTCCTGCAAACAGCTTGAAAGCATATATTAAACCACCAGTACTTGGCCCAGCTATCAGCCGCGGAAAAAAATAGAGCAGAAACGTTTGGATGAATTTGGGCACTCCTGTAGTGGCCTGTACGTTTCCGAAAATCGCGTAGCGTTAACCCTACGCAACTTTAGGAAGTACTGGTGGTTTAAGTGAAATTGTAGTCAAGCCTGCGCAAACCGGGGGGCCCTATCCATTGACTGGAATTAGACCCTGCAGAGTGCACAAGCATCTGAACACATTTAAAAAAAAGAGAAGGAAGAAAGAGCAGTGGCTTCAGCTCTCCCGGCCTTAATGGGGAGAGGTGTGTGTGTTCATCGATGTATTCATTCTGTAATTGAAACCTTGGGCACTGCACCCCTTCTTCAAAAAAGAAGAAGAAGAAGAAGAAGAAGAAGAAGACAGTCGCTTCAAAAAACAAAAAGAAAAAAAAAAAAAAGAAGAAGAAGGCAGGTGACTGTTCCTATACGCTATAACAAACTATTCTGTGCAACTGGACACACATGGGGACTCGCTGCATTACTCTGGACATGCACAAAAGACAAAAATATTGGCCGTGTATCTTTCCATATTCTA
The DNA here is from genome assembly GCA_003427395.1 of Chara braunii. Lineage (NCBI taxonomy): Eukaryota > Viridiplantae > Streptophyta > Charophyceae > Charales > Characeae > Chara > Chara braunii. Next base: position 2,998,210 of record BFEA01000067.1, read on the forward strand.
GCGGAAGACTCACTCTCGTTTTGCACATTTCTACGAAGTTTCTACGAACAAAGGCTCCAACAGCAACAAAACAGAGCAGATGAACATGGTAGGTAGGGGTAGGGGACACACACAACCACCTCCCCAAGAATCAATAGGTAAATTCGAAACATTGAGAGAAGTATTTAAAAGCCAATCAAGATAAGGAAAGCAATCTCCCTCCCGCCTTACAGTGGCAGAATCTGTACACCGGATGTCGTAGTGTCAAACGCTGAAATGCAGTGTCCCCCTCCTATACTCCGAATGTAGACTCTCTACCCCCAAGAAAGGGTAACATTAGAACACTGCCTACTGGATTGGCCATGGCGCCATGAGAAATGCCACGATCTTGCAGCGGCCATTTCGTGAAAACGGGTATTTTTTATATTTTTCGAACGAAATTGAAACCTACTTATATGATCCTAGGAAGGCCACTGTTTGAAAACGCCAGACCCCTGTAGATGTGTCTGGACTTCAGTGAGTGAAGTCTAGGCAGACCCTCAGGATTTAAGACGCTGAAGATTTTCGTTGCCAAATAAGTAGGTTTCAATTTTGTGCAAAATATACAAAAAATATTTCATCTGCCCTCGGGTGTAGTAGAACTGCTATTCGGATATTGTGCCGAGTTTCTGTGCACGAAATCTCTTTCAGCATAGGCAATCTAATGGCGTTAACGCCTGCATTGCGTGCTGGACAAGAAAACAGGACATATTTTGTTTCTAGTACGTTTTTTTTTTGTTTTTTTTTTGGAAAGCTTTTTGGTTAGTACTTTTTACAGGCAAGTACACCATTTCGAGGTTGTGATCCAACCAAGAAACTTCGTTCTGATGCCTTTGAATTCGCCATTGAATGATTTCAAAGCCCCTATGGCCCCCCCTTCCCCTTGGCCCCCCTTCCCCTTGCCCTCCGCCCCCCCCCTTTCCTTACCCTCTCTGTCACTGCTTGAATCATGATGTCTCCCAAAATAAATCAGTACATATGGCGTAAGATGAGTTCATGAATCGAGTTCGGAATGAGATGGGGTGTTGGGGTGTTTTCACATCCTCCAATGGTGTACCTGGATACGCAGAATTGTGCTTTGCCCTCAGTAACTAGTCTGATGCTAGGCTACCAGCCGGCCCGCACGGGGCACCCTATTTTCCCGTGCAGCCCGGCCGTGCAGGGATGAGGGAAGGTCCCAGCCAAAAAAAAAAAAAAACAGAAACAAAAAAAAAAAATCCAAAAAAAAACTATGTTATGCAGAAAAAAAAACGAACAAGTTTTGCCTCGGGGTAATATCGAAATTTGTTGCCAAATTTACATTAGAATTTTTAAGTAAAAAATAATTTTTATTTTTTTTATTTTTTTATTTCATTTTCGCCAGTCCGGGGAAGTGGACCTGGGCCACTCTGGTAGCCTAGGTCTGATGAGATCAACATGCAATCAAATATGTATATTGGAATGGTGTCAATCCAGCCGCAGATTCCCCTTCCCCCCTTCCATACCCCTCCACATTGTCCCTCCCTTCCCTTCGCCAGCCCATTTCCCCAAGCTGCAGTAGCTTCACCCCGGCACCTCATTTCTTGGCCTCCAACTATTGCGACTTTGCCCTGCGTTACTCTGTAAAAATCAATTCAAGCCAGTCAAGGTTGCCACCAAGATCTGCACCGGGACCCGCTTCACATAGGCTCACGCTCCAGGCTTCGCAGCAGGCCCCGCGCCCTCCTCGTCGCGGCGTCAGAATCGCCACGACGGCCAAGGGGATTGTAGCAAGAGGCACCATGAACTGCCAAACAAACTGACTGAAGGAGGTGATAAATCCACTCTAATGAGCAAAATGAATGCGAACCTTGTAGAAAAGGTCAACATTTTGTGTTTATACTTGTAATTCCGCACTGAATCCGCGACAATGGATGTGCTTTGAGCAGGTTTTATTTCCCACAACAATTGGGGGCCATCACAACATGGTTCTGTCGAGGTTGCTGCTCATAGCACGTTCTTGTACAACGCAGTCTTTCATATGTTTTATGTATGTAATATGTATTTTGGACGGTGATCATAACACCTTGTACAAACGTGATCTTCCATATGTCGCATATCTAATATATAGTTTACATATTAAAAAGTTATATATATATATATATATATATATATATATGTATATATATCGTCAAATAGAACTGCCCGGTAAACCGTAGGCAGAGAGGGAGAAGAGGACAACAAACGAGGGGCTGTGACAAACTGTTTCGTCGGAGTTTCACCGACTCATCAGGAGGCTGAACCCTCAACAGTCTGYAGAATCCCCTCACTGATTACACTGTAARTGATAATCTACCTCAACCAAAATCAAAGTAGACTATCACTCACCCACACCAGATGGAAAACTCTACAGACTGTCGGTTCACACCCCATCACAAGCCAACAAAACATCCACGAAACAAAGAAAGGTCTATCACAGCCAAAAAATACACTCCAGACACGCCGATGGCATATATATATATACAGGGTCACCAGCCCGTACGTACGTACGGGCGTTCGGGGTCCCGTACGAGGAACCGAACTTGACGGTGTTCAGCCCCCGTCAAAAATTATTTCGGGGCCTAAAAAGAACTTTTTTTTTCTGAATTGTTTTTTATAAGTTCTCTATGACATGAGTTACATGCCTATAAACTTTCAAGTCATTTGTCTCAGCCAAATAAGAATTAAAAATCGCCAAAGATGGAGGTCTCAAAACATGCTCACCCACGTTTTTTTTCACTTTTCACTTTTTGTTTTAACTTTAGTTCAGGGGGTAAAAAATTTTGTTATTTATTGAAACTTTTTTAGTGGGTTTTATATTATGTGCAGTACACATCTTTAAATTTTCAGGGCATTTAGCTATGCCAAAAAAAAAGAAATATCTCCAATGCCGGCGCTGTCGAAAATGTGCTCGCGCACTCGTTAAATTTAATTCTTTTTCATTTATTGTTATTTTTATTATTAGTATTGTTTTCTATTATTGTATTTTTATTTCAAATTTGGTAAGGAATTTGGATGTAATGCTGAGGCAAATCTTGTTTAATTTATTTTTCTTCATAACATAACTTTCTTTCATATTTTTTTGACGACTTTTTTTTTTTTTTTTTTTTTTTTTTTTTTGGTTTCGCGTTTGGCCCAAATAGCGGAATGTATCCCCCAAGGTGGCCCATAAGTTCGGGCGTTCGGGTTTGGGCGTTCGGCCCATCCCGAACGTCGGTTACCTTGTATATATATATATATACGATATATATATACAGGGTTGCGAGGCCGAAAGTACGGAGGCTCCTAAGCTGATCCCCGAACGTTTGGGCGTTCGGGTCTCCGTACGAGGCCTGAACTCGAAGGGGTTCGGACCCCGCAAAAAATTATTTTGGTACCTAAAACTTATTATTTTTTTATGCTTTGGTTTTGTAAGTTTTCTGTTATATCAGCTACCTGGCTCTCAATTTTGAAGTCATTCTATGGAGCCAAACAATAATGAAAAAACCGGCAAAGATGATGGTGTCAAAACTTGCTGTCCCACTTACTAATTTGTTTTTTTTTTCTTTTCACTTTTTATTTTCCCTTTATTTTGGGGTTTGAAAAAAATTATTATTTTTTCAAACTTTATTTGTAGGTTCTCTATTATGTAAGAGAGAGATTTATAAAATTTCATGGCATTTGACAAAGCCAAAAAAAAAAAAAATCGCCAAAGATGGTGGTGTCAAAAACTTGCTCTGAAAAAACTTATTATTTTTTATTTTCATTAATATTATTTATTTTTCGTATTTGATTTTTATTTCAAATTTGGTAAGAAATTTGGATGTATTGTTGAGGCAAATATTATTTATTCTTCTGCATCGAGAGAGAGTCCCAAACGTTCGGCGTTCGGGTACGGGTGTTCGGCCCGTCTTGAACGCCGACAACCCTGTATATATATATATATATATATATATATATATATATATATATATATATATATTTTCCCTCGTTCGGTCGTTCGTCCTCAAGGGTTTCCATACGTTCGGGCGTTCGGGTTCGGGCTTTCGGCCCATCCCGAACGCCGGTTACCCTGTATATATAAAGTAGAGTAAATTGGGATGTATTAGATTAAATGTGGACGTCATTATCGTATGCATTTCATGTAGCAGAAATGAGATTGAGATATCGTAACATATAAAAAAATAATAAGCGCAGTTGTGACAAATAATCAAGGAAAGATAAAGCAGAAGCAGACCAGAAGGTGAAACCACTGTTGACTAACTTTCATTATTGCCTACTCTTTTTTAGTAATGAATTGCAAAAAAAGTGAAAGAATTAATGATTAACAAGGAATATACAAATAGTTTTCCTTTCTAGCAATGAAGAAAGAAGTTTCATGTTTTTACTTTCACTTCCTCTCCACTCCACTGGGTATAGTGAAGTTTATCTACACCTAGCACAAATGTTTAGTGAAGATTATAATTTTATATAATGAAGTTTTTTTTTTAAACTTAACTGTAATCCATATGCATTATGTTCCGGGGTAGACAGTACTTCCCCATTCCCAACATAACGTTATTTCGCCCATTGAGTGGTTTACTTAAGCCACTACAACTTTAACCATATTGCTCTTCCACCCAAAGGGAGAATAAGATAAGCATTTGGAAGGTGACAGATAAGTACACGCGATGAAGAAAACCTTCACGGTTATGGTACAATATAGTAAGAGGTAGGTGCAGTCCTAGTATATTGAGGTAGAGGGATCTCATTCCAGTCGGGCTATGGAGGTGAGTGGAGGTTGAAGAAAAACGAGGAGATGGGTATTACCTACTAACAGGGAATTTATGTGTTGCTATAGTGGAACTACTTCTTCATCTTCATGGTTAGACCAATATCAAGAAAGATCCTACTGGGGTAACAACTCGACATTAACTTCATGCAGAGGTCAACTATGGTCGCAGTACGAGGGAGAGACATGTAGTAGTTACGACTATGACGATAGTAGCGAGGAGGGATATAGTTGTATTTATAAATTATAAATAAAATGTATGCATTGTACAATGCACACATTGTATTTGGAAATATCAGCTACTTCAATAAAACACTTACATAATCTACTCGAATAGACAGTTAGTTGTCAATGTCGCTTACAATGTACATGCGATATATTATGGGGAAGATAATAGGATTTCTCGGTTATACATTTTTTCCCTTTGCAATCCTTCCTCAGATGGACTCAACCTGCAAGATGTTTCGTGCTTTTCGTAGAAATATCTTTGTAACTATTACCATTATCACCCGAATAGAACGTTAGTTAATGATTGTCACATCGATCGAAAGTCGCACAAAATATAACAATAATAATTGGGTGTTTTATTAAGGTGAAAATGGTGCTTATCTGCACGACCCGAATGGATACATAGGATGATCAGGATGGAAGAAGAATGTAAAGGGTTTGCGAGGTTTGCTACATATTAGAGTTTGCGCAAAACAATTCTAACCATTAGATATTTTTAGAAGAAGAAACGTAGGTTAAATAAGAAATACAAATTATTAGGGAATGTAAATGTGAAAAATCACCTGCAACTTATTACAATGCAGAAAAAGAACGAAAAATCCTTAACAAAGTAGAAAGAGATTGTCAAGAGGATAAAGGATATGAACTGCAACAAGTTGCAGAGAAACATTGAACAGAATCAATAACACCATGAAAGTGATTATTAAATTTTTCATCACTCGTAATAAGTGAGTAATCATTTTGAAATTTTCTCAGCAGCAAGTCTACATTAAATCGCCAGTATACAGCCCTCCCCTTGCTAATAAGAAAACTCATCGCCTGTGAAAATTTTGGAGGCCCGCCGTAGATAAATTTAATCGGCAGCGGGGGGTTTCCAAAAAGGGTTTACGACCGATAGTTGGATGTACTGGTGGTTTAAAATGAAAAAAAAAAAAAATTTAGATTGTGGTACACTCTCAGTTAGTACATACAACATAGAATTCGTGAAAACCTAACAAAAAAAAAAATGTTGGGTTTGAACGAAATTTATTTAGGATTTTGAGCGTACGACTTTTAGGCCTTCTACAAAAGCAAGATTGTTTAAGATGTTAAAAAACCACAAAAAAATAATGAAAAAATAATTTTTAATAACTACTCGAAGTGGCGAGAAAAAAAATAATTTTTTTCACAGTAACTCATTATCAGACGGGGCATAATATGTTTATAAATTTAAATATTCATGTTTTTTATTATCTCAAAAGATCATGTTTATAGTCCTATAAGTTGTGTGTCACGACGAACATGTTTGAGGGTTTGGTGAACGTGCGAATTATCTTGTTTGTTAATACGTTTGCCATAACAAATTCTTCCTTTTTTTAATATTATTTTTGTTTTATTGTTTTTCGGTTTTTTATTTCTAACTTGTGTTTGAAAAAGAATTTCAAGATGTATCTGAGACAAAAGTTGTTTGTGCTACTATTTTGCATAACATATATTATTTGAGAAATATTTTATTGTTAAGTTCAAAATTGCTAAATTGAATATATAAATGTTGAAAACGACATATAATCATATATGCCAGAATTCACTTAAACTGTTTTCTTACAACTTTCGAGTTTGTTTTATTGGAGTTCTCCTTTTCTGAAAGTCTATTGAGAATGACTTATAGTCCTATAACAGGATTTTTGTGAGAACGCGTTTTCCTCCACATCTTAAGTATCGCTCGATTGTTTGCCTTGTTTCTTGGAAAGTGGTCAAAAATAAGTTTTTTTTTTCAATCAAAAATAGAAGTTTGCCCTCTACTTTTTCACTCTATACAAAATGTTGGGTTTTGTGGTTTTGTTGGGTTTTCACGAATCCTGTGTTATGCATGGATGTTTGCAATATAGACCGAAGTTCGAACCGTAATGCGATAAGATGAACATAATATGATAATAACAATTTTAAAGATTGTGAACCATACAAGAGGGGTCATAAGGTGGTTTCAGTACCTAAAAAAATTGAATGCAGTCATAATACAAATTAGGAAATTACCTAATGCTAACTTGCACGTTTAATTTTCTGCAAGACAATGTAAACCTTGATTTATCTTTATTCAAGTTTGATCCTCTTTCCTTTGTATCCTACAAACCAACCTATAGCGGACATTTATATTCACTCTATACAAAATGTTGGGTTTTGTGGTTTTCTTGGGTTTTCACGAATCCCGTGTTATACATGGATGGTTGCAATATCGACTGAAGTTCGAACCGTAATGCGATAAGATGAACATAATATGATAATGACAATTTTAAAGATTGTGAACCATACAAGAGGGGTCATAAGGTGGTTTCAGTACCTAAAAAAATTGAATGCAGTCATAATACAATTTAAAAAATCACCTAATGCTGACTTGCACGTTTAATTTTCTGCAAGACGATGTAAACCTTGATTTATCTTTATTTAAGTTCGATCCTCTTTTCTCTGTATCCTACAAACCAACCTATAGCGGACATTTATACACCTGAACAAAACTGAGTCATAGCGCTGTCGGAGCAAAAAGCCTTACAAGAGTATCTGCTCGAGTTTTTTAACGTTCGATGCTGTCCGACTTTTCAGTGAATTGAGGGACTTGATGGGACTGATGTCTGCCAGAAGATTATTCAGACAGCCTATGACCGAGAGACTGTAACTTTTATGAATCTTAGTCCAAACGCTTGTGGCGTCCGAAAGTAACTACGGTAGTCGATAATTTCTAGCAAGGCAACAGAGAGTAGCGAGCGTGGAAATGTTGAGACTATACAGCCGCGTGATTTAGGGTTCAACGAGGCCAAAAAGGGTGGCCACATTATGTTACGGCATGAAAGTCTAGATTCATACCTAATATTTTAAAGGGTTACCCCGCCGAGATTTTGAACCATCAGCGGTACGTTGGAGGGGGGCATGCGTCATGCCCTACGGGGATAGGCGCACGTTTGCGTCAAGGGGTCGACGAATAGGCAAGGGCAGTCGGAGATTTGCTGGCTGTGCGCTGGTTGTTCCCCCTGGGTAGAGTTCTTCATATCGAAGCGTTGCTCCTATCTAGTGTGAAATAAGAGCTAGCCCAGTAGGATAATATACCAGATTCTCACCTAGTGGATACCAGGATCGAGCCTGACAATGTCGTACTTGGGCTAGCTCCTTTTGGAGCTGCCCATTGGGGTGGGAATGAGGTGCGGTCAATTTCGTGGCCGAAAAAGGTCGAAAAAGACTGCGCGACTATAGCATAGGCCCTGGGCCTAAGGAAGATACGCATAAATCAAGGAGTGGTCCAATTTTTTTCCTTTTTCGATTCCCGTTACCGGAAAGAGGAAAGGAAATGCGAGCCAGGCGTGGGGTTGGAAACCGTGGCAGTTGGCTTATGCCAACGACTTCATTCAAAAAAAAAAAAAAAAAAAAAAAAAAAAAAAAACTAACTAACTAGGGGTGATATATGGCATTAAGGGAAGTGGTTGGGGACTTACAGTCCCCAGAAAGAGTTGTACGCGCCCGTCGAAAATGGGCAGCCGTTTTCTTTCTAAGATGAGTTGGTTTTGTTCTTTTTTGTTAGATTTTTTTTTTTTTTTTTTAAATCTACATTTTCTTGCTTTTTTTTAGATTATCACCCCCTCCTTCCTTTTTCGTTTCACTGAGGTGGTTGTTGACGAAAACGAACGGGCGAAAACTCCAACCTTACGGCTGGTCACGCTACTTTCATCTATGGATGAGCAGAATCAAATGAATTTACCCCTGGAACGTGGGGGATATACACTGCTACACTTCTAAGAGAGAGAGAGAGAGAGAGAGAGAGAGAGAGAGAGAGAGGAGAGAGAGAGAGAGAGAGAGAGAGAGAGAGAGAGAGAGAGAGAGAGAGAAGAGAGAGAGAGAGAGAGAGAGAGAGAGAGAGAGAGAGAGAGAGCAACCACGCGGCTGGCCACGCCACTTACATCAATAGGATGAGCAAATCGAATGCATCTTCATCTAAAATATGGAAATATACACTACCACATATAGCCAGCTCCACCCCGTTCGGCTTGGTTTTCAATTCGGGCCTGTATTTCAACAGCCAAGGGACGTGCGTACAGGTAAGTGGTTGCGTTTTTTCGTTTTTCTTTATTTTTCTTTTTGTCCTTGTTATTTTCCCTCCTCTGTTTCGTGGTCGTTGGGGGTGCAGACAGTGAGGAAAAACGGGGAAGACTGATATGAACGAACTAGAAAAAAAAAAAAAAAAAAAAAAAAGGAGAAGAAACAAAACAAAAACGAACGAGGTTGTTGCCTCAAGGTTGAAAAGAACAGTCTTTTCGGTTGTGTGGGAGCAAAATAGTTCCCCACTCTATTCAGGGTGAATATTTGAGGCCGCGAGATCTTGGATCCCGCGGCTCACGACGCACGTTCGGGAACCAAGAAAGGTTTGGAAAGAGAGTGGGGGAACGTGAGGATTGGGAGGGGGAGGTCCTACTCCTCCCAACCTGACAACTACCCTCCCGGTTTTTAGGGGAAGGCAGAGTAAAAGGGGGGAGGGTTGTTTTATGCAACTTCATGAACCTGGCTGAGAGTATGGCCAGGCGCGTGCAGTTAAACTTAGTTTTATTTTTCTTTTCTTTTATTTGTTTTCTTGGTACATTCTAATAAGGACACTTGTCCCCACGTGGTGCTACCTTTGGTACAAGCTGTCAGAGGTAACTTTCAGGCTCCCGTTTTTATAGGGAGCCTGAAAATTGAGGGGTCATAAAGGAAAAGGCTAAGTACACTTTTCCCCGATGTATCTGTCCAGTAAAAAAGTCCAGGGACATCAAAGTGAAAAGGGTTGTATCTTTCCAACCGCTTATCAGAAAAATAAAATAATAACAGTTTTGAAAATGCCACGACCCCAGCTATCTCATTAAAATTTGAGATAGCTGGGGAAAAGAAAAGAAAAGGAAATGGGGGAATTAAAGGAACTGCCCTCACTAAGGCTGTGGTTGTGGTGCTGCCACAGTTAGCCTTGGATCTTGGCCAGATCAAAGGCTCACTGTGCGCCCGCAATTTTGCCTGGGGGCTGGAGTGACGTTGAACCCTCCTCAGCCACTATAAAACAGGCAGTTGTCCCTAACTGCCGCACAAAGCATTCGTGCTGCCAGTGCGTGACGAGCACACATGAGTGTTGTTGGGCTGCTGGAGGTGCTGCCTGAGGCGTGGAAGGAGGTTGAAGGTCTGCAGAGCAGTGCGAGAAGACGAGTTGGGCAGCCATAGCCAAGCCCAGGAGCACTCTGCTCACCTCCCTTCTGGCTAGTGCACGTCCAACGGGACTGAACTAGGGACGCTGCGGGATTACGACATCGCGGCACTGTGAAATTTGGTCCTGGGGCGCAAATTTTATTAATTTTGGCCAGCCATTTCCCCACTTTCGTAGGAAAGTGCTGCCGAAAGTTTACAGCAGCAAGCAACGGACGGCTAGGCTGTCGGTAGCGGTAGCGGTGGAAATAATCTTCAGCAGACCACTTTTCTCACATTTGTGGGAAGGTGATGCCGAAAATTTTCGACAGCGATCGACGGACGACAACGCTTATTGGCTACGGTACCAGGAGGACGGACCTGCGGCACAATATTTTCCCACTTCTGAGGGAAAATGTTGGCAAAATTTTTCCGCGTCAACGACAACCACTTTTGCGGCGTTACGCGGGCAAAATTGTGGTTTGTCAGACAAACACTAAGTGGAGGGAGAGTGCTAGATATTTTTGGTGCGACGAGGGACTCGCTGTCAATGTCAGTGACGGGGGAGAATGCAGAGCAACTATTGCGGCGTTACGGCAGGCGGCACTAGAGGTATCAGCGATAGTCTGTTAGTTGGACCAAGCTTGTCAAGGCGGAGCGACACGCAATTTTTATTTTGTGTGTGCGTATCGTGGGTAGGAAGGCGATTGGCATTGGCCTAGTCGGATCTTTCTTATCAGCGAGGCCTGTGAGTAGGACGGGCGGTGCCGACGCAATCGACACTCGCAAGTTTTATTTTTTTTGTGAAGCTTCGTAGAAGTGGGTTCGTCATCAAGTGTTGGAAGGAATAATGTTGGACCATCTGGGATTACCTAGGACCAGTTGGGACTAATGTAGGAACCGGAGACTTTGTTTTTTTAGTGTCTGTGGCTCGCCGCTTTCACACTCGGGGTTACCACGCGTGGGATTTGTGAGCCAGAAACAGATTGGGACAAGCAGTTGAGCTGAGACTTACTTTGGGACTGCTGTTTTCTTCGGCGACGTATACAGTCTTCTTGGCTTGCTTGAGTGAGTCAGGCGTTCGACACCACTTCACTCAAGGTCGGTTTATTGACTCATATCTCTTTTCACCCGTGTGTGAACCCGCATTTTGTTGGGCCATGTTTATTTTGAATGTTCAAAAGAAGAGGTTGAGAAAAATGTGTGTACTCATGCGTATGAAAAGTAGGGTTTGACAGGATTATGGGTTGCTGAATTTTCTTGACTTGTGGTTGTTTTTGAGTGTGCATGTAGGTAGAATGATGCTTGGAAAGGAGATTGATTATGCCTAATTGAGAAAAGGGAAAGGGATTATCTTCTTTTTACTTCCCATCTACCTGCATGTTAATAAGATTTCTTTGTTTTGAAAAATGTTAATTGTGTAAGCACCGGAAAACTAATTCAATTGAAATAAAGCATATAAGGTCAAAGGAACATAGTCTTTTCCTGAGGATTGACCCTTTCTATTATGAATGACTCTTATTTATCCAAATGATTCTCACTCTCCATCTTTTGTAACTCTTCTCGTCTAAGTTACCCTGAACTTACAAAAAAACGATAACAGTAAAAAAATCTACTTGTGGTGGACATGCTCTTTTTCAAGGAAACACTTGGGACGGACGTTCGTTGCTTTAGGAGTCGGCCCTGTTATCGATCCAGAGTGGATCGTTCTACGAGGGGGTACTTTGTCGATTTGGTGGAGACGGCCCGAGTTATGAGATCCGAGTCTTGTGCTCGGGGAATGAGAAGTACCCCAGACCACTTCCTAGAGGGAGAGGCATGCAACACTTCAAGCAATGCACCTCATCAAGAATCATCCGCAAAGCAGTTTGTCATCCAAAGAGATTGAGAAACGTACGGAGACGAGTGTGTGCGAGTCAAATCTTAGATCGACGGTAGGATGAAATGAATAATTGTGACAACGCATCTCATCAAGTCAAAACTAAGGTAGTACGACTACTTTGTTGGTTGCATTTATGTTATTGTCGAAAGCCAACTCCTCGTTGGCGGGCTGTATGATTTTTATGGAGTTCGACCCAAGGTGGTCGGATTTTATGTTGATATTGTTGGATGTTTCTAATGATGAATCAGATTCAATTTTTTTTTAGATATCTTTTCATATTGAATATATATTTCTATCGACGATAGTCGATCCCTTTTGTTATAATTATGAGTGGTTGTTGTTGTTATCTTATGGTTGGTGTCTAAAGAGACTTGGATTGAGTTGGGGTTTTCACACTTGGTTGAGAACTTGAGACCGTCCTAGTCGACTGACATCCGTTTTATACTTAGGAGATCAGCGTCCTAATGGACTAACGACGCTCGGGTCCGCTTAGCGTTAACCAAGCATATATATACTACAGCGAACGAGCAAACGTCCTCGACTGCTCTACCTCTACGATTGCATTTAAGAACTTTCGCACGAGGTACGCCCCTAAGGGTGGTGACAATCCCTTAGGGAAGCAAGTTGTGCCCCGCGGGAACCTATCATGTTGGAGGAAACCGCGGGATGTACAAGTGGCGCACCCGGCTAGAGCGGCGAGGGAAAGACGCGGCCACGCTCGTCTCCGCGGTTCGAGGGATTATGTATGCGTCGTCCCCAAGTTGTCTCCTGTTTTTGTTTTGTTTTCTCATGTGTTGTCGGAAGGCAATGCGACGCAACCACGGAAGATTGACTCGTTGCGGTCAACCTTCGCGCTGCGTCAAATCTGCGCCAGGGATTGTCCACAGTCGTACTAGTCAACTAGGCCCTAATGCGTCGGTTAAAATTCCCCAGGGCCGAAATCGCGAAAAAGGCGGCACGGCGGTACGGTCCTCCGAAGACCTGATCGTCCCCGTTGGACTGGACCGTCGCGACCGCAAGAGGCCAATTACTGGGGTCCGGCCCAAACGACACTTGAAATGGACCAAGGATTAGTGAGATAATCAAGTTTGACCGGTTGGGATCGCATCGACGTGGCCTCATAACTCGGTCGGAAGAGAAATAGCCCCAAAACGGTCACGTAAATAAATAGCCCGGCCAACCACGGAAGATTGACTCGTTGAGGTCAACCTTCGCGCTGCGTCAAATCTGCGCCAGGGATTGTCCACAGTCGTACTAGTCAACTAGGCCCTAATGCATCGGTTAAAATTCCCCAGGGCCGAAATCGCGGAAAAGGCGGCACGGCGGTACGGTCCTCCGAAGACCTGATCGTCCCCGTTGGACTGGACCGTCGCGACCGCAAGAGGCCAATTACTGGGGTCTGGCCCAAACGACACTTGAAACGGACCAAGGATTAGTGAGATAATCAAGTTTGACTGGTTGGGATCGCACCGACGTGGCCTCATAACTCGGTCGGAAGAGAAATAGCCCCAAAACGGTCACGTAAATAAATAGCCCGTCCTTAGTAATAATTAAGATGGGGTCACGTGCTATTTTAGGCACGGGACTGACTGTTCGTTTCTCCCATGCTAAAATTAGTACAGTCCCGCGCTATTTTTAGCGTTGGACTGACTGTTCGTTTACAGGGGACTGGGCCTGCACCAGTCCCATTCTAAAATTAGCACAGTCCCACACTATTTTTAGCGTAGGACAGACTGTTCGGCTACCTAGGGATGATTGTTTATATCCCAAGGTCGAGATTAGACTTGGTCTATTTTTAGCCCCAGCCCCGACCATGGGACAACTGCACTTGGACCCGAGCACCTGGCCTCTCCGCTATAAAAGAGACGCCGTGCCACTCACAAGGGGGAGACACACAGCTTGGGAGTATTGTATGAGCTAAGAAGCGGCGGTGTGACAACGAGAGCATGAAAAGTGCTGGTGGAGAGAAGTTGGAGCTACGTGCAAGAGGGAGTCAAACTGAGGCAAGCAAGGGCAGAGGTAAGAAAAGGGAGGGGCAAGGTTGGCAGGGAAAGGTGTCTAGGGAGTTCTCCTGGTCGCCTGTCTCATGCAGCTGCTCGGCTTTTGTGCCCCTCACTTTCCCTTTCTCTCTCCCTTCTCTTCTCCCTCACTGTCTCTTTCCACATTGCCTCCTTCTTCCTTTCCTCCTTCTCTCCCACCTCCTTCTCGTTGACTCACCTCTCATAGGTCATGTTCATACACCTTTGATTCGTCGGCTGGCACGGGCGTCCGCATGTCTTAGTGAGCCGTCAAGCCCATCTATGCGTTTCTAGTGAATCGAAAAACTCCCCGTACTTGCACTCTGCTGCAGCTGCCAGAACTCATAGATCCCCGATTCGGTTATACGCAATGTTGTTGACTTTCCCGATTTTTGGAACTGTGCGCCCACGCGCACCGTATCTGAGAACTGATCCTGAATTGTGCGTCCACGCGCACCGTATCTGAGGGCTGTCTTCCGAACTGTGCGCCCACACGCACCATACCCGAGGGCTGTTTCTGAACTGTGCGCCCACACGCACTATATCTGAGGGTTGTTTTCGAACTGTGCGCCCACGTGCACCGTATCCGAGGGTTGTTTCTGAACTATGCGCCTACGCGCACTATATCTGAGTGTTATTTCCTGAAAACTGAGGGCTGATCTTGAGTTGTGTGCCCACGTGCACTATATCTGACGGTCGTGCGCTGACGCGCACCTTATCTGAGAGCTGGTCTTGAACTGTGTACTGAAACTGAGGGCTGATCTTGAGTTGTGCGCCCATATGCACTGTCTTTGAGGGCTGACTCTGAATTGTGCGCCCACGCGGAGTGTATCCGAGGGCTGGATCTGAACAGTGCGCCAGTACACACCCAAACCCTGAACATTGCTCTGATGGTTGTGAGCAAGTGTGCCAATAGGCACTCAAGCTCTGTATTCTGCTTGGACCAGTGCGCTGGCACGCACCCAAACCCTGAACATTGCTCTGATGGTTGTGAGCCAATGTGCCAATAGGCACTCAATCTCTGTATTCTGCTTGGACTTGTGCGCTGGTACGCACCCAAACCCTGAACATTGCTCTGATGGTTGTGAGTCATTGTGCCAATAGGCACTCAATCTCTGTATTATACTTGGACCAGTGCGCTGGTGCGCACCCAAACCCTGAACATTGTTCCGACGGTTATGAGCCAGTGTGCCCATAGGCACTCGATTTGTGGACTTTGACCGATGTGCCAATGTCATTCTCATCTGAGAACACTGCTTTTGCAGATAGCCGATTTTGAGTCAGTGCGCCAGCGCGCATTTCATCTGAGAACACTGAATTTGGCAAATAGTCGATTTTGAGTTTGAACGCCGGTGTCCATTTGATCTGTGGACTTAGCAGATAACCAGTTTTGAGCCTGATACAACTATCTTATTCATTAATATGTAACCAAAACTTGCTTGGCTGGTTACACACGTAGCGGGCAGCAGTGCCTTAGACCTAAGTGAAGGCTGAGTGGTGCAATCAGCTACTTGAATTATTGATATAAGACCAGCACTTGACCAGCACTTGTTTGGCTGGTCACACACGCAGCAGGCTGCAGTGCCTCAGCCCTAAGTGAAGGCCGAGTGATGCACTTAGCATCCAGGCACAACAAATGTCACTTTATTTATTTATTTTAGGGTTAACTCCTGCTCGGCTGGCCACACACGCTGCGGGCGGTTGTACCTTGACCCTAAGTGAAGGCTAAGAGGAACACTCGACCGCCTGGTGCAGCAAGCGATTATTGCGTGACCAGCAATTTGCGGCCAGCAGCACCTCAGCCGTAAGTGAAGGACGAGTATCGACTTTTCCAAATAATTGAGAGCTGTTGAATAGCCCCTGCTGCATTAAGATCCCCACGCATGGACGGTAACTCATATATTTGCAGTCTAACCCCCGCACACTGCGCACAAAGGGTATTTTCTCTTGCGGGTGGTAATTGCAGTCCCTGTTGCGCTGGTTACTCCCCGCGCGGACGATTCTGACCGGATTGACTGATTTCGGGCGCGCCCCGGGCTCAAACCTCCTTCTTGAAGCACGCGCCCACGCACGCCCGTGCTCAGCGTCACTATTTGAGTGCGCCCCCATGCGCGCATATGCTCGACATTGCCACTTGAGCGTGCGCCCATGCGCGCCCAGGCTTAGTATTGCTATTTGAGTGCGCACCCATGCCCGCCCAAGCTTGGAACTGCTATTTGAGTGCGCGCCCCTGCGCACCCAAGGTTAGTATTGCCATTTGAGTGCGCGTCAATGCGCGCCCAAGCTCGACATCGCTGCTTGAGTGCGCCCATGCGCACCCATGCTCGGTGTTGCCTTTAGAGTGCGCGCCCTGTTGAGATGATGATCCCAAAGCGAGCGCCCTGTTGAGATGATGACCCCAGAGCGAGCGCCCTGCTAGTATGATCGAATAGACTTAGTGCTTGTTGGATTGACACTTGAGATCCGCTGATGGAATGATTTGGCATCCTACTCCCGTTGATTTATTTCCTTGCTGACCAGTTTCTGCGCTAGCACAACCCCGTGCAGGTGATATTTTTCCTGCACGGGGAGCATTTGCAGTTCAGTCCCTGCACAGACGACTTGGCACGGTCCAGCCCCAGTACATTCAGTATTTATGACTAGTCCTTGTGCATGAGATGTTTTGCTTATCAGTTCTCCTGAGTTGCTGTTCAACCGGGCCCTTTCTTCTAAGTTGCCGTTCAGCCGGACCCACTCAGGCGGGCCTTTTTCTCTGAGTTGCAGTTCAGTCGGACCCATTCGGGCGGGCCCGTTCCTTGAGATTGCTTTGTTCAGCTAGGCCCCTTCAGGCGGGCCCATTCCTTGAGATTGCTGCTGTTCAGCCAGGTCCCTTAAGGCAGGCCCATTCCTTGAGATTGCTGTTGTTCAACGAGACCCCTTCAGGCGGGCCCTCTCCTTGAGATTGTTATTGATTCAGTTGAGCCCACTCAGACGGGCACTTACATTGAGTTGCTGACTACCATTCGACCGGGTCCAGACACTGGAGGAAGCATCTACACTAGCGAGACTGCACCCATTGTCCAAGTTGGCCCGTCATCGTGAAACTGCCCCTACGTGGGGCAAGCTAGTTGAGAAATTCTGCTACCAACATGTGGGAGATCAGAGCTTTGTTATCAGGGCCAATGAGTCCCCTACTTCGAGACACAAGCTGGTGATTACCTACTCGGTAAAGGGGGCAGAGAAGGGGGTGAAGGGCACCACGTATGACAGGATTGCAGACTACATACTTCGCAGGGAGAGCTATAGGAGGGATAATTGGCTACATGTGGTGTTTCCTCACGTACCTTCAGCGCCCGGGGGTATACTCTTCGACTTTGATGGGTGCAATCCCAAACCCCTCAGCGAGATACGCAACAAGGGGAAGAGACAGAAGGATGAGCGAGTCAGGAGAGAGATAGCCAGATCTGGGATTCCAATCACTACTTGCGTGCAGAGATCAGAGAGAGACGAGTCTGACCAAGACCCTTATAGTGTGAGCGACATTGATCTTGGCGACTACTTCGACTGGGACACTCACATAGACTGAGTTTTGTTGGCAGTAGCTGAGGACTGGAGACCGGTAGGCAGCGACGACGGAAGGTGACATTGAGGAGAATTGCGTATCTTCTTGCACGATATTTGCTCGAGGGTGATTGATTTCTATATGTCAGCCGAACCTAGGGCCGAGATGATTATTGAACCTCCAGAGGGGAAGATCCTGTCCCATACCTGGTGGATGGCTACAACCATTTGGTTGGAACCAATTTTGCTATGCAGACTTTTCGAAAGCCTCTCTACGTAGACCGTTTCCTTGAGGTTTCGTACGTCTACATTGACCAGAGTGGGCGGATCGAGATATTGATCGGAGCTACATGCGTTATTACCCTTGCAGAGGAGCTTTATCTCAGGAGCGTTGTAGATGAGGAGATGGCTAAGTGAATGGCGTACATCAGCAAGATCGATCCTGCAACACCCATGGATATCAGCTACGTGGTCCCAAAGTCAATAGCAACCAGGGTTCCCAATGGCGAGGGGGATCAGCGCGTGTCGGACATGGAGTCTCGGACAGTCGAGCCCACTCACGAGGGGGTACCGCTTATCATCATTGATTGAGACTCTCCTTCTAGTCACTAGTATGAAGTCCCATGACATTATTATGATTTATTAATGACTGCAGTCCTCCAATGGTTGCTCCCTGCATTCCCTGTGTACTACTCTTCAGTCTCCTGTCTTTGGTCATGCTCTTGCAGAGTTTGGTTTCTGGTATTTTCGTCCTCTCAATGCCATTTATTTTTATGATGCATGTTCTGTAATGTATGGAATGTTCTATGCCTGAGATGATATGCTGTTTATCACTCTAACCTTCATACGGGGTCAGGTGCAGGCGATAAAACCGAACGCTTCACTCTAAGTCGTCTCGCCGATGGTAGGAAGGAAAACCCTGACTACTCGACTGTGTGACAAAGGCTGCTTGTGAATGCACTTCTATACAACTTTCTTAAAACTTACCAAAATTCTGTGTGACAGTCTGACAGTCCACCAACCCACTGCACTCAGTCGAGGAGGGACATCGGACCAGGCCCTGGAAACGGTGGGGGGGCGACAGCATGACATGGCGGGGAGGACTCCCATCTCTTCACGAGAAAAAGGCGGGGGTCGATGCGCTCGACAGCAAACATCTATACACCCGAGCAAAGGTTTGCCACATATACTTCTCGTGCCCTCAAGTTGGAAAATTACCTAGCTGACCTGCAACTTTTGTCTTTTGCACGAAGATGTATGCCTTGATTTATGTTGTTCAAGTTGCTTCCCTTTTCCTCGTAATAATTCAAACTAACTTACAGTACACCTAAACAAAAGTTTCACACAGATATTTCTCGTGCCTTAGAGTTTTCCAAACATAATGGTAATGGTGCGAAGAGAGAAAATGAAGTTAATACATTACAATTAATTTGGAGCAATCAACCCTTGGAGGAAGATTAATTCCTTGGTTTATTTATATTTAATATGCATCAAATATGCATATTGTGCATATTGTTTCTTTTCAATCTTTCACATCGACCCATATAACGCATCCATGTACCCAAAGGTTTGATTCAAATATTTATGGTACCCCAAAAGTCCAAAAACATAGTGAGAATGATGCAAAAATATAAAATAATATAATACAAAAGTTTGGAGGATGCAATTAATAACTTGGTATAGGATTATTGTGTAATGAAATCTTAGAAAGACTTGTAAAATGTAACTCGACAACAAATGGACCAAAGTTGCCACTTTTCCAACAAAAGGTCACTATACTCAATTTCGTATGTTTCTACGGAGGCATGAGCCAAAATCCTTAAATTAACGTTTACCATCAAAGAGTGTTATTAAGGTAAGGATTATTTTAAGAGTTCATGAATTTTGGAGGATTTTTATTATTCGCTTTGTCATTGTGCATGACACTTAGGAAGATTATAGAGGAGGGAAAAAACAATAAGAGCTATATAAAAGAATTTGAATGGTAATTGCGTCTTGTTATCTACGATGATAAAAAAAACGTTTTTCACTTTTGAGGGTGTGCTAATACACAAGGATACGAGGAAGAGGCAAGATATATGACTTGAGAGTGAGATATTGTATACCACTACGAGAGGATATCCAGTTTAGAAAAGAGTAGTTGATCATAATTAACTTTATTCATACCTTCAAACATTAAGTGATGAAAACCATAACATAATAAGAATTATGTAAAACAAGTTGAATGATAGTTATGTGGTGTTGGCATTCAACAATGATAAAGAGAAGAGATTGACCTTTAAGGGTCTCCCGATTCACAAGGACAAGCGGAGGAGATAATAAGTTGTACAATTTGAGAATGAGATATTGAATAGCGCCGAGAGATGATATCTGGTTTAGAAAAGAGTGGTTGGTCATAATTCACTTTCTAAATGTCTTCAAATATTATAGGATGGGAGTAACATTTCTTTTGAGAACTTATATCATTGCAGTGATAATTGCAATTAAGAAGTATCAAGAGGTCTGTCCCCTAGTAAGCACGTGGATGTCGTGCATTTGGACTTATTTGAAAAAATTGATGGGCTAAATAGAGTGGAATTCCACACAGTTAGTGAAATTATCCTATGTGGACGAGTTTCTTCCTGACGAGGGAGAGGATGACATCAAGGCTTCTACTGCGTAATACTTGAGTTTGCAGCTGGATGAGAAAGGTCGATGGAGATAGGGATCCCACCGCCTATTGTGGGAGACAGGGAGAGGATGATACTAAGGTTTGTATTGCGTGGCTGGATGAGAAAGCTCGATGGAGATAGGGATCCCACCGCTTATTGCGGCAGACGGTATTAAATCACCAGTACCTCACTCAGCTATTGAGTTCGAGCCTCCCACTACCGGTTAGCTGAGCCTTGCCGAGCCTCGTGCTACTGGTAACGGGATTTGTTTTATTTTTTGAAAGCCAAAAAAACAAAAAAAAAAACAAAAAAACAAAAAAGGTAACGAAAGAGTTTCAGAAAAGAAAAAAAGAAAAACAGAAGAAAAAAAATGAACGGGCAGAGAGAGCGAGCGAGCGAGCGAGAGAGAGAGAGAGAGAGAGAGAGAGAGAGAGAGAGAGAGAGAGAGAGAGAGTGTTCCCACGTTTACAGGTAGATTAGTTCCTGTTAAGAAAATAAGGACTGCGCCGGGGGGAGGGAGGGGAGGAAGTCAAAAAGAGAGAGAGAGAGAGAGAGAGAGAGAGAGAGAGAAAACACCTCATTCCACTACTCTCGAAATGTGCAAAACGAGAGTGAATGTTCCGCTAGAACATGGAAAGATACACCAGCATGATTTTTGTCTTTCGCGCATGTCGAGAGGAGTGGACCGACGCCCAGAGAGTTGGTGCGTTGCACACTTGCCGCGTCGAAGGCGCCAATTCTCTCTCTCTCTCTCTCTCTCTCTCTCTCTCTCTCTCTCTCTCTCGCCCCCCTCCGCCCACACCCGTTGCTCTTTCCCGATGTTTTGTTTTGTTTTGTTGTTTGTTTGTTTGTTTGTTTCTTTTTCTGGTCATTACCGGTCACTCCTCCCCCAACCCCCGTCCAACGTGGCGCGTCAACGGCCACGGCGGTTATTTTAGCTGGACGCGGTACTATTAAGACAAATGAGAACAATCGAGAGGTATATGGTATAATTAATGTTGTGACAGTGGCTATACCTCAAGTGAGAAAGAGTTTTAGAGTAAGGGAAATGACAATGATGCAAGGATACACCTTGGAAAACCCTGAGGAGCAAAAAAAAAAAAAAAAAAAAACGTTGGTTTGCTTGAGAGGCAAAGGAAGGTGCCTACTTGAGTAGCACGGTGAACATTTTCATGCACGATCATGGGAACATGTTCACGTGTTCCCATGAAGGTTTATGACGCCGTTCGCGTGAACACAAAAGACTAGCCCGCAAACATGTTTCCACAGGCCAGTTTTTCCCCTTTCTGGACACGGAAGTGTCGCAAGGAGCGGGGGGGTTACTGGGTAGGAGGCTGCGTAGCACGGGGGAAGAGAGAGAGTTGAGAGAGAGTTTTTCCTCCTTGTTCTCCATCAACAAACTCCTCCTCCTGTCATTTTTTAACCTCCTCTTCTATCCTCCCCCACCTCCTTCTCCTCCTCCTCCATCTATCCTTATCGACCTCCGCCTGTCCACCTCCTCCACCTGCTTCGATGCGGATGCCACAGGGAACGCATCTTTTTTTTCTTTTTTTTCTTTTTTTCCCTTTTTTCTTTCCTCCTCCTCCACCTGTTGATCCTCCTTCAATCTCCTCCTCCTCCACCTCCCCTCCTCATTCAACCTCATCTCCTCCTCCTCCTCCTCCTCCTCCTCCTCCTCCTCCACTGACCTCCTGCTCCTCCTACTAGGATGCGCACGCCACATGGCATGAGCCACGGGTAAATTTTAATTTGATTGAATTGATGGATCACTCACTGAACTGCTGCGTTTTTTTCCGATCTCTTCACTTCGAAATATGACATGTTTTTTTTTTTTTTTTTGCCTTGTTTCTCGAGTATAATATCATTTCGAATTCGAAGACCCTTTGCGTTATAAACTTCAGGAGGCTTACAACGTTTGATTCTCGCAGCAAATTGTGTGACCTTTTGTGTGTCGATTCCAGTACAACAAATTAGGGTAGGCATTTTACGCAAAACACACGAACCGAGGGAGGAGCTTAAAATTTCATATCATGACGAAATCCTAATTTCAAGATAAATATGGAGCTCTGTGAATTAGTAATAGCTACCTCCAACCTGAATGTGTATGCCACGTGGCACACCATTGTTTTCTCGATTCTTCTTTTGTTTACACTCCTCCTCCTACTCCTTCTCCACCTCCACCTTCTCCTCCCCTTCCTCCGCCATTGACGTTTTCCTCCCCCACCTCACATGCCCCCTGGTACGTACCTTTTTTTCCCCTTTTTTTTTTTTTTTTTTTTTTTTCCCCCCCCCCCCCCCCCCCCCCCCCCCCCCCCCCCCCGTACCTTTTTTTCCCCTTTTTTTTTTTTTTTTTTTGTTCTGCACCTCCACATCCGAGCTCCATCCTTCTCCTCCTCCAGACACACACTCACACACACACACAGCCAATCATTGCAGGGTTGATTGGGGGTGACGGCAGTGTCCCCCAACCGCCCCAACTTGAAGGGAAAAGTTTGCGTTTGCGAGGTCTCGGCGTACCTTCACTGGAGAATGTACGCATTTGTTGGCAAACGCGAACGCAATGCCAGATAGAGGACTACGTAGGCATAGGGGAAATAATGGAAGAACAGCTACAGGTATAGTAGATCATAAATGGTTGGCAGCAAGGTTGGTTGTGCTGCAGCTTTAGCCATTATTAACATTTTGCCGGAGCCGTTGAACCGTTCACCTTGCTTTAGCTATGATGCCTCTCGGAAGCGGTGGGACGAGGGTTATACTCAACATGAGAGAGAACCTGTCTGCGTATGAGGAAGTTCAGACACTTCAAGCGAAGACCATTGTGGTTGTAGCTGAATTGATAGAGGAGACATGTGTCTGACACCCTTTCATTAGGGAATTTGTGACTGACAAGGGTCAAAATTCTGGAATGAGATAATGAGGCCAACCCTGAGGCGTGCGACTGCAGATACCCTTGCGCATATTTGACAGCACCCCCAGTCAGGGCCACATGCATTCTGAGAATTGCCTGTAGTATTTGGCATCGAATTAGGTGGGTTGGGGGCTTTCGGAGGCAACGGCAGATCCAGAATAGGATAGATTCGCAGACACATAGAGAGTGGAATTAGCAGTGGGTTGGGGGCTTTGAGGGGAGGCGCGCAGTTCGGAAGTATGATAGAATTGCCCCTCCCCCCCTCCCCCTCCCCCTCCCCCCTTCCCCTCAGATCCAGAATAGGATAGATTCGCAGACACATAGAGAGTGGAATTAGCAGGTGGGTTGGGGGCTTTGAGGGGAGGCGCGCAGTTCGGAAATATGATAGAATTGCCCCTGCCCCTGTCTCTTATACACATCTAGATGTGTATAAGAGACAGGGGTTATGGGTGTTACCATGCAGACAGGGTAGCCTGGCTATATGTTAGTATGTAACCTGGATGGTACCACGTGGGCCGGGTGGTAGTATGTGGGATAAGTGGGTGCTCCGTCCGCTAGGAGGTGCCCTGGTGATGCTAAGCGGCCCGCGTAAGAACTCTAGAAACCCTGTGTGGTGACCTGTAGTATTTGTACAGCCCTGTAGGCCCTGTAGTGGCCCTCTACATTCACTCAAATTGCTACTCCGACACGAAATATGAGAAAGCAGGGGGCTGAGGGGGAGGGGAGGGCAGGATGACGGGGCATCAAACGAACGATCCACCAACTGTGCTAGCCTAGACCAGTTGGTACACCCCTCGAATGAGAGGAATAGAATCAAATAAATCTGAAATGCATGAGGGCGGTCGTCGCCCGGCCTGAATGGTACACCCATAACCCAGTGATGAGCAGACGTGAGTTCCAACCCGGACGAAAGGCTACTGACGATGTACATGAACAAGATTGCCGCCAGACCTGAGTCAAAAAAGTCATAATGACAGTATACCATTGAAAAAGAAAACCACTGAAATATAAAAACAACTTATAAAATGACGGTGGAGGGAGAGTGTCGGCCTTAGACAGTGCTATTGCCCGATGGGGGTGGGGGAAGAATTAAGGGAAATGCAGTTAGCGAAATGCCCGGTCTTTGTGTTAGTGGGCCCCCACCAGTCGCCCCCACCCTGGCAAGGGCAACACGCAATCCCTTCATTGTGAGGTGGCTATGATTGCGCAGGTCCCCTCTATAGCCTTAAACCACTAGTACCTTTGCCGAGTGGGAAAATAATGGGCCTCGGGCGGGCCTCCGACCTTTGAGGAGGCCGAAACGAAACGATGGCCGCCAATGAGATTTATCAATGGCGGCCCTCGTCGGTCCCGGCCTCCAATTCCTTCGGTAACAGCCCGTTTTCCCTAACTTCCCAACACTGGCAGAGGTACTAGTGCTTTACGGAGTAGAGGTCGGGAGGGAGTGAAAGGTGAAGTGAGAGAAGAATACACCTTAGTTATTTAAAAAAAACGGAAGAGAAAAGCAAACATTCAATGCCACTTGAAGCAGTGTATGTCTGGGCTACCTACCAGGCTGCCTGGCTCACCCTGGTTGCACAGGCAGCCTGGACAGAGCAAGGGCCAGGGAAGGTCCTTCGGGGGCGAAGAAAAAACAAAATCCAAAAGTTGGCAAAACAGTAAAAACTAGAAAAAAAATTGAAAAAATAACAGAAAAACGAAATCCAAAAAATCCAAAAAATAGGTAAAATAAATCCGTCATCTAGGCTGTTTTGCCCGGCGCCCAGGCCCTCAAACCACGCCCAGAATGGCGCCGGGGTGCCTGGCCGCGCATGAGGCCCGGGCAGGCTCCCGGGCACTCTCCGCGGCACAATAATTGAAAAACGGTGGATGGCGGGCCTGGGGCACGGCGGGGGTTCGGGGGGACTTCCAGATCGTGAAAACAAAATCGCGGAGGGTCCACCGGCCCTGCAAAGATGAGAATTAAGGGCCGATTTCAGGCCCTCGATCTGCAAGATCGAGGGCTTGAGATCGCCCTTTTTTTTTCCCATTTGACAAGGATCACCGAGCGATTTCGCGTGGACATTGCACTTGGAATGCAGACGCGAAATCGCATGGCGATTCTTGGCTTCGGGAAACCGCCCTCCTCCTCTCGTCCAGCGCTGCCCGTCACTTGACATCGCCATTGCCAGGTAAGAGAGTGAGTCTGTGTGTGTGTGTGTGTGTGTGTGTGTGGGTGGGTGGGTGTGCACATCGCCATGTTGCAACCTCCTCCTCCTCTTCTCCTCATCCTCCCCCTCCTCCTCCTCCTCCTCCTCCTTCTTCTTCTTCATCGTTGTACTCCACAAACTCCATATCCGCGACTAGTGCGACGGGCAAGGGGAAAGTTTCCCGAGGAAACAAACAAGAGGAAGGCCATCGCGGCATACATCGAAGGCCACGGCAGCCATCGCTCCCCTTCCACCACCGCTCCCCCCTTCGTCATCGCCTCCCTCCAGGCTCCACCTCGATCGTTTCTCCACCTAAAACTTTCTCCTCCTGCTCCTCCTCCTCCTCATCCACCTCATTTCTTCTTCTTCTTCTTCTTCTTCTTCTTCTTCTTCTTCTTCTTCTTCTTCTTCTTATCGTCTTCCTCTCCTCTGAGGCTCCACCTCCTCGCCATTCTCCACCTCCTCCTCCCCCCTCTTCTTCTTATTATTACCGTCTATGTTTGATCGTCTCTCCTCCTCCTTTGATCACATCCATCCATCCCGATCTTTCTCCTCCTCCTCCTCCTCCTCCTCCTCCTCCTCCTCTTCTTCTTCTTCTTCTTCTTCTTCTTCTTCTCGTCCACCTTTTCTCCAAGGTTGCACTTCCTCGCCATCCTCCACCTTCTCCTCCCCCTCTTCTTCTTCTTGTTATCGACTACCTTGTTGCACTTCTTAGCTTCTTTATCTTTTCTCCTCCTCCTCGCCATCCTCCGTCTCCTCCTCCCACTCTTCTTCTCATCTTCTTCTTCTTCATCTTTTTTTTTTTTTTTTTTTTTTAAACAAAACCCACAGGTACTAGGGGTGTTGGCAAGGGCAAGCACCGCTAACGCCTAGGGGGAGCTCCAACTATTGGTGGGGAGCAACACCTGCTGGAAAACGGGTCCAGCGTCCCTTGTACAGAATGAAATTGGAAAGAATCAGGAAACGCCTGCCAGCATTGATTGCTCTGGAGTCCAGAGGATTGACTGCGCAGGAGAGTGAACCTCTTCGCCCTATTGCCCAATATCCACTTTTACACCCTAGATCCTCCCTCCCGCAGCTATCCCTGCCCCAAGTCATTTGACACACAAAATTCATCCTTTGTAGTTGCTCCCTTTAGCATCTTTGTAAAGCAACATCGTTTTTCTTAGCATACTTCTTCTTCTGTAAAGCAACATCGTTTTTCTTAGCATACTTCTTCTTCTGCCACTTCTGAATACCCGCATTAACAATATGATTCCTCCTCCCTATTCGGACCTTGCTTGGTCCTTCCGGCCTGTGATCCAGGTCAACCAGCTCCGTACCATTTCATGTTCACCATCGCTAGTTGGTGAGGCAGGAAGGGGTCGGGAAAATCCTTGGCTGGTCTCAGCGAGATCTCTTGGCTTACTGCAGTCCAGTCCTTGAAGCACATATGGTAGTCTCCTCTCAATTCCTCCTGGTTGCGCTCTTGGGCGGGCCTGCCATCCCATCTGACATAAGCGATCCAGCCCCCATTTTCATTTCCCAACCAGTCCCCGAAGAATCGATGAATTACTTGTGTTGTATCCTTTGCAGAGTGAAACAAATCGAGCTGGTTTTGCCGCTGTATCATAAGTTCTTGCTGAATATATTGTCTTATCATAACAGTTACCTCCTCCCCCGTTATGCGGACATCCTCAATAGCATATATACAACGTTCTCTCCAGAGGGACCACATAACTGCTCTCCTCCCCAACTTAAACATATTATTTTCGAAAGTACTGTCAGTGGGGGAGATTTATGTTTCGCACAGTACGGCCCCCCACTCCCATGGCCATTTGGACCCTGTGTTTAACCGTGTCCAGATCCTATCCCACCAACGTCATGTAAGAACTGGCCCCGGACGCTGCATGAATATGTGCTCTATGGTTTTCGGGATTTACAGGAGGGGATGACAGTGTGGCACGATTTACACCACGACTGCACCCGTCCCTGCTGCTCTAGATATGTACGGTCTATCAACCAGTCGCTGGTGGGGAGGCAGCGATGCTCTATCTGCCACTGCAACGAGGCCACCTTTGCTGGCCTAGACCTCATGGTGGCAAACCATCGGATAGGCCAGACTATTTCTGCTCCGACATTCAAATGAGACATCCATCGAGCCTTCACCTTTTCCTTTATGTTCACCTTTGGTCGCAGCAGGTGCTATGCAGCCTTTACCGTTAAGTTATACAACTTTAGGTTTTCCTTCGACCTGAGTTTTTGTTTCGGAGCCCACTGCTATTCCTCTGGTCGAGGGGAAGCTCTGCCACGGGGGTTTTGGGCTGATATGCAATCCTCACGTCCTTATCTTGTAGCACATGGACCCTGCACATGTCCTCATTTTTCCACCATCTCGTCACGTCTGGGCTATATCGGTTGAGGACATTCTCCTTGCCTATGTGGAAGAGGTTAACTAGTGTTTCGTCTGTTCGTACTTCCACTACATTGCCTACACTTTCCGGTTCCTCTGGAACATTTACCCAGTCTCCTTCTATCAGTCGCGGTCCTTTGCACAAGATGGCCACCCAGTCTAGGGGGATAGCAAAGATCAACGATTCGAGATTTTCCTCTATATTGTGACAATGCTTTAGCATGGTCCTTAATTGCGGTATCGCTTCCCAGTCCCTCTGTCTTATGTCCCATATATCCTTTATTCTAGTTATACAATTTTAGACCCAGTTACACCAGGAGGTGACCGAGCTGCAATACACCCTGTTGTGTCGGTCTGTAATCCACCTGTTCCGAAAAAGGGGCTGACGCATCACCTCGTCCCATCTAGTCGGTGGGGGTTTGTTAGGTAGTGGAAGTTGTTGCCAGGCCTTCAAGACTCGGACCCAGAAATTGTCCCTTGCCAAGTCCAAGCAAATTGTGTCTCGGATTGTGTCTCGATGTGTTTCGCGATTTGTTCGCAGGCTGTGTGGCACAATCCAAAAATTGTCCTCCAGCCAAAGGGTTTACTCCTTGCGGTGTCTGTGGGGCAAGTCTAGCTATCTGTTACAGGGCAAGGGCCGACCATGGGAGATGCTGAGTGAAGAGCAATCTCCTAATCCATTGAACTGTTAGTGTTGTGATCTGGTATTCGGGTCTAGGATCCCCAGGCCCCCTTTATCTTTGGGTTGGCTCATTGAAGACCGGGCCACCCTGCTCATAACATTCGGGAGTTCGTCGTTGCCTCTCCACAAGATGGTCGTTAGTTGTCGCTTCAACGACCGAACAACTTCTTTACTGAGTGTCAAAATTGCGGATTTATACCAAAGAGTCGCTAGCACTACGCTGTTGATTGCGAGTGCCCTGCCAATGAGGGAGGTATGTTGGTCTTTCCAGTGAGCCAACTTTTCCAGAGCGGGTTTACACCACCAGTACACCCGCACCTAAAATCCCCAACCTACCTGCCCACTGCGCACCACTACTTTCTGAGCCTTCTGAGTGGGGGTATCTGCAGTGGGAATTTCGGAAGTGGCACTGGTGCTGCCGGTCTGCCTAAACCGAAAAAAAAAAAAAAAAAAACAACAACAACAACAACAACAACAAACACTAGAGTGCAATGATGTCGTGAAAGGACGTCATGGAGGTCATAAGCAAATGATCAGTTTCCTGAATGCATCTGACCACTATTACGGGGAGAGGGAAACGTTGTTGTTTCTCCTTTTTTTCTCGTTTTGTTTGTTTTGTCCTGGCCCTGCCAGCAAGGCAGCGCATATTCCTCTTGCTCAAAACGTCCTCGCTGGGGGCATACTCACACTGGCCACGTTGAAATGCATCCAACCACTTTCACGGGCAAAGCGTCGTTGGCTTTTTTTCTTTTCTTTTCTTTTTTTTGAGAGTCCGACAGTCCAACTCCCCGTGTTCTACGTTCTGCTGAAGTGCCCTCATTGAGGGCAAACTCACACGAGTACTCCAAAAAGTGTATCCAACTGCAATCACGGCCAAAGGCTTTTGTTTTTTTTCTTTCTTTTTTTTCGAGTCCCACAGTCCTGCTCCTCGTGTTCTACATTTTACTGAAGTGCCCCCGCTGAGGGCAAACTCGCACAAGTAAGTGTATCCAACTGCAACTACGGCCAAAGGATTTTTTTTTTTTGGGACGTACGAATTGAGATGGGCCCAAAAAATCGAAAACCTTCTATTGCTCCGACCCTGCCCCGAGCCCGCCTTTTACTTCTCGTGGCGACAAGTTATCTTGCTGCAAGGCTGAGGCCGTGTATTGGTGGATCCAGTCATCGTCCGATGCGGGTTTACCTAATGCCGTCAGCATGATTCCCAACACTCTGACCGGGGCCGTTTCCAGAAGCCACTTGACACGTGGTAGTTCCGGGGGACACACCCCTCGATGGTGGATCCACCACCTCAAGGTTTTGTTTCCCCAGTTGACGGTCATGTCTGAGACTATTGTGAAGCGGTCAAAAAATCGTCTGATCTCTTCCATGTTTGCTATGGAGGCATCGACCATGAGTGTCAAGTCACCCGCAAACATCGAGCAAATAGGAATCGCATCCTCAGGAATGGCCGAGATTTGCAATTTTCTCAGGTCTTTGTTGGCACGGAGGTTCGCCGCCAGCGCTTCCATCACAATTACGAACAGAGAGGGGGCCAAAGGGTCCCCTTGTCGGACCGACCTTTGCAGCGGGAAGGCCGGCGCGATTCTTCCATTGATTTGGACGCACGTGGTGACATTATGATGCAATAACGCTGTCCAGCGCCGGAATATCGGTCCGATGTTCATATCTTCCATACATTCATCTAGAAAAAGTTAGTTTCATCATACGTTTTTTCAAAGTCGATGGAGACCACGACCGCATTCTGCTTGTCTTGTCTTGTGAGTTGTGTGTCCATTCAATGGGGAACGGGTTTTGTACAACGCCGTTGTACCCGTTGAACACCCCCGGGGTCCCCGTTGAATCCCCGTTGAACGGTATAACGGGGGTTTCCCGTTGAATTCCGATCAACGGGTCGAGCGCAATGGGGCTCGGACGCGTGGCGGGACACGCGTGGAATAAAAAACAGTAAAAAAAAAAGCAAAAAAACTACCCTGTGTGTGTGTGTGTGTGTGTGTGTTCATGTGTGTGCGTGTGTGTGTG
>BFEA01000067.1:3030752-3044961 GCA_003427395.1 Chara braunii
TTTTTTTTTGGATTGATTGATTGTTTGATTGATTGTTGGGGGATGAGTCACCCCCCCAACCCCCACCCAATCACACACACACACACACACACACACACTTGCGCCGAAGTTGCGCGGGGTCCCCGTGCAACTTCGGCGCAAGCGTGTGCATGTGTGTGTTTGTTTTTGATTTTCTAAAAATAATTTAAATGCTCAAAAAATAAAAATAAAAATAGCAAAAAATAATCCGCGGGCAGAGTTGTACCACGTTGTAACGGGGTATAACGCGGAGTTCAAACGGGGGTTCAACGGGAGTTGAACCGTTCAACTCGCAACCCCCGTTGAATCCGGTTTCGGACACATAGCTTGTGAGTTTGAGAATTTCATTGACTAATAGGATATTATCCTGGATCCTGTTCCCTTCGACAAACTGGTCTGCGTCAGGTGAATAATGTCGTCTAAGACCGGGATCAGTCGGTTTGCGAAGGCTTTCGCTAGTATTTTATAGACTACCGTAAGCAAGGTTATCGGCCGGTAGTTTCTAATATCCAGCTTGTCTCCCTCAATTTCATTTTCCCTGACGTTCCTCTCCCGTCGGGCATACTTTGAGGTGAACAGGTCTTCGAAGGACCTAGCTATCCGCATGCAGTGGGGGGTGGAGGTGATGATGTCTTGTTGTCCAGTCAGAGGATCGTAAAGCGCTTCTATGGTTGTTCTGTGTGAACGTACTCAGGCCATACTAAAGATTTTTTTGTCCATTGTTCCTTCTGTTTGATGCTTTGTGAGTTGTCGTCTTATACGTGCACCATCCCAACGTTGTGTGGCAAAGGTCTGAAGTTGGTGTTTCAGCATTTGTACCTCTGGATGATCTTCTGCGTGTCCTTCTGGCTGTGTGTGTAGACAATTAGACTGATGCTGATGCTCACGATGCTACAGTTGTTGATGAATTTCCATCTCCTGTTTTTTTTTTCAGAACCTCTTGGTTCTGGCTCCTACCATTCTGGGGAGCAACAGTCTGGTTCCTATTCTCCCGACAAGTCAATGGAAAGTACAAGGTTGAATCACCCCACACTCCTCTCCATTGTGGTTGGGAGGCCCGTGTGGATGGCATTGATTACTTCCAGAAGGAAGGATGTACCACCCCTCACCCCTGCCTGTAGCTAGTCCTTTGTATGCCTCATCCGTCACTGGTTGCTCCTCTCAACTGTGTGTCTGTCAGTTATTGCATGTATCTCTATAGCAAACTGCGACTGTTGATCTCTGTGGGTTTCACTAAAATTCCTAAACCCTCCAAAAGGCTTGTCTGTCTGCATCACAGAACTCCCCTAAACCCTCCAAAGGCTCTTCAAATTGCACTGCAGCAGTCCAGGCTGCGCCAATTCTGCACCATACCATTGCAAATCCACCAGTGACAGTTGATGGGGAGG
This sequence comes from Chara braunii, assembly GCA_003427395.1. Taxonomy (NCBI): domain Eukaryota; kingdom Viridiplantae; phylum Streptophyta; class Charophyceae; order Charales; family Characeae; genus Chara; species Chara braunii. Next base: position 3,032,159 of record BFEA01000067.1, read on the forward strand.
GAACGCGTCCGGGAACTCGGCGGGTGAGAACAATGGCACTCCTTGGTCCATGTTAGTCCATTCCTTGAAGGAGATGCAATAGTCTCTCCTTAGGTCACCGTGCTCCTGCCCGGGGGACTGTCCACCCTCCCATCGGATTTGGGCAATCCAACCACCTTTTTCGCTACCCAGCCATCCCCTTGAGAATTGATTGATTGGTTGTGTGATATCTTTCTTTGAGTGATATGTCTGTAATTCGTTTTTGACCTTCTGCCATCGTGAGAGTTGCTTGCTGTACATACTGTTTTATTATTTCCGTTACTTCTTCTCCTTCCATGCGAACTCCCTCAATGGCGTATGTACAACGCTTCCTCCAAAGTGCCCAAATAACCGCTCTCCTCCCGAGATGGAACATGTTGTTGATGCATCCTGGCTGCTAAACGTTTGGAGTTTTCTTGACATTTTTTACCCAGAAAGTACAGGTTGTTGTTAAACCAGTCTATTTCCTGCTGAATGTGCTGCCTTTGTGTATTCCAGAATATCCAGCAGTCGATTATGTAACTCTGGAAGGGTTTCTGTTGTAAGAGAGAGACGTTGAGTTTGTAAAAGCCAGGTCCACGATCTGGTTGCTTTCGAAAGGACAGAATGACCGTGCACATTTTATGATCCAGGCCCGGGTAGGGGCTAGCGGGTAGGATTGCTGCCAGCAGCAGAGATCCTCCCATGTCTTCCGAGATCAAGATTAGGCCGATCCGGGATCTCGACTGGCACTCAGTCCCAGCTTTGCAGAAACACGAATAAAACCTTGTGTCTGGGTTTAGCCTTCGGAAAGAATCGAAGACTTCGAGTGAAAGGCGTAAATCGTTTGTTATCCGTTCGTCTTCCTCCACATATGCGGGGGCGGGGGAGGACACTCTCCATCGATCCATCCAACAATCAGGGGCTGCATTGCAGTCTCCTGCTATGATGTTTTGCATCTTCAGATTCTTAAAAAAGGCCCTTTTCTTGCTATCAGTATTGAGGGGTGTAGATACATAACATACGTATGATTTCAAGTTCCAGCGTGACCAGGATGGACACCCATCGGCCTCCCTCTTGGTCCACCACCCAATGTACCGGGTCTGCTCGGGACTTGGGGGAATCCAGATGGCCACCGCTGCGCTCCCTGGTTCTGGGGCGTGGGCCCTGAAGGCCCTATATTGCCAGATCATTCTATGGTTGCGTTTGTGCTCTGGGGTGTCCATCAGGTGCATTTCTTGGACGCACACTGTATCGCACCAGTTCCTGCCCCCTACCCCTCTCATCGAGTCCCAAATTGCGCTTTGTTTCTCAGGTCTGCACGAGGCAAAGAGATTTACATTCAAGGAGCGTGACACCCCCCTGTCTACCTTTTTCTGGCTCCGACCAGAATGACGACCATCCTTGCAGAACGACGACCATCCTTGCAGCGTGACACCCCCCTATCTACATTTTTCTGCCGGGAACAAGCCCACCTCCCATTTCCCATTTTTCTTTCGAACTGGAATAAGTAACATGGCCGCCTGCGATAGGGAACCAGAGTCTCGGCCCATTTCGATTAGGTGTCTTAGTTTTCTTTTCCGCACCAGATCTATGGGCACGTTCTCGTCCAAGTCGGAGGGTCATCTGGCGGCGAGGCTGTTTGCTGCAGGGCCAGGGGATCTTCTTGCGCCCTCACGGCCTGTTCTTTCTCTGTTGCAACTCGGGCTTCATCCTGTTCTTCTTCATTTGCTGTTTCAGCATGTGCTGATTGAAATCGTGCAAAAACAATTGTCGTCAGTCTGTGCCATGCTTCTGTCCACCTCACCCCCGCTTGCACTCCATTTTCCAACACATTTTTTAGCGCGGCACTCGGGTCGAGCATGGGGAATAACTCCAGGTATGTCTTGTCCCAGAAGTTGTCAGTGAGGGGGCCATATTTTGCTTTCAAATTGCCCATCAGCCCGTCTGCAATAGCGACCAGTTTCTGTTCTACGGGCAGGTGCAGCGGCGGTGCCCCCTCCTCCTCGCCTTCCGGGTTGTTTTGGGAGTCCAAACCTTCTGGTGACGTGCTAGCATTAGCCGGAAGCAGGTCGACATCCACTGGTTCTGAATCAAAGGCCGCCTGGAGGGGATCCATATCCATCATCTGACTCACTGGTAGGTTCCTTCTTCGTGCTGTCACGCCAGATTGTTTCAACTTCTCCTCCGAGTTTTCTCGCCCTAGCGCCCCCGACTCCACCTCCATTTCCCCTTCCTCCACCTGGAGGGGGTCCATATCTCTCATCTGACTCGTTGGTAAGTTCTCTCTTCCTGCTGTCAGCCCAGATTGTTTCAACTTCTCCTCCGAGATTTCTCTCCCTAGCGCCCCCGACTCCACCTCCATTTCCCCCTCCTCCGCCTGGAGGGGATCCATATCTCTCATCTGACTCGCTGGTGAGTTCTCTCTTCCTGCTGTCAGCCCAGATTGTTTCGACTTCTCCTTCGAGATTTCTCCCCCTAGCGCCCTCGACTCCACCTCCATTTCCTCCTCCTTTTGTCTCTCCAACTGTCAATTTGCTCCGTCTTGTTTCAGCCGATTAAAGGGGTTCCCCTCTGCCCTTATGCTCTTGCTCCTTACATTGTGTCTGCTCTGAGGGGGTGAGGTGCTTCCTTCAATCCGCGGTGTCATCTGTGCCTTCCTCTACCTGAATGTATCGCTCGGCGGCGGGACCCTTGGTGCCGCGGGGGTTACCGTTGTCATTTCACAGCGGTCTGGGTTCCGCTTGTTTTTTAATCCAGATTTCTTTCCCTCCTTTCTTGCCCACCGTCTTCCAACCTGAGTTTTCTGAGTTCCCTTGCTGGGAGTTCAATCAATTCATCAAATGTCAGATCAATCTTTTTACTTCCTCTCACTTATGAATCATTTATACTCGAAAATAAACTTAGAAGAAATGCGGGAAGCAGGAGTTCATTTTGGACATCAATCACATAAATGGAATCCTAAAATGGCTCCACCTGTGTCTCCTGCACCTTCTCCTCCACCGGAGCCAGGGGGGGTCCATGTACTCGGGGGGCGTGTCCCCCATTTAGGCTCTCCAGTTCTCTCCCATTTCCACCCAATTGGGACACCTTCCTTTGTAGGGTCCTCAACGTAAGCCCAACCTTCATGTCCCGGGTTCACTGCTCTCCAATGGGTCACCTTGACCGGGTCCCTCAACAGTCTCCCCATTGTAGGGTTCCTTTTCTGTGGATGGAGCGGGCAAACGTACTCAGTATTCAGGTGGCCGTATGCTCTGCACTTATGGCACCACGGCCTCAGTTTGTGTGCCGTATGGATCATATACTCTTTCCCCCCCTATCTGATATGTCTGATATGGAATCACGTCATTGAAGGCGAATGGTAGGCCCTGGGGGAAATCCAGCGCCAACATTAAGTAGTCGTCCCTCTTGGCCACAAAGGAGGGGAGGAGGTCTATGAAAGCAACACTGGCCTACAGTAATCCGAAGTCGTATACAAACGCCGCCTGGATTTCAACTGGGATGTGGCGGAACTCCACCCAGTGGAAATCTTGCATGAGCTGTGCCCTCCTCTCTTCCGGTCCCATCTTACGCTGTGGCATCCATGGGTAAATCCGGACCTCCGACCGTCCACAGAGGAGGCGTTTCCACCCATCAATCGCGGTCTTGTCTGAGTCGTACAAGCATAGGACCGTAAACAAGGTGAAAAACCATCATTTATTTGCACACAAATGACTGAAGCTTTGAAAACATATATGCAAATTTCCCTAAGCTTCGCCCTTTTTTTTTGTTTTCCTTTTTTCAGTTGTTGGAAACTGGTTGGATCAAGAGTCGGTCTCGGGCCAAGTCAGCGCTGTTTTTCAGTATCTCCAGCCGACGGCCGATCCACTTGACTTTATCATTAACCGATTTGAATGCGGCGTCATCGTGAAACACCCAGTTACTTGCGTGTTTCGTATAGACCTCGTCCCGGCGGGTTAAGCCACTTTTCGGGTATGCCTTCATCATGACTTGTTTACCTCCATGTGTCACCACACGTGTTTAGGACGGAAGTAAAAATTGGTTCATGAAAAAGGCCCGTGCCGGTGGCAATCCTTCCAGGGGGATCTGGAGATTTCCAGTCCGCGGGCCGCCCTGACCCCCATGGATGGTCAGGGTTTGGGCATGGTGCGGATTTATCTGCCCAGGATAGTTGAGGCTGATTATTACTCATTACTTGTGTGGGAAGGGGCTCTTCTCTTTGTGGTGTGCTTTCCCCCGTAACTCCATCTCCTTCTCCTCCTCCGTCAAGACCCCTGTGTCCTCTGGTTGTTGCCCTTCCCGGTTGTCTCCGCCTGTGGGGGGTGCCAGGGAGCTTCTTCTTGTTTTTTTCTTTTTTTGCACTTCAGCAAGTTCATCTTCGTTCCTCTTCGATCGTCAACCTCCTCCCTCCTCTCCTCCTCCTGCACTTCTCCTCCACCACCTGCGCCGATTTTTTATATATTTCATAAGTTCATCTTCCTTCCTCTTCCTCCTCGCCATTCTCCACCTTCTCCACCTCCTCCTCCTCCTCCTCCTCTTGTGCTTGCTGTTTGTCATCCTCCATTCCCCCCCCCCCAAAAAAAAAAAAAACAAGAACAAAAAATATGGAAGCCCACGGATTTGGGGCCCTTAGGCAGGGCGCAGAAATGTCGTAAGGCCAAAAAAATAGACTCAAATTATTTACTGTGTTTTTTCTCACACCCAGCTGAACTGGACGCGGGACCAGCCCGGACGCCACGCCTGGGTGCCCGGCCGGGCATGAAAATCTTCCTAGTCCGTCATGCAGAAAAATAAAGTGAACAACTTTTGCCCGGGCCAACGAGTGGTCCTTGTTCATCGGCCCCCCCCCCGCCCCCCAACAAAAAAAACAAAAACAAAGGGCAACATGCAAACCCTTCATCGTGAGGTGGCTATGGTTGCAGGGGCAGTGCTTTATTTTCTCTTGGGAGAGGAGGCAACATGTAATCCCTTCATTGTGAGGTAGCTATGATTGCAGGGGTCCCCTTCATTTTTCTCTTTTTGGATGGGTGGGTGGGGGGGGGGGGGGAGAGTGAACCAGGACCACATGCTGGTACCCTACCTGCACGTGGTATACATTTGAATAAAACAGATCCCCTCCCACTGCCCCCCCCCCAAAAAAAAATCGAAGGGAACCAAAAAGCAAACATTAAGGGGGTGGTAGCTTCATTCTTCAGCTCAAAGGAAGGCACTCAAAAGCGTACACATGATACATTTAAAATTTTAAATGAAACAGGTGCCCAAAATGAGACAGGGACCCAGCCTACCTCAGCGGTTAGCTCATCAGTCAGTTGGTACCTCGAGATCTGTGCCTCAGTTCAAATCACTGGTGCAACCATCAGGCCGGTGGTAATTTCACCTGGTCTATCCTTTTTACATGCTCCCTCGTTGTTGATCTCCTTTCCCGGCCACCTCCCTTTTCCCAGAACCATCCCCTCCAAGACCTTTGCGAAGACAGCGCCCTGAATAAAAACTCGCATCTGCGTTTCGACACTCAGCGGCGTCATTTCGGAGATTCGCACAATTCGTTTTGTTTCTGGCCATATTTGACGCATCCAGTGCGCTGTGCCACCTCAGACAACAATTAACGCATTCTCTCTTTTCGTTCTCCATCTTTCCGATCTTCTGTTTCTTAAGTGCACCGACCCAAAATTACCACCGCATTCATTCGCACAGCACATGCATCATATGAAATGTGTCCCAAGTTCTGACACTGCCTCACACAATTTTTTTGTTTTTTTTTTGAGACACTATCACCTTATCACACGGCCCATATTCATTCTGACACAATTTTTTTTTTTTTTAAAGGGCGATGGCCTTGAGGTATTATCATCAGACTAACCAGAATCTTGTGTCTAATCTGACAATGGTGGCCTTTTCAGCCCAGGGTGGCCTGATAGCCTTAGGGTCTATGGGTTCCCACAATCCGCCCATCGGCCATTCACGACACCACGTATTGACAAAACACACAGCACGTTTTCGGGGACAAATCACGACCACCCGTTCCAGCATACGGCGATGAAAAAAGGTCCTCCAGTCCCTTGACCAACAGGGTCTGAGCCCTTAGGCTGATAAAACTTTAGTAGTGTCTCGTAGATAGGCAAAAAGGCCGCACAATCAGGGGTCTAGTTGCACTCTTTGCCATCCGCTGAAACTGTGAATGAACCTGAACAGGAATTCTGTCCTGGTGCATTCAAAATGTCGCCGGATGGTGAGAAGTGCAACTACGTCCCAAGTGCTTACACTTTGTTGGCATCAACGATGACTGGGCATCTTCATCTTCGTGCCCGACAAAGATCTGCACACATCGCACCCGCCCATGCTGCCGATTAACACATCCTTCATGCAACACCCACCGCATGTCAATATGCCGTTGCCCTCCTTCCCATCTAGCGGTTTCTACGTCCTGGCTTGTCGTGCGCTACAGGTCTCAGATGTTTTTACTTATTTTTCTCAATAATGAAGGGGGATGGTCCTGAGTTACCCTCTTCAAACTGACCGACCAGCCGCAGTTAAATTCAGAGTTGTTAGCTCATTGGGGTTCGAACTGAGGTCTGTACTTCATCAGTTCATACGTGTATCAACTGAGCGAGGCCCGCTAGTTAGACCCCTTATAGTTTCACCGATCCCAGATACCAAACTTACAGTGTTCTCTCCTGTTTCGATCCCTTGTACTCCCCTCTTCACCAACCGTCCACCTCTTCCCATCCTCTCTCTCTCTCTCTCTCTCTCTCTCTCTCTCTCTCTCTCTCTCTCTCACACACACACACACACACACACACACACACCCACACCCACACACCCCACTCACTTTCTTAGCGCCACCTCTCGATTTGGTATCGTGTACAAAGCAAGATCCCATCGGGCGTACGACTCACTTCTTAAGTGCACACAACTCTCTATGATACGAGTGTAATGGGCAGGCGCCACTGGTGCCATGCTCAAGCTTACAAAGCATGAATCTGGCTGCTGATACGACCAGGTTCATGCTTTCCAAGCCCCTACTTGACTAACCTTGTCCGCATACAAAAAAATATTGTGCACCCACCCACCCTACTACTCTTCATCCTTTTCTAACCCCCTCTTTCTGCAACGTTCTTCCCCTCTCTCCCCTACTCCCTCTCCTTTGCCCGTCACATTCATCAAAACTGTATGAAGTGCTATGAACCTATCAACGAGTCTAGGAATCAAAATGAGAATAGCAGATAAACTACCAGAGTGAACTTGTGATAACAATACTGACAGCATCGAGAGCTCTTTCGTTTCTTCTTTTTCGCCAGGTTGTTGTTGTTGTTGTTGTTCTTCTTCTTCTTCTTCTTCTTCTTCTTCTTCTTCTTCTTCTTCTTCTTCTTCTTCTTCTTCTTCATCCTGCTGTTCCTTTTCTTCTCCTCTCTCTGTAGAGATCAGGTCCTTCTTCTCCTTCTTCTTCTCCTTGTTCTCCTTCTTCTTCTTCTTCTCCTTTCCTTCTTGTTCTTCCTGCTGCTCCTTTTCTTGTCCTCTCTCTGTAGATCAGGTCCTTCTCCTCCTCCTCCTTCTCCTTCTTCTCCTTCTTCTCCTTCTTCTTTCCTTCTTTTTTCTTCTCCTCTCTCTGTAGAGATCAGGTATTTGACTGATCAGAACAGATACACTGTACATGGGCTGAAACACCTCCACTTTCCTTCTTTCTGTTGAGGGAAAAAAAAGGGAAAATGTGGATACATACAGGCTGAAATAGCAGTGACAAACAGTGCAAAGGAACAGATGAAGACTCGCCAACCCACAATCCTGAATCAGCTGGCAACGTGAAAGGTGCCACTGAAAATAGAAAGAAAACACAACACAAAACCCTCATGCCTGGAAAGGGCTTCTCGTTGTAGTATTGTCAAAAAGAAAAAGAAACTTAAAAAAAGGGCAAATAATTGGTTGTCTATTTTCAATAATCATCTGATGTGATTTCCCATGACATGGTCATGACTACCTGGCCTCTCACGACGATGGCGCTCATCATCATCTCCGCTACCCCCTCCTCCTCCTCCTCCTCCTCCTCCTCCTCCCCCCTGCCGGTGCCGCAGGCCCAATCCTCCACCTCCGAACTCCTGCTGCCAACTACTTCTTTGACTCTGCAACTCAGACATCAGATTACCATCCCGGGGAACGTGAATCTCTCCAGTGATGCTCTCTGAACGAAGGATCGGAAAAAAACTGACAACACTGCCACTTGCGTGGGTCATTAACCAAGGAATTTGGGAGGAATGGCTTGTCTCACCTAAGCCATCTTGTGCAGACACGTTTGACCTTTGACGTTCACCTTCTGTCCCAAGCAGAGACCCGGAAGCACGCTCCGGCGCTGCCGTTGATTGCTCCTGTACATAATAAGACCCGCCCGCTCTAGCCAATGATTGGTTCCTCAAAGATTGAGAGGCACTCAGCGTACCGAATGCGTTTTCCGACGCATGGTCACGTCGCGCATCATCGACTGTAGCACCAGTCCCCAAGCCAGGGATCATACCGCGCATGTACTCAGCTTCAGCATCTCTGGGTTCAGCAGATTCTTGAGCCCGCCTGTGCAAAACAGAGTGCTGGTCCTGAGATCTACCATCAACATGCCGATCAGATACGGCGACAGGATTACCTGCTGGCTGTTGATACCTCTGATCAGTATCCTGTTGCAGAGCCTCACTTGACGTTGATCCAGTCTCTGGAGGAACTCGGCGCTGCTGCTCTTGATCTTGCTCTTGATCTTGCTGTTGTTGTTGTTGTTGTTGTTGTTGTTGTTGCTGCTGCTGCTGTTGTCCCCGGTGAAGCTGCTGCTGTGCATGCTGCACGCGCCGTCTCATGCTCTCCAATGCAGGGATCTATTTGATATGAATTGCACACGGGAAAGACCAACACCAGCCAAGAGATCAGCGGGTGCACGGTGTCATGCCAGCAGTCTTTCACAGCAAGTGCTCGTAGGTCAGTTAATTGGGATGACATGAAAACCCAAGACATCACAGAACTCTGATGGCAAAAGCGTGTTTACATGCATGCACGACGTTGCACGTACACATCCACTACCGCCCCCCCCCCCCCCCCAAAGGGCAACACACACACACACACACACAATCAGTTTCATCAACTTTGATGTATGTCCCATACATGGCGCATCACGTGTGCACAAGTTGCGCTCGTGCACCACATAGCGCACGCGCACACGACGGACATGATGCGGCACGATTACGAAAAAAAAAAAAAAAAAAGGTCAGGTTATGGTAACCAACTGTGTGCCTCCCTTTTGAAAATTGTAAGTGCACAGAAAAAAAAAAAAAATTGGCGCCACATCGTACTCCTCATTGGATATAGTCTCTTTTCCAAAGGGTCACCTGCAAAGAATTAGCAGGGATCCCACACATTTGGAAGGACGTTCATCGAACTGCTGGACGATCACGAGCAGGCCAGGAATATATTCTCGATTCGGATTCAGGTCTGTGTTCCAAGAGTTATGGGTTACGAACAAACACTCGCTCCACTCGTCAGCACTTGCACAAAAGAAAAACACATGGCTTGTATGGTTCCAGTTTCTAGTAGAAGATTCATTCTAGTTTTGCACATTTGGTGAGTAGTGGAGCGAAGCCTTGAAAATCACATGCCGAGTTAGTAAGTCAGTAACCCATAACTGCTGAAGTGCGCCCGTAGGACAAACGACGGCCCGGGTCTCAGATTTGTGATGCTAGCGATTTTCAAGTGTAGGGATGTGAGTAGGCGATGTGCTGCTTTGCTCCATGTTAGATGTGTAGACTGCCTTTGACTTGTGAGCGCTTCGCCGCTGCCTTGCTGTCCGTCCCGCTTGCTTCGTGTGTTGTTCGTTGTGGGGGCTGCTGTGTTCACAGTGTGCTGTGGCTGGGGTGTTGGTGTTGCATGGGCCCCATGCTTCGTTGCACTGCTGGCTCACTGCCCATTTGCGTGATGTGCCTTCCACGTGCTTGTGTGCCGTGTAGTGTGGCTGCTGTGTTGGTCTTGCCCTGTTCTACTCTTCCACGCGCCCTCTTGTTCCTTGCAGTCATTTTTGGCGTTGTGAAGTCGGGTTGCTCTGGCAGCATTGCCTGGTGCTTCGCTGAGTTGTTGCCTGCTGCTGTGTTAAGCTTGTGGACAGTCTGGCTTCAACAAACGTCAAAGGGTTCAAGACCCAAACCATCATATAGGATTCCGCACGTTGTTGAGGGTTCATACTCCTGACGAGTCATTGCAACTCGGATGAAACAATCTATCATCAACATTTATTTTTTTTCAGTCACCGTCTTTTGGTCATACTTGAATTCTTTTGGTTGGTGCTTCTGCCTCGTTGTTGTCCAGCTTGCTGTCGTTGCCCTGCTGCCTTGTGCTGTTTGCCTGCCCACCCGCCTCCCTCATGCCTTCCACCCTATGTGCTTTGCTGCCTTGTGCTGTTTGTCTGCCCACCCACCTCCACCATGCCCCTCCAGCCTGTTTGCCTTGATGCCTTGTGCTGTTTGCCTTGCTGCATGCTGCTTGTCAGCCCACCCGCCTTCCCCGTACCCTCCGGCCTTTGTGCTTTGCCCCACTTGTCGTTCATTGCAGTACCTCCCTGCCTTTTTCCTTGCTGCTTGCTGCGTGTGCATTTTTTTTTTTTTTTAAGCTCGCAAGAACAAGCCCCCCGTGTCACCATTGAGCGCAATTGACAACCAAAAGTTCATTTATAATCAGAGATGATCATCTCCGTGATTCTTCTTCTCTCAATGAAGAACAGACAAATGTGGCCATTGACACCAATAACCTCCAGGTACAAAATTCATTCGCAGGAGCGAGGATGAAGAAATACGACATCCTCCTCGCCGCCGCGACCTCCTCACGTCCAACAAATGACCTCACTTAGAAAGACTCCCCTCACAATCGCCTCTAAGACAAAGACAAGCAGCAGCAGCAGCATCCGAAACGCAATCAAAGCCCAAGAGGCAACTGAAGAATTGGCTACCACCACCTCCCACCTCAATCCTTGGGCCATTGTGCCCTTCTCGCTCATGTAAATGCCATCAAGAAACCTACAAATATCTTTCTCCTTGACATGGCACACTCGATTGGTAAGTGCACAGGACCTCGAAACGAGCTCCACATCACTGCCGTCCACAACGATCTCGTACTTGACCTTCTCCGATCTCATAATACTCACGCGGGGAAGCATGATGACCTTCCGCACCTTCTTCTCACCTAGAAAGTTACGGATCTCAATCGATGTGCTGTCGTTGTTTTTGCTGTCTCGGTCGTATGACTTTGAGGGTTATCCATCGACTTGACTCACTCAGATCCGTTTTGTCCTCCTAAGGTGTTGTGCTTTGTGATGGTATGGTGCATGGTTTGTACCATGCTGGGAATAAACATGGTTCCATGAATGTGCTTACACACATCCAACACACACACACGGACACACAGGTAGGGAGACACAGAGAGTCGTTGTTTTTTCCTTTTTTCCTTCCTTTTTTTTTTAACGTTTTTTTTGGGGGGAAAGGGCAACGGCCTTAAGATATCATCATCGAACTGACCCGGCCCAGGCAATTCAGAATGATTGTATCTGGACTGGAACTGGGGTCTGCATTTCGACAGTTTGGCCCCTATTCCAGCAGCAAGTCCCAAATGCAACCCGAGTGAGGCCCATTGGTAGCATTAGTTTGGCTCCTATCCCAGCAGCAAGTCCCAAATACAAGCCCGAACATTTGGCTCTGTTCGATTCTTCTTCTTTCTCTAATCTTCACGTCCCCTCCTCCTCTTCCCATCCCCTCTTCACATTCATCGAGTCTGTCCTCTCCTCGTAATGCTAATTCATTCCCGGCCCCCTATCCTCCCCCCTGGACTCGAACTTGGGTCTGCATTTCAACAGTTTATGGGTGTACCAACTGAGCGAGGCCCGTTTGTAGCATTAGTTCGGCACCTATTCGAGCACCAAGTCCCAACGTACAACCCCTAACATCTGGCTCCGTCTAATTCCTCTTCTTCCTTTCTTTCTCTAGTCTTCTCTCCCCCTCGTCCTCCTCCCATCCCCTCTTCACATTCATCGAGTATGTCCTCTCCACGTAATGCTAATTCTTCCCCGGCCCCCTATTGTCCTCCTCGCTCCCCCTCGTCCTCCTCTTCCTCCTCCTCACTAACCGGCCAATCAAAAGTTTCCTGCCCCACAGATTCTCCAACACCCAACTATAAAGGGCCACAAACTAAGTGTGAGGATTTTAACCCTCGCCATACCTGCATGTGGTGGCCCCTACAGCAAGCATGTGCCCTCCCTAAGTGAAGGCGGGCCCCTCAATGAGGCCTGAATTTGTAAATTTTGCAAATCCTTGGTGGGCGCCAGACAGTTGCCACGCGCCAGTTGGTTACATCCACCCTCCTCGTGAAAATCAGAAACATTCGTGAGCCTTCCAGGCCCTTCTGACAACGCAGTGGAAGCAGGGAACACCTCACATTTGCACAAATTGCCAAATGGGAGGACTGTTCGGCTGCAGAAGTTTATGGCTAGCAGACTAGTTGAGTCCTATGGCTGCATGTGCTGTGTCAGCTTTGTGTAATTTATTACAAGCAGAATCGTGAGGAGGGCATGCACCTAGTCTTTGTCTCTGAGAAACCGGGGGCCGTAAAAACACCCCCAGAGATAGAAGCAGTCGTTGCTCAATATCCAGACCTTTTTGAGGAGCCCAGGGGCGTAGTCGAGAGGGAGGTTGTCCATGCGATTGTGAAATCACACTTCTGATTATTCAACTTGTCATGTATGCAAACAGCGAAACAGCAACTGGCGACATGCGCCCACACAATACTCAAGATATCGT
>BFEA01000067.1:3100088-3117031 GCA_003427395.1 Chara braunii
CCCACCCCCCCTCTCCTTTCATCTCCTTCCTTTCCTAGATCCTCCCCCTACTACCCTCTTCGCCAAAATAGAACGCACAGTCATTAATGCTGTATCTGGACTAAAAGTTGCCCTAAATACAGCTATGATGACAATGCATTGTATACCTACCAACACGGTAGTCAGCCTTCCCGCTAAAACACTACATCAGTCTACCTGCCCTTTTTTTTTTAATTCATGAGCTCGATACAAAACTCTACCACTCTACCGCTCAACCCGTCTTCATTCGTTGCATCGATGATTTGAATATGAGGTGCAGGCCCCACTGGTGCTATTCTTGTCCTATGCTATTACGAATCTGGTCGGTTCTGCAACCAGTTGGTACATTCCAAGCAGGAACACAGCAGCGATTGGGCCAAAGCAAAACCAAATTTCGCCAATAACATGAACAGGCAAAATTCCTCCACAAAGGGGTATTGTAACCTTATTTACTATTTAGACTTATTTTCCTTGAACAGCATCAAAGAAAAGACAAAATCTGGCTATATGCTGGAACCTGCAAGTGATGCAAACAAAGTATATTTACTATTTAGACTTATTTTCCTTGAACATCATCAAAGAAAAGACAAAATCTGGCTATATGCTGGAACCTGCAAGTGATGCAAACAAAGTATAATGCATGCGGACAATCAGCAGGGTGAGAAACCATACATGTTGACACATGCCGTGCACCCCTCAATGCCTACACACCAGACATTCCTGCTTGGGATGACGATATAGTGTGAACCCCTGAGCCGTAGGCACTGAATGCACTGTCCTTTGGAGAAGGGAAGGAGTTTTTTTTCCTTTTTCAGAAACGAGGGGAGGGGAGGAGAGGGGAAGGATGTGGAGAAGGGGGAGGGCCAGGGAGGCGGAAGAAGGGGAGGGAAGGGGGGGGAAGAGCCAACCACTCGAAAAACAACCACACACTCACGTACAAAACGCACCTTGATTTCTACAATCTGAGCTTCGGCGAGCTCCGGGCGAGATATCTCTCCTGCACAAGCGGGCTGTCACGTTATCCAACGCAAGATAAATTTGTCAATCATCTTATCCATCTTTCTTTTTTCATCTTATCCACATCTTATATTCTTTTTTGTCCTTTTTTTAATACTAAAAAAACAAGTAAAAAGGCTAATTCTTTTAAACCACCAGTACATCCGAAAAAGGAGATTGAGCCTCTCCTAAAAAATAGGAGGCCATGAACCGCCCATTCACTTTATCAACGTCCATGTCCATGGCCTCCTATTTTTTAGGAGAGGCTCAATCTCCTTTTTCGGATGTACTGGTGGTTTAAGCCAAACCAATTCAAATACCTGTCAAATCTGGACAGGAGAACCTTTCAGGCCGCCTTATTATCAATTAATATCTTCATCTCGTCCATCTTCCCCCCCCCCCCCCATCATATCCATCTTCTTCCTCTTGTCCATCTTATCACCCTCCCGCTGATAAGAGAAGGTAAGAAGTAAAGCTGTGTGTGTGTATCTGTGACAAGAGAAAGGGGGACGAAAAGAAACAGGGGGAAGGATTGCGCCTTTTGAAAAGTATTCGTTATTTAACATGTCAACATCAATCCCTACACTTATAGAAATCGCTAACGTGAGAATTGGCCGATCCGGGCCACCCGCGGTCCTACCGGCCCGAAGGTCCAGATTTCGCACGATCTTAAGACTTTAAGACTTTAAGATCGTGCAAAAATCTGGACCGTCAGGCCTGCTGAACGGCCTGGATCATCCTGCGATCTTAAAGTCTTAAGATCACAGGACGATCCTAGCCATCGTCCCAGTAGGACCACAGGCGGCCTGGATCGTTGCACCCACTGAATACTGGGCGTGACGATCGGCCCTATCTTTGGCAGCACAGCAACGTGGTGTATAGGGCGGCAGCAGAAGCTCTATCTTTGGCGGCGCAGCGACGTGGTGTATAGGGAACTTGACAACACGCATTCATGGCCCCGCCCATCCGGCCGTCCGCACAAACACACATGCACATGCATGCACACACCCACACGCAACTGCATTGTGGGCAGACTGTCGGGTTCAACCTCCTGATGAGTTGGTGAAAGTCCAACGAAACAGTCTGGCACAGTCATGCTTTTTGGGGGGTGGCTCCCATGAACACATGAAGTGTGAGTCCGCGCGCACGAGAGAGAGAGAGAGAGAGAGAGAGAGAGAGAGAGAGAGAGAGACCCACCATGACAATGCTGACTGATGAAGTGACGATGAAGACGACGATGAAGATGAAAGATAAGGAACACATTCTGCCAGGACAAGGTAAGATCATGATGGTGCCAGGAATCGAGAAAGGGGGCAGAAACAGGCTATGGTGGTTTCATTTTTCTTTCCTTACCGTGATCGCAAAAGGGAGAAGAAGCGACATGACGATGGGATATGATGATGGGATTGGGAGAAGAGGAAGAGGTGGGGGGATCAAAGGATTTGATGAGGGGAAGTGCAACAATACGGGTGGAGGAGAAGGGGGTGGCGGAGGGGGAGGAAGAGGAGGGGGAGGAGGGGGAGGAGGGGGAGGAGGGAGAGGAGGAGGTGGAGGAGGAGGAAGAGGAAGGGGAGGCCGGCGACGAGGAGGAGGATGAGGAAGAGGAACACGAGGACAACGAGGATCAAGTGGCCTATGCTGCTATTACTTGCTAAGCATGCCCGGCAAGGCGGGGGGGGGGGCGGAGGGGGAAGGCAAGAAACATTGGGGATAGAGAACCGTAGGTTGAACATGTAAGGCGGGAGAAGACAACAAATACATACATAATTTACGTGAAAACGGAACAGCGACAACAATATGTGGCAAACACAAGAAAGCGAGTACTGGAGGATGAGGAGAAGGAGAAGGTCGGAAGACGAGTGGGTGGGGGAAGACAGAATGGGGAAGAAGGACGAGGACAATGGGAACGAGGGGGAGGAGGACGAGGAGGAGGGGGAAAAGGAACAGCAGGAAGAGAGGGGGAGGCGAAAGCCGAAAAGGAGGGAGGGTAGGGAGGGAGAAAGAGATGGAGTTAGAGGAGGAGGGAGAGTAGGAGGAGGAAGGGGAAGGACGAGACGAAGAGGGAAAGTACAGAGGAGGGAAAGGAGGGATATGATCATTATTACTAAGGGGTTAGTCGGACTGAGTGTTTCCTGGATGAGGAGGGAAAGGAGGGATATGATCATTATTACTAAGGGGTTAGTCGCACTGAGTGTTTCCTGGATGAATTTGACTGTCACCTGAACCAGATTCAGTCCCAAATTAACTAACCGGATACTCGCACTGAGCCTTTCCTAGACCAGTTTGAACATCACTGAGGCCAGTTTTCTGTGTGAAAACACCCCTAGGGGGTATTCGTACTGGGCCTTTCTGGATGAATTTGACCATCACCAGGGCCAAATTCAGTCGCTAATTACTCTCACTGCGGCTTTCTTGAATGAATTTGCCCATCACTGCGGCCAGATACAATTCCAATAGTCCCAAGCGCGTGCACATCCCCCAAGGAGTTTCACCCTATAGATTCCCTCACAGCAGTTGTTGCTACTGAATCTGGCCACAATGATGGTCAAATTCATCCAGTAATTTACCTCCCAACAGTTGTCGGTATTCGACAAATTCAATCTCCATGGCCCTTACCAATGGATAAGGCATCTGTTCGCCAAGCGAAGGAGATGCGTGCGTGTACAATTTGGACCAGGTTCAACGTACTCCTCGTCCAACCAACGGATTTCGTTCCAGACCCTCTCGAGCGAATCTGTCACCTAAATTGCTGGCCAAGTCGTTACTTCACTTCTTTTCTTTTTGTTTTTCTTTTTGTTTTTTCCCTCCTTTCCCTCCCTTTTCTTTCTCTTTTTTTTTTCTTTCAAGGCAACGGCCTTGAGATATCATCCATTTGAACTGCCCGGCCCTAGGGAATTCAAATTTGCAGTATTTCACTCATCTGCTTCATCTGCTTCCTGTGGAGTTTGAGCTCAGGTCTGTATTTCAACAATTCACGGGTGTACCAACCGACCTAGGCCAGCTGGTAAATTTCCTTTTGTTTTCATTTTGCGGCTAAGTACTTTTTTAATTACTTGCTTCGGAACCAGGACACTCGGTTATTTAGGGACGCAGTGGTCCATTAGGAGCGTGTCTAGGATCATGGAACAGAATGTTCCCCCTGGGTGGCATAGACCTGGTCGTCATGGTAGGCATCTACCTTCTTCCCCCGAATACAACGTACGGTCATTATAGCTGTATCTAGACTGAAAGATGCCTCAAGCCATAATGACCGTACGTTGTATTCGGGGGAAGAAGGTAGTAGTACGCTCTATGTTCAATGCTTAGGAAGTAATCAACTTTCAAAGTTGTAGTTAACAATTGGTAAGGTTCGTGTAGAGTTAAGGTTTGGTTTTAGTTGTGGCTCGTTTGTGGATGTATCGTTGTGTTATGCTACCTTAGTGCTCCTGTAGCAGGGTTCCCAGTTTGGCTGGGGCCGTAAGCGAAACCGGCTGATGCTGCCGGGATAACTCCGGGTTGAATTGTGAGGTCCCCGGCCTCGTCCTTTATGTTTCGATGAGAATGGAAAGATTTGTTTAAAAAAAAAAAAATTGAAGAAAAAATTAATTGCTTCGGAGTTACAAAAGGCCAAAAAGAACGCCGGTTCGAGGTAACGGGCCTAGCTCCATTGCGCACCAAATGAGCAAAACGAGAATGAATCTTCCGCTTGAAAATGGGGAAGATACACCGCCATATTTTTTGTATTTTGTGCATGTGGTGAGTAGTGGAGGGAGGCCCAACATAAAACAAAGACGAGGAGCAGGCCGCTTAAGTTTTTTTTGTCTTTTGTTTTTTTGTTTTTTGGGGGGCCGCTTAAGTACAAAATCCATTAGAATCTGCGACAAGATCTTCACACCTGCAGGCAAGGGGGAGAGAGAGAGGAGGGGAGCGGGGAGAGAGAGAGAGAGAGAGAGAGAGAGAGAGAGAGAGAGAGAGAGAGAGGTATGGGTAGTGGGCACTCAGGCAGAAACTCTAGCCCCATAACTTCAGGATCTCTTTCACCGGGCTCCCTTTTCAAGAGCAGCCGTCCTTGGCCGGCCTTGTACGTAAGAGGTGATGAACAGGCGGAGCTTTCCTTCCTTGCTTCTTTCCTTTTTCTGTTTTGTTTTCTTCGCCTTCGCGCTCCGATACACCGTGTGACGATATATATTGTCACACTGTGAATAGCTCTGTTTGACGATATATATATATCGTCAAACAGAGCTGCCCGGTAAACCGTTGGCAGAGAGGGAGGGAGAAGAGGACAACAAACGAGGGGCTTTGACAAACTGTTTCGTCGGAGTTTTTTTTTTTTTTTTTTTTTTTTTTTTGACCATTTCTCGATTTATGTCACAGCCCCTCGTTTGTTGTCCTCTTCTCTTCTCCCTCCCTCTCTGCCTTCGGTTTACCGAACGCAGTTCTGTTTGACGATAGATACCACGACTTCGATAGCACCGTGCTACGGTTTTCTCCGGTCAGGTTGAGGGTCTGTGGTTGGGGCCGTCGCTACGCGGCCATGCTGTGCCTCTAGTGCCAGCGGCGTGTCTGGATTGTGTATTTATAGCTGTGATAGACCTTTCTTTGTTTCGTCGGTGTTTTGATGGCTTGTGATGGGGTGTGAACCGACAGTCTGTTCCATCTGGTGTGGGTGAGTGATAATCTGCATCGATTTTCGTCACAGGTACCTTGAGGGCAGTGGTTGGTGGTCCCCACCACCTCAAGAGGGGTATCAGTTGTCGGGCAGTCGTTGATGCTTAACCACAACCAGGGTTAAAGTGGATTATCACTTTAGTGTAATCATCAGGTTAGGGGATTCTGCAGACTGTTGAGGGTTCGGCCTCCTGATAAGTCCGTGAAACTCCGACGAAACAGTTTGTCACAGCCCCTCGTTCGTTTGTTGTCCTCTTCTCCCTCCCTCTCTGCCCCTACGGTTTACCGGGCAGTTCTGTTTGACGATATATATTGTCACACTATATATGAATTCATGTAAACATATGTATATATCGTCACATAGATATCAGAGCGCAAAAGCGAAAAAAACAAGCAAAGGAATCAAAAAAATATATCAATTCATTTTCCATCTTCTTCCTTACAAG
This sequence comes from Chara braunii, assembly GCA_003427395.1. Classification (NCBI taxonomy): domain Eukaryota; kingdom Viridiplantae; phylum Streptophyta; class Charophyceae; order Charales; family Characeae; genus Chara; species Chara braunii. The sequence continues at coordinate 3,106,196 of BFEA01000067.1, forward strand.
ACTCCCCCTGTTCAAGCGCCGAAGCGAAAAACGAAAGAAAACAAGGAAAACAAGAAAAACTTGATTCATTCTTAATCCTCTTATATATATCGTCAAACAGAGCTGCGCGGTAAACCGTAGGGGCAGAGAGGGAGGGAGAAGAGGACATCAAACGAACGAGGGCCTGTGACAAACTGTTTCGTCGGAGTTTCACCTACCTACTCATCAGGAGGCTGAATGAACCCTATATGAGTCGGTGAAACTCCGACTCAACTGTTTGTCACCGCCCCTCGTTCGTTTGTTGTCCTCTTCTCACTCTCTGCCTACGGTTTACCGGGCAGTTCTGTTTGACGATATATATTGTCACAAAGTTATCAGAGCGCAAAAGCGAAAAAGAAAAAAGGAAACAAAAAAGATATCAATTCATTTTTTATCTTATTACTTACAACTCCCCCTGTTCAGAACCTCTTGCGTACAAGGTCGCCCACGTGGATGTATATATAATTGCCTTCAACAAAAGACAAGTGTATTCCCCAACCCTTCCAAATGAAGCATTCTGACTCGGCGTATCATGCAAATGAAAAGAGGGGAAGGGCCCGTGTGAAAGGGGGGAAGGGGATGAGGAAACGGAAAAGGGGGAAAGGGGCCGTGTGAAAGGGGGGAGTGAACGATAAGGGGATGAGGAAACGGAAAAGGGGGGAAGGGGCCGTGTGAAAGGGGGGAGTGAACGATAAGGGGCCGCATTGTGGCGGAGTGAACGATAAGGGGATGAGGAAACGGAAAAGAGGGGACAGGAACAACGAACAGGACGGGAGGGAGGCGGGGAGGGAGGCAGGGCGAGAGGGAGGGAGGGAACGAGGGAAGGAAGGGGGAACGAGCGCGTCGCAGATATGATCCATTTGCCCGGGATACGACTGTTTTACACACAACCACCTTCTCCTGCTCTCATACATTCCAACTTCTTCCACGTGTCCCATAATCAATATCATTCAACTTATCGTCTCTCGTCTTGCCTTATCCTGTTTTGGCATCGCCTTAAATCGTCTTCACCCTCCAGGTTCACCGCACTTTCCCACCCGAGTCTTCCTCCTGTTTCTGCTCATCCACTTCTTGAACCTCCTTTTCGCTATTTGTTGAAAGCAGAACTGATCGCACAGGTCACAGCTCCTCTTCTCCTCCTCCTCCTCCTCCTCCTCCTCCCTTTTCCCTTCCGTTATTCTTCTCCTTCTCCTCCTTCTCCTCCGTCCTTTCCTTCCCTTCTTCTTCTTCTTCCTTCTTCTTCTTCTTCTTCTTCTTCTTCGACGACGACGACGACTCCGTCCCTTTTTCTTCGACGACGACTCCTACTTCTTCCTTTCCTTCCCTCCTATTTCTTCGACTCCTCCGCGCAATCCACAAAATAAAAATAAAAATAAAAATGAGAAGAAGCGCCGTCATTCTTGCTATTTAGGAAACGGCTGATCACCGACACGCATGCCACTGAGCAAACGCATCCCAAAATGGCTAAACCAACGGAGACAACAGAAAGTAAGAGGGCTGGTAGGCCCCCAGGGCGGGGTGGGAGAGGGCACGGGGCGGAGAGAAGGGGCAGACAAGACACGGGGAAAGAGAAAAGAGGTAGTACCAGAGGACAGAGGGGGTGGAAAAGGGAGAGGGAAGGGATGAGAAAGAAAAGCCTAATGGATAACGGGGAAGAGAGAATTGCATGATGATAAGGAGGAAAACGAGGAAGTAAATACCCGGGAGAAAAGGAAGAGAGAGAGAGAGAGAGAGAGAGAGAGAACGGGCAAAGCAGAGAAATGAGTTAACCAAAATGGGTGCAAGATAAAGAGCATCGTGGGAGAGAGCGGGGTAGAGCGAGTAATCGCGCGAAACAATGGGAGGAAGGAAGGCGATTAGAGCGAGAGACAGAAGAAGATAAGGCAAAGACACACGATCGAAAAGCCACCCTTCTTCCCTGGAGCGCAACACCCCGCAACTATTTTTTTTTCTTTTTTTTTCCCCTTTTATAAAAATTTGGACCATTTCTCGATTTATGCGTGTCATCCTTGAAAGCGCAGGGGCCATGCTAATCTTCATTCTCTGTATCGTTCCAATTTTAACGAATGTCCAGAAGGACTCAATACCCTGCAAATATTGCTGCGGGTATCTGTACCTTTTCTTAGGCTGGGTACACATATAATGACCGGGCGTTGTGTTTGGGGAGGAAGAAGGTAGTCCGGCTACCGTCTTCCCCCGAACATAACGCACCCTTAAAATGAATGTATACAAGGTATATTTCCGGCCAGATACAGCCAAAATGAGGGTGCGTTGTGTTCGGGGGAAGACGGTAGCTGATCGAAACACAGCCAGAACACCCGAGGAATCCATCATAGAGTAAACGAGTGCGTCGTATTGACGTCCCGATGCAGTGCACGTTGCGACACGTAAGCACACCATGACACGTAAGCAGATCTTAACACGTACGCAAGCAGATTATGACATGCAAGCACGTCATGACATGCAGGGAGATTCTGAGAGGAGTAACGGTAGGTTGTTTGTCCGGGTACACGTCCGGGCGATCGGCCGGACACGATCCCCGCGCTGGGATCCCTGATCCCCTGCCCGGGTTAGGTTCGTGCCCGGCTGGGCACCCAGGCGTGTATCCGGGCGCAAGTTCGGTGCTGCACGCCCGGGCGAGCCAAGTAGCCTATAAAAGCCTAGTAGCAATTTATGAAACACGTAAGCAGGTTGTGCTCTAAACCCGCAATATAGTATTTTCAAGCGCGCACTTCGCGCGTGGAGATTTGACCATTTCATGATGCGAACACTGTTCTCTGCTCTACACGTGGCGCTTTCTTCTTTTTCCAAATACCTACCAACCTCGTGACCGTCAGATGCATCTCATCATATATCCAAAGACCGACGTCCCGATTCGATCATCCACTAGCTTCCTCCCACTCTTGTTTTCTTTTTCACACCTTGTCTTGCCTTTCTTCTTTTTTTTTTCCTTTTTCTTTTTTTTTCCTTTTTTTTTCTTTTTTCTGTGGGCCAAACAAGAGCTCGCGCAAAGTAGGCCCCCAGCCAATCAGTCCTTCAGAGAGAGAGAGGTCACCCACCGACAAGATCGATCGACTAAGACGATGATGACACGGGCGGATCCGATCTGATTCGATCATGCGACCAATCAATCAATCAAACAACCATAAGAAGACGCGATCCCGTTCCACAAAACGGTAACCAAAAAAAAAAGAAAAAGATATACATAGCAGCCATATGCTGACGATTAAAAAAAGACAATAAAAAGACGCGATCCCGTTCCACCAAAGGGATGCAGTTAACGCTCATCCCTTATAACTTTTTCTCTGCTCCACACGTCCAACAAATGGTTCAGTCAAAAAAGACGACGAGAGGAGGAGAGGAGGCGGAGAGGAGGAGAGGAGGCGGAGAGGAGGAGAGGAGGATGTGAGGAGGAGGAGGCGAGGAGGAGGAGCAAAATGAAGCACAAAGAAGACGGAGAACAGGAGGAAATGTGAGAAAGAGGAAGACAAGCAGGATGGTGACGAGGACCATATTGCAATCCGACGAGGGCGGGGCGGGCGATCAAAAGAAGTGTGGGAGGGAGGGCCATTTACAACCGATGAAGACGATGGAGAGAAGGAGATGAACGGGAGCAGTGAAGAGGAAGACGAGAAGCACAGAAGGCAGAAGGGGGTGAGGCCGAGAGGAAAGGAGGATAAGAGGACGAGAGAGGAATGAAGGCGACGAAGCGGAAACGGAGCAAGAGGGAAGAAACGGTGCAACGAGAGAAAGTGGATATGTAAGCCCAGCAGCAGGACGAGGCGAGGAAGAGGTAGAGGGAGAGGAGGGAGGGGAGGGAGAGGAGGGAGGGCAGGAGAAAGTGGAGGCAGAGGAGGGAGGGGAGGGAGAGGAGGGAGAGGAGGGAAAGGAGGGAGGACAGGAGGAAGCGGAGGCAGAGGACAAGAAGAGGAGAAGGGGGGAGGAATTGGAGGACGGAAAGGGGGAAGAAGAGTAGGAAGAGAAAGAGGGAGAGCGCAGCAAAGGGAGGAGGTATAGGGGAGGAGGACAGGGAGGAAGAAGAGGGAGGCAAGACGAAAAGGGGAAGAAGAGGAAGAAGAGGACGAGGTAGAAGGGGGGGAGGAAGAGGAGGAATAGGGAAGGAAGAGGACGAGGAAAAGGATGAGGAAGAGGACGAGGAAGAGGAGGAAAGGAAAAGGAGGAAAGGAAAACGAGGAACAGAAAGCAGGAAAAGCAAGAGGACGACGACGAAAACGGAAGGAAAGAAGAAGAATAGGGGGAGGAAGAAGGGGGGAGGAAGAAGGGGGCGAAGAGGAGGAAGGCAAGGAAGAGGAGAGAGGGGGGCGAGACGGAGAGAGAGAAGCAAGAGGAGGGCAAGGACGAAGAGGAGGAAGGGACGAAGAGGAGGAAGAGACGTGGAAGAGGAGGACGAATAGGAGAGGTATGAGGACGAAGAGGGGGAGGAAAACGAGGAAGAGGAGGAAGAGGAGGAAGAGGGGAGGAAATACTACCGGTAGGAATTGCAATCTTGCTGGGAATACCGCTCTACCGTCTTCCCCCGAGCACGACGCACCCTCATTTTGGCTGTACCTAACCGGTAATATAGCTTGTATACATTCATTATGAGGGTGCGTTATGTTCGCGGGAGAATGGTAGGAGAAGGAAGAGAAGGAGCATGCCGAGGAGTCGAAAGACGATGAAGAAAAGACTTGTTCAAGAAGAAGCAAGAACGAGAACAACCGCTAGAAAAAGACGTCACGAACGTGAGGAGGAGAGGAAACCGGCGTAAACGCGAGAGGAAGAGAAGAAAGCCAGAAAGGACAGATGACAAAATACCCCCTCTCTCTTCTCCTCCCCCCCCCCCACCCCACCCCCTTGAAATTGACCTGCCTTAAGGCCCTTAAAGGCAAAAACACCCGATGCCATCTCATGCAGAGTCAGGAGGTAGGTACCTGGCCGACGAAATTGGCGTGCATGACGATGAGCACGACCAACAACACAACCGCATTGAAGAGGCAGACGAACTCCAGCGTCTCCCTGAATCCTGGAGTAAGCACTCTGGCTAGCATCCCTGACAGTCGAGCATGAACCCTTAAGAAAGCCTGTTCTGTATCCATTGCGCGCCGAGCCGATCTAACCAATAGAGAGCACTTTCCTTCCTTGGTTGCGACTCCCCTCCCTCCTTCCCCTCCCCTCCTTCACCTCCCCTCCTCCCCCCCTCCTTTCCCGCCTCTCACTCCTCTCGCTCTCTCCTCGCAAATGATCGTATGATGCTCAGAATCCAACCACCGTCCTTTGGCCTATACCATGGCTGACGCATCATTTGCTTGATTGCCTCCGGTCTGATTGCTCTATCGAGTACCCGATCGTCTGACAGGATTGGATTGGTCGATCGGGGTTGGTTGGTTACAATAGTTTGGCTAATGGATTGATTGATTGATTGGTCAATTGATTGGTCAATTGATTGGTCAATTGATTGGTCAATTGATTGGTCGATTAAGATGATTGATTACTTAAGGAGTGATGGAAGTGATTGATTGGTTGGTTGATTGGCGGCTTGAGCGAATCAGCAAGTGATGGACGAACGGAAACGAGTGAACGATTGAGTTGTGCCGCCGAGTGGAAGCCTTTGCTTCTTTTTATGATCCTGATAGCTACAGGATTGCCTGAGATCATCTATCAATCAATCCTACTAATTAATCCATTTCGAACAGAGTGACCTCTCCAGCTCAAATTTTCCGGTCGCAAACAGTCCGACCGACCTCCGCCATCAATCGGCGATTTCCATTCATCCTCTCTCTCTCTCTCTCTCTCTCTCTCTCTCTCTCTCTCTCTCTCTCTCTCTCTCTCTCTCTCTCTCTCTGCTCCTGGGGTACTAACTAACCACAACCAAATAATTTCAATCATTCTCTGTTACGCGCACGCTAGACGACTTCCGGCTCAGCAGCTCCACGTAAGGTTTCCTGGGATTAGCGAAAAGCAGCCCTCTCCCAATATACGGAGCCATCATTTCAGTAATCGGGGGAACCAACGAATCACCGAGCGACTTTCAACTAGATTACGGAGGCTCGCCCCCCCCCCCCCCCCTCCCCCTCCCCCCCYCYCGMGGCCTGMCCMCSCACCCCMMYCAGCTTCCATTCACCAAACGCCGACTCCCTAATTAATTTACAGCGCACTACTCTCATTAACGGCGGGCCAATTCAACGGCAGCGCCAACTTAACGGCGGGCCAACTTAACGCCGGGCTCGAGTCGTGGTCCTCTCATCGTATCCAGGAATCCTTCCTACCTCCTCGACCAAGGAGCCTGACCACCCAATCCAATGTCCCCACCTGACCCCTTACTCCCTCCCTCCCTCCCTATCCTTACCCGACCCTACCACATGGCGCTACGTGTGCACCTCTCCTCAAGCGCACTTGTACGAATCAACACCCCTACCTCTTTGCGATCCACCGTGTATACGTACGACTCCACACGAGCAACGACCGCTCCACCGTGTGCACCTACACCACTCCAGCCCAGCGGCCGACAAGCGGACCCGTCGGCGACACCGAAAGCCCCGTGATCAACTAAAAGCGATACGCACCACAGTCACTCACTCTCTTGCCCCCATTCCTTCTTTTTTTTTTTTTTTTTACCAAAATCATTCCGTTCGTTCCTTCGTTTAGAGCGCATTGCGCACCGCCGATCGGGAAAATAAAAACGAAAAAAAAATCGACTTCACTACACTACTTAAATTCTGGTGTCCGGAAGTCCATGGCCGTCAGATGGGCCATCGTTCGTCGATGTAGAAGCGACTATGAAAGCCGACTGTCCTCTCACCCGTCGTCGACCCCCCCTGTACTCCATCTCCCACTCAACTGGAGTCACCTCCACCTCCCCCTCCCCCTCCCCCTCCGCGTTCTGGTGCACCAGGTGATCAAGCCGCCCTTTCTCTCTCTTCGTCCCTGCTCCTCCCTTACCCAGACTGACCAGATTCCCTCCTCCTCCTGCTACTACTGCCACGCCGCCGTAGCTGAACCAGCAATCAGCTCGCAGGCCTTGACCAGGGGCTAGGTCCCACTTACACGAATTAAGCGATATTGACCGTAGATAGCAGAGATCAACGGCTAGAATCTCTTAATCCGTGAAAGTGGGACCATGCCCCAGGTGGACGGCGCTGGTCGGCCCCTCCACACTTCGTCCGACAAGGACAACCTGACCAGATGGAATCCCATCGGATGCGTTGGCTGCCTGCCACGTGTCCTACCATCCACAGTCTGGTGACAAGTGACGCACAAGGACGAAGAACCACAAAATTGGGCCTCGCTCCACTACCCTCCACATGCACAAAAGAGAAAAACTATGGCGGTGTATCGTTCCATGTTCTCGCGCCGGATTCCGTCTCATTTTGCACATTTTCTATTTCTACGGTGTCCTCTCGAGACACCGGCACCGGATTCTCAAGATGGGAACAACCTTGACGTAATCTGGCCGCGGTCCAGGCCAGATACCACATGATAGACGACCTACCATCCCGACTCCTGACAGGCTTGCGATCAAGGATGCCAGTAACGACAGCGATGACGAGATGGATCGAAAATACGAAAAAGAGCCCGAAGTCCGAATGAGCAAACCCCGCCCCCGCCAAGAGTCCGAAGCCCGAAAATGGGCAAACCCCGCCCCCGCCAAGAGCCCGAAGCCCGATAATGGGCCAAACCCCGCCCCCGCCAAGACAAGACAAAGTAAAAGAAAAAGAATAAATGAAAAAGAAAACAGATATGCAGATCGGTACCGCTGCTTTTTGCTTTGTGTTTTTCCATCGGACCGCTAAGTCTTGCCCCCAACACAACGCACCCTCATTTTGGCTGCTCCGGGGCTAGGTCCCACTTACACGAATTAAGCGATATTGAGCCAAGATCAACGGCCAGATTCTCGTAATCCGTGCAAGTGGGACCTTGCCCCCGGGCCGCAATGATACCTTGTATGGATTCCTTACCAGGGTGCTTTGTGTTCGGGGGACGATTGGTTCTGACAAATCCAGAAAGATTCTGGGAATCCTGTGCCGTGGAGCGAGGCCCTATGATGCCCCAAGCTGTCTATGAGAAAAGCCTCGAGCCGAAGGTAGGCTGATAACCTCTCAATGGTTGTATTGATGGAAGGGGCGTCGTATAGCCCTGACAGACCCCCTCCCCTGTCTGGATTGTTTTATGTTTCAACTGGGGGATTACTGTGTTGCAATAATGACTTTTGATCAGGCTGTTCACTGTAAGAACCCCGCCTCATGGGAGACCTCGCTGCCACCCACAACTCCCCCCCTCCCAGATCACCCCTGCCTCTCCGCACCCCCCCCTCCTTCACAACCATTACCCTCCACCCCAGCCTCACCAATGCTGCCCCCTGATTGATCCTCCCAACTCCGCAGCGAGCAGGTTATCTATACCTACCATATTTGGCCTGGCGATGCATGACTTCAGGATACAGCGTAACTGAACAAACATCAGAACATCGGAACATCTGCATTGTCTGAGAGTACTACACAGGCAGTACAGAACAGCCAAGACAATACCACTGTGTACTGCGCACGGCGCGGAGGCGCAGCCCGGAGGGTGTGGGGTCTTGGAGCACATTTTGGAGACCCCACCGGCTGACCCTCCACCCCTCCCAAACGCCCCCCACTTTCCCGTTTCCCTCGGAGTCCACAGTTTTCTCGATTTCTCGAACTCGAACTTTGCCTGAAGAAGAAACCCCACCACCTGACCCTCCACCCCTCCCAAACACCCCCCACGTTCCCGTTTCCCTCTACACTTTCTCGGTTTCTCAAACTCAAACTTCACCTGAAGAAGAAACCCCTGGGCGCCATCCAAAAAGACCTCTGCATGACCTCTACAGGCTACCGCTGGTCGCTCGGTTTTTGCCTCTACTGCGACCACCTAGACAACCGGTCGGTTTTACGACAACGACCGCACCCTTCTGCTCCATATTCCCCCCCCCTCTACACCACTCTAAAACCCAAAAAGGTCGTCGACATTTCCCGATCGGGAAGCCCGCTGCGTGCCAAAAAATGCAACGGGGTATAGCGCAGCCTCCTGGATGCCAACAGCCGGAGAGCTGAGGGAGAAACATGGAGTCACAGTTAGCATATGGTCTGTAGTAAGAATACACCTTTGACATCACTATGCAACTATCACACAACTGACACAAATGATGCAGGTTTCCCCGCAGAACTGTGCCTGCAGCAGCATTGTATGATATGTCTCAGCTCCCCTGCCTCTCCAATCAGAATCTGTAACTGTCACACAACTGATACTACTGATGCATGATTGCCCGCAGAAATTGTAGCTACAGCAGCATTGTACAAATTCTACTGCCCTGTCAGGGCTATCAATACTGAAGGACTGAGTGCTTCCACGTCTAAGTGTCACAAACTGTGTTACAAACTCTGTTGCAAATCCTGTACAGGGACGCTGGACCCGATTGTCCAGCAGGTGCTGCCCCCCACCGATGGATTGGGGCCTCCAATGACACTACTAGGTGGGGATGCTAATATCACCCCCCCTAGTAGAGGTCACCGGTGTTTCTCCAAAAAAAAAACAAAAAAAAAAAAGGAGATAGTGGCTTGCAATTTGATATTAGATGAATGTATAACTCTGAGCTCTGATATAGTTTTATAGTAGCTGTCTTTTAGCTAAATGCTCACTTCTGTGCCCCAAGTTGATTTTTTGGAAAAGGCCGGATGGGCAATGGGACGCTGGACCCGGTTTCGAGCACGAGCCTAAACTGGGTAATTGGCCCAGTATTTCCAGGCTGAATTGTGAGGTCCCCGTCCTCGTCTCATTGATGGAATCAAATGTGAATGCCTATTCTTTATATATATAAAAAAAAGCCTTGAGTGAAATGCAGTGGCCTTCGATGCCGGTAGAGCAGCAGAGCATACTCACATTCATGCACAAGAAGCATGCACAAGGACTTCCTTCTATGTATCTGACTTTCTTCAATGCATCTGAATCTGACCGCTATTACAGCCCCGCATAGAAGTCCAAGAAGTCCTGGTGTGCATATGGCTGATCCAAGGATGACGTCATTCTTCCCTTGAGAATGACAACCATTGTCTATAAACCGACTGGCAACGATTGTACGTACAAACCGACTGCCGGCAAACTACTTCTGTAAATGTAGGGAGACGCATTTCCCTTTTCTTTTTTCTTTTTTTAATGAGGCGATGGTGCTAGGTGAATTCAGAATGGTAGTATTTTACTCATCTGCTTCCAGTGGAGTTTGAACTTGGTGCGCATTTTCTTCTTCTTTTTTTCTTTTTTTTTTCTCACTTCTCCTTCTGTTCGCCGGGAGCTGCACGCGTGGGAACCGGGCCCAAAGTCCCTTACAAAGAATATTTGAGGCCAGGGTCCTCCCAGTCTACCCCAAAGGAATAAGTACGGAGAGCAATACTCGGCTTAGCTTTCACAGAGATGAGCAAATAACAGTAAAGAATATTGGAAGTTGTTGTCCACCTGCTGGTGGGTGCAGCTCCGGTGGCTGCTACGGGGAACCCGTAATACTATAATGACAATAAAAAAAAGGGCTGAATGGCCGTCCTGTCCAGATTCGACAGGTGATTGAATTGGTTGGGTTAGCCTTTTTCTTTGTTAAGTTGTTGTAGCAGTGATGTTGGTTCCTGGCAATCGTATACTGGGGGTGCTGTGAGAAGTTCATTGAACCTTATCATTTAGAGGAAGGAGAAGTCGTAACAAGGTTTCCGTAGGTGAACCTGCGGAAGGATAATTGACACGTGAATGGCCGATCTTCGGGGTGTTGGACGCTGGCTTGCTCGCCCTTTCGCCGCCCTTTGCCCCCCATCCTCC
>BFEA01000067.1:3154609-3171992 GCA_003427395.1 Chara braunii
CTCTCTCTCTCTTTTCCCCCCCCTTCTCTCTCTCTTTTCCTCCTCTCTCCCTCTCTTTCGTTTGCGCTCTCCTTCTATTGATTTTTTTCTCTCTCTCTCCCCTCTCTCTCGTCTTTTTTATTCTTTCTCGTCTTCGGATTGGATTGTATCCGGGTGTCTCATGCTATAATACTGTCCTCCGTGGGAATGTTCTGGAGCCACCTTTTCGGAATAGATCGCTCTCTCAGTCGCTGATAGTAGTGATAATGGTGGAAGTTGGAGGTACGATGGTGTAGGTTTGGGTTGTATAGCTGCCCTTCATAAGGTGGAGTGGGGTCGAAGAGGGTCATTGCCAAGTGTGAGACAGTTTCGCGACTTTATGATTGTCCCTGTGCTTTTATCATAGCTTGGCGGTGGAATTTTTACAACGTTCTGTGATTGATTCCATTGGTTCGTTGCATTGAGTGATTCGTGACTCTTCCAATTACAGTTCCGCCTCGTGCATTTGTCGGCTGAATGATCTTGTAATTTCCGGATTGATCGTTATAATTTCGACTCTTTTCCTCTCTCTCTCTCTCTCTCTCTCTCTCTCTCTCTCTCTCTCTCTCTCTCTCTCTCTCTCTTGTTCCTTTTTTTTCCCTCCCCCTTTCTTGCTCCTTTTGCCTCTCTCTCTTCTCTCTTCCTTGGGTTCGGCCTCGGAAACACTGCTTTTGAGCGTCCTGGACGCCCCTCTGTTTTTACCCCAACTAAAGAATATTGGTGATCTTTTTCCTCGCAACCTTTCCAGGCTGTTGCAATCAGAGAGTCAATGAGCTGTCTGTTTTTAATCGACTTTTTGTATTCTCGAATAAAGCATCTTAAATTCTCAGGATGTGCACTAAGCTGCCTCGCTGTATATAGTCGCCATACCGTATGTCGCAGCTCGCCACGCCTTTTTTGGTGTGGGGGTTTAGTATCAATACTACACACTCATTGGACACCTGCGTCCGCCCGTTTGCCAATCGGGTGGTGAACTCCACCCGGTCGAGATGTGTACGGTGGTATGGGGAGTTATACTTCAGTGCAGTTTTGGTGTTGCATAGAGAAATGAATGCTACAGAGGATTCTTTTCGATTTAAAAACTGCTTTGCTCTTTTGATTTTTCACTCGTTGCTGTGGTTTGCTATGTGGCAGAGGCCTATTTTTTCACCAAATGGTTGGTATCATGAGCTCGTCCAAGGGGAGCAGGCATGGATTGGGCAATTTGATCCTCTGTCGCGCCCAGCTCAAGCTCTGATTTCGTTGGCGCACCCTAGGGTGCTGGAGTTCGTTAAGATGAACTCTCTTCATGTTCCCTACCCCTACCCCCCTCTCATCTCTGTCTTATCTTTCAATGATTGGGCGGACATCATATGGGCCTCCACGTATGATAGGGAGTCTTTCCCGCAAATGACTAAAGCGTACGTGTTAGCAGCTCTTGACATGAAGGAGGACGACCGGTTAGTTGACGCTTCGATTAGGGACGAGATCATGATGAAGGAGAAAGTCTTCATTGATCTGTGGAATGCCACCTCCGAATTCCACTCTGACCTTGTCCACCCTGCCGCATTGGATCCTGCTGCGTCTGAACCTGAATCGGATGATGATCTCCTCCTCACGGAAGAGGAGAGAGCCTTCCATGAAAAATTCCTCGCTGATTCTGGCGCCCAGTTGGCTGTTGGCTTGGCAAAGGAGAAGACCAAGGACGTCAACAAGTTCCTTAGGAATGCTTTCCTTCCTATTGCACCGCATAGATGGATAGAGTCGGAGGCTAGGGCGCTCAAAGACAAGATCTGGGACTTTGATACGTTCAATCATTTAGCTCCGATTACCGTTAATGCTTACGGACTCCTCGCGTCTCTCACCCCAGAGGAATGGGAAACCTGCCATGAGAGGGCTCTGGATGAGAATTCTAAGCTGATCAAGGGCCCGTACCCTAGAACTGCGGAGGCTATAAAGCTTCCCACTGTCGGATTGTTTGATCCATTGAAGTGTGCGATCTCTCCCACTTCTCTTGCGATTAGGGGGTTCTATGCAGCAAAGGGTCAGCCTGCCCTGGTCGAATTGAAAAGGATCTGGAACGTAGGCAGGCCTTACCTTAAGTGTCGTTGTCTTGAATCTGGATTACCAGATTGCAAGTCCAATATTACCTGGTTTGATCATGTGTTGTGGTACTTGCTTGCTAATCCTGATTTTCTCTTCCCAGCGGCCCCAACCCTCCGAGCAAAGATGAGGGCAATGAGGACCCTCCTGAAGAAATCATGGAGGGCCCCGGTCCTGGCCAGCGTGGTTTTCTCGGACATGCGGAACATCATGGTCAAAATGGCGCATTCAGTAGTGCAGAATCCTGCCAGAAGGCAGGAGAAGATCCTTGACGATGGGGTCTTGATGATGAGAAAGTTTCCCAGGAAGATGGCTTCCCTGATTCTCCCGGACAGGTACCTCAAGAGTACATCAAAGCGCAAGAAGCAGGAGAACCGCAGGAATCCGCAACCCAAAAGGCAGGCGAACACGCTTCTATCGTATTATGTTAGGCCGCGCGCTGAACCAGAGGACGAACGGCAAACAGGCGGATTGGACCAGCATGCTGCGTCTGCCACCCCTCAAGGTTCTGCTCTTTCTTTTCAGTTGGACGCAGTAAATTCGGCTTCTAGCAAGCAGCTGCAGTGGAGCGGCCGGACTGGCGCAGCGGCTAGGAGCCTGTTCCTCCCTTAGGACTGACGTTTTTTTTGCTCTCTGTGCCATAGGTTTGATGATGTACAGCTAATAAGTGGCTAGCTTTCCCCTCTTATGTCCCCTTCGCTTCTAATTTGGAGTTTTGTATATACAGGGGGAATCCAAGGACGCCGGTGGCATTGTTCGTGGAGAGGATGGCAGGAATAAGTGGCTGCCTGCTCCCAAGCAGAGAGCTGAGCTGTATGTCCACACTAAGTACGAGAACAGGGCTATGGAAGCTGTGGGGTTCAGGGCCATTGTAGAGAGAGCCTTTGAGGAGTTCTTCTCTCCTGCCGCAGTTATCCTCTTGGCAACTGTGGTGATTGGTTGGACCTATTATGAATCATTGGATACGTTGGTTTACAGGCCTTCCTTTGTGTTCAAGGATTTTATTCTGAACGAGTGGTTGGATTTTTGCAGTCGTACTGCCAGTTGCCCATGCAACTTGGCCAGATTTCAGCCTTTTCACTCTCCCGGGACAAGGGATATGTCGCAACCCTTCGTTGAACCTTCGTCACATGTCCTCACCCTTGATCCCTCGATAGCACAGCATAAGCATGTTTCTTACCTGCTGTCCCAAGGCTTGAATCATATTCCCCCTCGTCCTCGCTCGATCTCTCGAGCGCATATGCGTGACAAAACATTCATCCCTTCTGCTGCTGAAAAACTAGCCACGGCGTTTGTCAGGAGTAATGTTAAACGAGAGATTGCCTCCCTTGGCCTCAGAAAGCACTCTGACCCCCCCTATCTACTTGGTTCCCACTTGGTTAGATTGGAAATTAACTTTCTCACGAAGAATTTGTTTATCTCAGGAACGGATAAAGCGGCTAACTCCCCTTCCTTTACCTGTATCCACCTTGTGAGGAAACTTGCGTTGGATCGCCTCTCGGGAAGTGATTTTGTGAAAACTGATTTTGCCATGGACGAAATCATGGAGGAAGCCCTGGAATCACTTTCGCAGATTTCTCCCTCCATTCACCGTGGCCCAACGAAGCTCCCTTACATAATGGCTTTATATAAGCATCACAAAAGGTCTTTCAGGTGGCTTACCAATGCTGCAAACACCTTTCTCACCCCGGTGGCTTCCCTCTGTGATGACATTATTAAAGCCCTTATTCCTTTAGTAAAATCCTCCTGCAATGATGTAACTGAGCCAGACCAGGCTTGGGGTCGGGTCAATGAAATCCAGGTGTCCCATATGAAAAAAAAAAAAAAAAAAAGCATATGTAATGTTACCACGCGGCCACGCCAAATGTTTGGAGGCGTCTCGGGGAACCCACGAAGGACGTGTATGCGTTTGGCCGAACGCAGCAGCTGAATTATGTAGAGTCTAGAATCTAGATCCCACAAAAGTAAGAAGTGCAAAATGGCAAAGAGAAATGAATAGCAGTAATTATGATGAAATTCGATAAAGCCCAAATGGCAAAATGGCCAAAATGGCCAAGAGTCTAGATCCCACTATGTAGTGTCTGGATCCCGCTATGTAGAGTCTGATTGCCACTATGTAGAGTCTGGATCCCACAAAAGTCAAAAGGGCAAAATGGCAAAGAGAAATGAATAGCAGTCATTATGATGAAATTCGATAAAGCCATTTACCACCACCCACCTCCCACTGAAGATAATTTTTTTACTATCTCCAATTTTTTTTTACCATCTCCGCAAAGATTTTCTGCAACATTCCACTGACTGGCCCCAGGTGAGTCATAGTTAGTCTATTCATCTGAATCCATCAGGATTCGAACTTGGGTCTGTTTAGGAAAGGTTCATGGGTTTACCATTCCGTCCAATTGGCTTGGTTGTATTATTATTGGTGTATCTAGACTCAAAAGTTGCGCAAATACAGCTGTAATGACGATATGTTGTATTCGGGCGAAGGCAGTAGATCCCGCCAACAGGCAGAGTGGCAATCGGTCAGGCTAAAGTGCCAACCCTACAACCATCAGCGACGGGGGTTCGTGCCTCTGGCCTAGTAAACTACCGTCTTCACCCGGATACAATGAACGCCGTACGGTCATTATTGATGTGTCTAGACTCAAAGTTGCCCCCAAATACAGCTATGACAACCGCAGGTTGTATTCGGGTGCAGGTGGTAGGATACTACATCACATCTCCCCAGCCCGCCCTTCCCCTTAACCGCCCCCCTCATCCTCTTTCCCCACACCCAACTAGAAAAAGCAACGATAACATTCTTGAGAAAAAGAGCGTACAACAGCATAAAATACTCACTTTCATGCGCCAGCGGCCTAGCTCAGTTGGTTTCACACGCAAGTGGCATTCGGGAGGTCGTGGGTTCAATTCCCCACGGCTGCCTGCAGCATTGCTTGGTGCTCACCAGCTGAGATAGTTGGCTTGCCTCCCTGGTTGGTCTTGGTAGGGTCCTCGGTTCTCCTAGAGGCCTTCGCCCCTGTGCCACTCCTCCGTGGGGGCTACCTTCTTCTCCCGAGTACAACGTATGGTCATTATAGCTGTATGTGAGGCATCTTTCAGTCT
This sequence comes from Chara braunii, assembly GCA_003427395.1. NCBI lineage: Eukaryota > Viridiplantae > Streptophyta > Charophyceae > Charales > Characeae > Chara > Chara braunii. The sequence continues at coordinate 3,159,812 of BFEA01000067.1, forward strand.
AGATACAGCTATAATGACGGTATGTTGTATTCGGGGAAAGAAGGTAATTCCTAGGCTTGGTAGATTTCATTTACTCCCTGTAGATTTTTCGGTTGGCCCTTCCTTGTGTGCTTTTAGTCATATAGGTAGTGTAGGGTTTTTTTTTTTTTTTTTTTTTTTTAGTGTAAGTCATACAGTTATACTTGAGAGAAAAGTATAGCTCAGTTTTTAATAGAATACTGGAAAGATTCCCGGCCTCCTTTCTGTTGTGACAATGAACTGCTTTTTTGTCAAATAAAAAAAAAAAGAAAAAAAAAGGAATACTCACTTTCATCGTCAACACTGCCACTGCGCGTCGCCAACGAGTAATTGGCCACAATATCACTGTTGATTGCAATCGCCCACCGCATAGATCCGCCTGCGTCAATGAAGACATGCATTGGCTCATCGTCCCTCCTAACACTGCTGCTGCGGCTACTACCACCATTTGGAACTAGCTCGAGCTTCGGCGCCCTTAGAGTGCTGTCGTCAAAAGGCTGGGCACGGTAGTCCGTTCCCTTTGTGCATGCGTAAGTGACATTGAAGTGCACAAAATCAATCAGCATGTCCTTCTTGCAAGACAGACCTTCCACATTCATCGTCTTCACCTCTTCGTCCAGAGCGCCTGGGGTGAGTGAAAAAAATGTCACGAACCCAGCTGACCTATCAGCATCGAAGTAATGCATAACCTGCACCCAAAGTTTTCCCAAGTTCAAAACAAAGACCGATTACTAATTAGCAGATTATATATAGAGATTATAGAGAATCTCCATAAATATTGATAGATGTCTTTATTTATTTTTTTTCTTTATTTTCATTATCATAAAAAAGCTCGAATGACCCCGAGAGCGCAAGGGGTCAGGAAAAAAACAGTAACAACACGCCTCGCTCCACTGGACAAAAAATTCTAAATGTACCTTGATATCTCTTTGGTCCCAATACATTCCAAACTTTCGATCTGTCCGAACATATCGGTACAAAGAACTGTCCAGATACATGTTGAATGTCGAGGAGTCGAGCGAGGCCGAAGACGACTGGAAAGAGAGGTTGCAGAGGAAGGCGACACACTATGACGGCAGGAAGACGGGAGAAAAACAAACAAACAAAAAAAACAGAAAAAGGTGGCAAGACGAGACTCCAAAAAAAAGAAGATGACACACTACAACTGCACGAAGACGGGAGAAAAAAAAAACAAAAAAAAAACAGAAAAAGGCGGCAAGATGAGACTCCAAAAAAAAGACGACGACACAAGGCGAAGGGTACAGTTGACCCCACTTAGTTGGACCATCTAGCTGAATGTCACACACAAACATAACTTTTGCTAAACAGAGGCCAAGAGTCCCACTAGATGGTGTTCTTCATTTCTGGCCATGGATCTGTGTATTCCCGCCACAATCGGCGGTCAAGAATGAAGAACACACGCCAGTCGGACCTGACCCCAGATCACGAGTTCGGATGCTGACGGCGGGAATCACATCGACGTATCGTCATAGAGAACTGGCTCGGTGAACCGTAGGCAGAGAGGGAGAAGAGGACAGCAAAGGAGGGGATGTGACGGACTGTTTCGTCAGACAGAACTGCCCAGTCAACCAGAGGCAGAGGGGGAGAAAAGGGAGGGGGAGAAAAGGGCAACAAGCGAGGGGCTACGGACTGCTTTGTCAGAAGTTCCGCGACTTGTCAGAATGACAGACTTCTTTGTCAGAATTTCCACGACTCGTCAGAAGGCAGGGGCTACCCCCCTTAAAAAGAAGGGGCTCATGAGTTGGACTCCTGACGACTCAAATGCATAATAATGTCGGTGGCTACAGCGCTTAACCACCAGTACACCCACGTCCGGAGGTGCTCCACTGCGCGCGGCAAGCATTGCCGAACCGCCAGCAGCGCACTTCGTTTCTTTTTGGGCTGCCGCCGCCGGCCATTGTGGTCCAGTAGGCCTGAGGGGCAAAATTTTTGGAGCAGGCGATGGAACATTTTCTGCAAAGGCTGGGGCCGTGTACTGGCGATTTGAAAAAAAGGTGGATCATGAGTTGGAATACAAACGGAATCACATTTCTAGCATTTCATAGTATGCATACAATATAACGTCATGAGCTAACGGCCTTGTCGCCACGCCCCTCACCCCACCCCCCCACAAAAAGGATGATCAGTGATCAGCCGAAATACGAAGTTAATCACCACTACCTCCTGAAAGATCAGGCCAAAACCTGTAGACAGAGAGAAAACACCTGTGGCTGTTAGATCGTCAATCCAACGGGCCAATTGAAATGGCTGGGCCTCCTGGTAGACAGGGCAGGAGTAAAGTGCAAGTGAATAGACCCGCCGCCTCCTGAAAAGTTGTGCCGAAGCGGCCAAACCCTTCAGACAGAGATAAAAGAGAAAAAAGAAAAGTGGTCATCGGGTCGTCAATGATCAATCCAACAGACCAGCTCCTGGTCGCCAGGGCAGCGGTAGAAGATGCTGGACATGACTATAATAACTTTTTTTGTTTGAAAGAATTGCGATGCTAATCTTCTCTGTATAATAACTAAAAACTCAATGTCGAATAGCTGCAGGGCATGACTATAATAACTATATAGACTCAAATTCACTCAATGTCGAAGTCGATAGCGATCCCCCATCGAAGATAATGAACATGAAATTGCAGAACTTGACGATAGCCAGATCACCAGTCTGGGGTTGACAGTGTGGCCATGAAATTGTACGTACATTTACTTTGCGGGTGAGCGTATCCGATAATGGAGGAAGAATCTGCTGGTGCACTGTGAAGAAGGATGTGGCCATTATGAACAAAGAGAACCCAATCAACCACAGTGTAGCACCTGCACATATGAGCAGAAAATTCACAAACAAACGAGTGTCAATTACGGAGGTTCTAGTACACTGCGCTCCACACGTGCAAGAGGTGGATAACATTATGTCCTTGAAAGAATTGTCAGCTCAGTTCAAAGGTCAAACACTAGAAAGAATGACAGAACAGGGGTCTGTCATTCTTTCTAGTGTTCAAAGGACAACCTATGGATGTACTGGAAGAGACGTTAAAATGCCAACTGGTTGCTGAGGGAGGGAGGGAGGTAAGAGAATAAGGAAGGAAAAAAGGAAGGAAGAAAGGAAGAAGAAGAAGAAGAAGCAGAAGCAGAAGAAGAAGAAGAAGAAGAAGAAGAAGAAGAAGAAGAAGAAGAAGAAGACGATGATGACGACGACGAAGAAGAAGACAGGTGTCTTATGGTTCTTGATGACAAGAAGCGGGAGGAAGATACTTTGCTTCTACTCTCCCTCGACCTCCTTTATGGAGGGTTACACTTTTGCGGCTTTTCCCCTATTCTCCCTCTCTCCCTCAGTCCCTTCCAACAGATAGGTAGAACTTCCGTTGGTCTGACCTTACAAGTCACCACAATGCTGACTGTTTGAGGAAACAATGTTCTGTAATTTTTGTCTACAACAAGAAATAGTACAATAAGGATCTGCACAGCTGGCTTGGGGTGGAATAGTATGGTACACATAGAGAATTACAGACCACAAGGAAAGAAGCTCAAATCCCAAGCAGTAGCAAGGTCACTACATGGTACCTACCACACTCCCTAGAGGCTGTTCCTGTGCTGGCTCTTCCTGAATAAGCAGGTAGAGGGTGGTTCTGAAGGTGCAAGTAAGGGCCACAGCCCCCTGAGGCAATGTTTGTACTATGAGATACCATGACCCCACCAGGCATTTTCACAAGGAGGAGGAATGACTGTAGGTAGCAATGGTGGAAGGGGCAGCAGCAACGGCAGCAGCAGATATGCAGGAGGAGGGGAAGGATGGGGAGGAGGGGTTGGTGGCAGAGGAGGAAAAAAAAGTTGTAGGTTTTCACAGTGGGTTATGTCACCATTCTGAAAACTGTCAGCCCTGATCCTCTTGGAGACATCAAGACATTCATAATAATCATATATTGATATGATGTAATTAAGGGGGGGGGGGGGAAAGATATGATGTTGGATGGTATGGTATTCTTGCGATGATTCGATAAAGATTCAAAGTTTCAAACTCATTATCTATTTGTGAGCAATTTTCTGTGTGTGTGTGTGTGTGTGTGTGTGTGTGTGTGTGCACTATTGCGAGGTGCATGGCCTTGGTAAGGCCTACTGGGCCCTGTTATCAGCAATGCCGGCCTCCCAAAGTGAAGGCAGACCCGACCAAGGCCGAGAGGCCTATTTTTGGCTACCACGCAACTGGGGAAATTCAGGCAGTTGCGCAGTGCCAGTTGGTTGAGAGCGCCCAGGCCCTGGCTGCCTTTTTCGTATGTAACTGAGGCAGGCCCTGGGCCCGATACGCAACATGGACCGAACACAGGCTGCGGGCAGTTGAACACGGGTAACCGCCATAGGCCCTGGGCCTGATTCGTTTGGACTGGAGCTCAGCCACTTGGGGCCTACCGGAAGCTTCTGGGCAGGGGCCCAGTGCAGCCAGACCGCACGCAACAGGCAGGCCACTTCCATATAGGAAAGTGCCTGCCCCCGCATTTGGCATTCGGGCACTGGCTGCATGCTGCGCAAGCGCTGCTGCGCTAATCGCTGGCCAGCGCCCACACACTCAAGGGCGAGCAGGAAGAGCAGGCAGCCATACTTTTTACCTCCTGCGGCACGAGCACGGCACCAATGTCATATTGACTGGCATCCGTGGTCACAACGAAAGGCTTGTCAGGATCGGGCAGTTTCAAGACCTCATGGTGAGTAAGGGCATGCTTCAAATGTTTGAAAGCAGCCTCACACCTGTTTGTCCACTCCCATGGGGTGTCAAGGCGGGTTAGGTTCGTCAAAGGGGCAGCCACTGTACTATAGTTCTTCACAAAATTAGTAGTCGGTCATCCCTAAGAAGGACCTCATCTCAGTCACAGACTGAGGACGCGGCCAGTCACGAATGCTGGCCACCTTCGCGTCATCGGGCTTCAATCCCTCTGCGGAAATCTCATGACCCAGATACAAGATCCGGGTGCGGCCAAACTCGCACTTCTCCTGGTTAATCTTGAACTGGTGCTGTCTGAGGAGACTAAGGACTTTGTCTAAGTGGGCTACATGCTCCTCGACAGTCCTACTAAAGATAAGTATGTCATCGAGGCACACGATGACGAACTTGTCCAAGTAGTTATGGAAAATCCGGTTTATCGCGTGCTGAAAGGTGCCAGGAGCATTGCAAAGGCCGAAAGGCATCACCACAAACTCGTACAGAGCGTACCTGGTCTGAAAAGTGGTTTTGTGTTGATCCTCGGGCCGTATTGCAATCTGATGGTACCCGGACTTCAGATCTATCTTACTGAAGTACCGGCACCCTTGCACTCGGTCCAACAAGTCATTGATGCGCGGTAGGGGCTCTGCGTTCTTTACTGTGATGGCATTAAGGCCCCTATAGTCAATGCACATCCTCAAGGTTTCCCCCTTCTTTGGCACGAATAGGACAGAAGATCCGTAAGGGGAAGCGCTCGGTCGGATCCAGCCCTTCTCTATGAGTTCCTTGAGTTGTCGGCGAAGCTCATCAAGCTCCGCTGGAGACATCCGATAGATCCTACCCTTCGGAATACTAGATCCTGGTATAATCTCTATTGCGTTGACAACCTCCCTCTCAACAACCCCTTTCGGCTCTTCGAATAGATCAGGGTACCTAGCGACCACTCACTCTATCTCTGGAGGTACTTGCACCGGCTCACCCTCTGCAGAGACGTAAACTAAGTACATACCCTTCTCCGGATTTTGCTTATAATAGTTATAGAACGCGGCCGCACACATGCATCCGTAGGACTCAATCAGACTACTAGCTTTAAACTTACGTAATCTGGCGGTCCCCCCTTCGGGCAAAGTGTGTTTGACCACTTTTCGGTCCGAGTCAAACTGGGGGTGTGCAACCGAAAGATAGTACATACCCAATAGGATATCCATTGCGAGATCGTCGCTGACTAGGAACGATGCTCGATGTCTCCGATCCCCTCCCGCGTATGGGAAAAGACACTCAATGTCTTTAATGTAGTCAGTGACTACCATGCGCTGTTTGTTGGCACAGGTCGACTCCACAGGTCGACTCAGGCACTGCACTTACCCGTGTAAGTGCAGCCTCTCAACGCACGCGCGACTAATAAAGTTTTGCGTCGAGCAAGTGTCATAATAGGCCCCGGCCTTGCAGTCGCCGATAACTACCTCGTCGACGAACAACTCACCCTTAGGGGCTTTGGCCACGGCCGTCCATGAAGCTAGTGGGTCTGATTTAGACCACTCCTCCTCTAGCTCCTCTAAGGACTCGAACACGTTCATCGAACAGAGGATCGATGGGTCTGAATGTGTTTGCGGGACGACAACGAAGTCAGTAGCTTGGGCCATTTCTTGAGATGGTGAGGGTGTGTCCACCGCCTCGACCCTAGCAGGAACAACTACCATTCCTACTGGCCCCACGTGTTTCCCGAAGCAGTGCCAAAACTGCTGGCAACATTGCTACCCTGGGAAGCGGATGATCCCGTCGCCTACCCCATTGTAGGCGGGATCGTTTTCGTCACCTTTTTGTTTCGGCACTTGAATTGGTTATGGCCATATTGGCCACAACGGATACAAGTCTGCCGGGTGTGCCGGTCTCTCCACACGTCCTCTGTGAGACCCGCTTTCTCCCATGGTGGAGCGTTGGGGTCTACTTGACTCCTTGACCGAAAGCCTCCACGGCGTCTACCGATCGCCTTACCTTCCTGGACTGAGGCAGCGACTTCTCTACCCACTGAAGCCTCTACGCTGCCCGCCTTTGAACCTACTCCCTCCTGGAAGTCATCATCTAATTCGATGGTGGAACCATCATTATCAACGAACATAATGCGACCCTTCGCCTTCCAGTTGGGAGGCACTGCCTTCTTCCGTGGGTTGGTGCCCATGCCCTATCTTTGCTTCTAGGTCTAGGGCCTTCTTGCTAAACGAGAGGAAGTTGTGCATGGTGATCTGGGCCTCACCTGCCAACTGATTCCTGAGTGGCATGGGAAGACCTCTCAGGTAAGTGGTAAGCAAGACTTGGGGTTCATAACGCGGGCCTCCTGAGGATCATGGCACCTTTCCTCCACCAGCATAAGGAAGTTATTCAATCTGGTTGGTTGTCCAAGCGCGGAAGTCATGACCGTACCCCTGTAGTTGCACTAGCCCACTTAACCATCTTGCTGCACTCCCCTCCAGGTAGAAGGCAGCCACAAGCACTTCCTCGTGCGGCAAGGTCAACTTGCACGTCACGTAGACTGGCACTGACCTCAACCTGAGAAGGGTTTAGGCGAGGCGATGGCAGTCTTTGGAACCCACTGGCCTTGTCCCGGTAGCTGCACCACTCCGGGCTGTGGACCCTGGGGTGCAGGCTGCTGCACTACCTACTGTTGGGGCTGTGTGCCCTGCGGCTGTGCTGGCTGCGAGACAGCAGGCTGCCCAGTTACGGCAGTCTGTAACGGAGGTTGGGAATACACCGTCTCTACAAGAATCTGTACACTAGGACCTGCGGAGAACCCGCCTGTCAAAGGCATACTTAATAGGGAAGCGGCCTGTACCGATGCTGGAGGAACTACAAATGAGGATACTCCAGTCACGTGTGGGACAAAAGGAGGAGGCTGTACCACAGGCCAGGCACCCGGCCCTGATGGTGATGGTGCTACCTGAACTCGCCCGGCTAGCACGACCAGGCTCTGCTGAATGTCCTGCAAGAGCGACGTGTCGTAATCCTGCATCTCTACTACATCTAGCAGGACTGCCCTCACGGTCCTCACATCATCATCCACATCAGTCAGGTTCATCTCCTCTAACTCCCTAATGTCCGCTTGCCTCCGCTGCATCCTAGATCTTCTCCTGATTATTCTTTCTTTCTCTGCCTGTATCTCATCTAAAGCCTTCTGTAGCTGTGCCTCTTGAGCACTTGCTCTCTGTATGGCGACCTCCTTGGGCGTCAACACTAACTGCTGGCTTGCCATAACGCCAGCGGACTGACTCAGGGTCTGTGCGACTGTCGCCCCTACAGTCCCTGAACTATTAGCGTGGGAGCTTTGCTGCGCAGCTTTGGCCATGGCTGCTGAAGTAGCAGCTTCGCTTGCGAATGCCCTGCTTGCCTCTGTGGCCCTAGCTCTCCGCTGCTGCTGCTGTGTCTCCCTAAGCTGGCGGAACAGAAGTCTGTCACCCTTGGGTCCTAATGCCACGTGGGCCAACGCGCGCCTTGCCGATCACAGGATCCTATCATCCGTGTTAGTGTTCTCCCTGTCACTCATAAGCTACACCACTGCACACAATCTGCACTAGGTCACACTCGATGCCTACCGCAGCATAGAGCACAGACCGATTTAAAATATAATTAATCGGTGGCATGTCAGAGTTTACACATTCGGGTCCAACAGGTAAGCCCAGATTCCTACAAACGAAACTATATTTACTTGACTAGTACGCAAACAGAAAGCAGATGAGGAGAAGCTGTTCTACCTATGCTGTCTGTCAGATGTCAATGGTTGAAAGCCTGTAACATCTAACTAATCAAAATAAAAATAGTATCATTTGCATGGCTGTTTGCAGATTGGAATCTTTCCCGAACTGATCACCTCAAAACTACCCCCCCCTCAATTCTTCTTGAGTGTCACTTGACGTCAGCATCCCTGAGCAATCCAGATAGTGTGCGTGTCTAAAGGTGTGCACACAGCGCTGATCAAGAGGCGTTTAAGGACGGCCCCTGAAGTCCTCAGGAATTATTTAACGTCGCAAACAGGACGACGATCACAGCCAATGGAAGGTACTCCGCCGGTATTTATTTAAAGACGTTCGGTGCTAGTCTCCCCTGTAGGGCTGGCCTACCCTTCATAACCCATCTATCAGCGCAACAGGCAGACAAAGGACAAAGCAGCGACGTATGCGTGCTCTACTCCTGGTGGGTTGGCATGGTGACCGCGAGCCAGTGCTTCGTCCAGGGCCCTTCAGATAGCTTCGCCCTCTCCTTCCAGATGCTCCACGTGGACAATGCTGACTCTCAAGGTTGAGTGCACTCGACTCCTCACATTAGAGGACTCTCAAGACAGGACACACATCCGGGGAAAAGTTAAGGCCGGTAGAGTACATGTCCAAAAAGATGCCCTCTCAGAAGTTGGCCAAGTTCACCTATGAGAAGGAACTCTACGCGATCTTCAAAGCGTTGACTCACTGGACGCATTACCTCCTTGGTCGCTTCTTCTACGTCAGGACTGATCATCAGACTCTGAGGTGGATGAAAACTCAACCGGTACTCTCCGATGCTTTGAAGCGATGGATTGAAGTCATAGAGCAATATGACTACGAACACCAGTACATCAAGGGGGAGTACAACAAGGTTGCTGATGCGCTGTTGTGTAGGCTAGACTTCCAGGGTGCGCTGATCACTAAGTTTCGGTTTGTGAACGATGTTACTCAATCCTTCGTGGAAGCCTATCGTGAGGATCCGTTCATGTCAGAGATCATACGCAAACTCGAGGTGAAGGATAAAGTGACTTTGGACGAGTTTGAGTTGATCAATGGCCTGCTATTCCTTGAGAAGGGTGGGAATAAACGTTTGTGTGTACCCAATAGAGAGTCTTTGCGTAGTTTCTTTCTAGGAGGATGTCACGACGCCACCAGACATTTTGGGTATAAGAAAACTGCAGCTAATCTGCTGCAGTGATTCTGGTGGCCCACAATGATGAGAGACGCCAAGCTATACGTGAAGACTTGTCAGGTATGTCAGAGGGACAAGCCACATATGCAGGCCCCCCTTGGACTTCTCAAGCCCCTTCCGATATCGGAAAGGCCCGGTGAGAGCCTGTCCATGGACTTCATGGACACGCTGGTCACCAGCAAGAGTGGAATGCGAGATGTCTATGTCATTGTGGATAGGTTTAGCAAGTATGCTAGGTTAGTCGCCATGCCTGCAACAGCCAAGACCGAGTACGCCATTAAGCTGTTCAAAGAAAACTGGGTCAGGGATTCTGGTTTGCCAAAGTCCATAATTAGTGACCGGGATGTGCGATTTACCAGTGAACTGTGGAAGGCCGCAGTTGCAGAACATGGAACACAACTGCAGATGACCTCTGGGAACCACCCAGAGGCAAACGGGCAAGCAGAGCAGCTGAACCGCGCTGTTCAACACCTGCTGAGGCATTACATCAAGCCCAATCAGGTGGACTGGGATGAGAAACTTGCTCTCATCGCCAGTCTGTATAACAACGTCGTGCACAGTGCAACAGGGGTGAGCCCCAACAGCCTGCCACTGACTTTCAAACCTAGACTGCCCTTAGATTTTCTACGACCTGAAAATCAGCCTTCTGCTGCACCAGGCACCTTAGAATTCACTTATCGATATGAGCGCCTGATGCAGCAAGCTGTTGAACAAATGCACAAGGCACAGGCGCCGATGATAGAGTCTGAAAACAGGCACCGCCACCCATCTACATTTCAGGTAGGGGACAGAGTCTGGGTCAAGTCCTCAGAACTGGGACAGGAGCACGGGATCTCCCGCAAGCTCATGTCACAGTACTTTGGACCATGGGAGGTTCTAGATGTTGTCGGGGATGATCCGGACGGACTGTCATATGTAATTCAGATCCCTGGTCACCTACACACTTACCCTGTCTTTCAAGCCTCCAAGCTTGCACCTTTCAAGGAAACTGACCAGTTTCCTCCTCGTCGCTCAATGCTGCCCCCAACCATGCACGGAGAGGTTGACATCGACGACATTATAGACTACAGGGAAATGCCAGTTCCAAGACCGACAGGCAGCGGACGTCCTCCGAAGCCGAAGCTGCAGTATCATGTTCGGTTCAGACATCACACTGATCCAAAGGAGGATAGATGGTTTACACGGGAGGAACTGATGCAGACCGCTCCACAGGTTGTCGCCCACTACGAGAAGTTGCTGCAGAAAGGAAAGCGCCAGATTGAATGAGCTTCTCAGAGGACTAGCGAAGTATGGAGGAGGGAATGTGAGGCGCATGGCCTCCGTAAGGCCTACTGGGCCCTGTTATCAGCAATGTCAGCCGCCCTAAGTGAAGGCAGGCCCGACCAAGGCTGAGAGGCCTATTTTCGGCTACCACGCAACTGAGGAAATTCAGGCAGTTGTGCAGCGCCAGTTCGTTGAGAGCGCCCAGGCCCTGGCTGCCTTTTTCGTATGTAACTGAGGCAGGCCCTGGGCCAGATACGCAACATGGACCGAACACAGGCTGCGGGCAGTAGAACACGGGTAATCGCCATAGGCCCTGGGCCTGATTCGTTTGGACTGGGGCTCAGCCACTTGGGGCCTACCGGAAGCTTCTGCGCAGCGGCCCAGTGCAGCCAGACCGCACGCAGCAGGCAGGCCACTTCCCCCCACATTTGGCATTCGGGCACTGGCTGCATGCTGCGCAAGCGCTGCTGCGCTAATCGCTGGCCAGCGCCCACGCGCTTACGGGCGAGCAGGAAGAGCAGGCAGCCATAGCCGAGCTGCCCTGCGCTATGCTGGATGGGGCGCATGGTGGTCCTTGGGTGCATGTGGCATGTGTGTGTGGGGGATCGAGGTTGTGAGTGATACGAGAGACATACCTGGAGCTTGAGGCGAACGGCATTGGCCGAGATCTGCTCGTACTTCGGGAGCTGTTGACATCACCAGCGGCATTGTAGATAGGCTAGATAGGATTTGCCATTTGTAGTCTGGGCGCAGAGCGCCAGATAGGATGTCGACATTGGTTCATTGTTGATGATGACGAGAATATTCCAACATTGTCACTTGTGAGCTTTTGCTGAGCTCTTATTTGGTGGAACTCGTGTTGCAATTCTGCTCTTGGTTCGAGGTCATGACTATCTGGTTTCATGTGTATGATGCTGCTCGGTTTCTGGAGTTCGCTATCGATCATTTTCCTTGCACTATGTAGATCATTGTAATAGCTAAAGCAACATTTGTCGACACGAGCACGGCACCGGACGAACTAATGTCGATCGGTTAAGGCTCTCGGGTCGAAGAGGACTCGAGTAATCACCTGCGTATTGGGTGAAAAACTACCCCACCCAAAACACTCACAAAGATATAGAAAATGGTGAATTATTGTAAGAAACTCAGAGAGGTAGTAGCGAGAGATGAAGACATTCAGAGAGATACTAAGGCCTGATGCGTAGAGAGAGAGAGAGAGAGAGAGAGAGAGAGAGAGAGAGAGAGAGAGAGAGAGAGAGAG